>JH720088.1:0-122539 GCA_000231845.2 Tetrahymena malaccensis 436 | reverse complement strand
CCTTCTCGCTTTGAGCGTGTCATCCTTCGCGCAGGGGCCATGCTAATCTTCTCTGTATCGTTCCAATTTTAACGGATGACCCTTTCGGGTTCCAACTAGTAAAGATTAAGAAATCTTATATAGTTAATTAATTTTTAATAATTAATTTTATGGGTTTCCCTTTTTTTGATTATAATTTTTGAAAAGAGATTATGAATAACAAAATCAATAAAAACCATTCAAAAAACTTCAATTTTTTAATTTAAATAATAAGTTTTTATTTTATTTCCTAAATAATCGACTGTAATCAACTCTATTATAAAATTGAATACGAATTAGTAAAAAAAAAAATTAAAACTTTAAAGAAGAGTGATTGTTTGATTAATTGACTGACTTTTTAGCTTACTTAAGATTTTTTCTTAGATAGAAAATAAATTACTAAGCTTGAAATAATATCCATACATACTAACTTAAATAGGTATTTTTCAATTATTTATTTAATTGAAAGACAAATACTGATTTTAAACCAGTATATCTATTTATCTATCAAGCATACCTTTCAAATTTATTTATTTTAATAAGAATATTTATTAGTTAATCAAATAAAAATCTTTAGTTTTATTTATAAATAAATTTCAATATCTTATTTGCTTGGTTTAAATTGATATCGTTCTGATATCTTTTAAAATAATCAAAAAAATTTATAACTTTTACAATTTAAAATAATACTTCTAGATAAAAAAATGCCTATTCCTGTAGCACATATAGTTTTAGATATTGCTGCCAATGCTGGCCTTGGTTATTATCTTTACACTGAACAAAATTAATGCGGTTGTGGAGGTGATACCTGCCATGGATTGAAGAACTGGGCTTTCTTCGTATCAATAGTTCTTTTCGTTTATGCAGGTTTCCATACTATCATAATCCTAAATAATTGTTTTAATAATTGCTTAAGCAGAATCCCTATCATATCAGATATTCTATACAAAGTTTCAGAAAATTGGACAGATATCTATGTTGTTTCTATGGTCGTTGTATGGAGTTGGATGCTTTATCTTATTATCAAGTATTCTGGTATTTTGGATTGCAATAAAGACTTAGTTATCGCAGTAATATATATTTTTAAAATTAAAATTTATTTATATTTATTTAATATAAACTTAAATAGTGTGAAGTATTTGTAGGATATTCTATTATAATTTGTCTTCTTTATGGCTTCCAGAGAGAAAAAATCACATCTTTTTCTATTTGAATAAATTTTACTTAAATAAAATTGTATGTATTAATTTTTTATTTAGTCATATTTTCATCACTTATGCATAAAAAATATCCAAATAAACAGCTTTATTTATAATTTTTTCTAATCAGATTTGAAATTGCTGCTAAAATAAAAATTATTACTGAAAACAATTAAAATTGATCTAAATAATAATTCGATTAATAATAAATTCTATTTAAGTAAATTTAAAAATCTTTTTTATAAATTTACAATTTAAATTTTAAAAATAATCAAAATAAATTAAGAAACTCTTTAGAAATTACTAATAAATCTTTTTGTTGCAAAAAGTTAATCTTTTTCATAATAAATATATATTTTAAGAATGTAATATGTTTAATATGACTTTTGTAAGTACTAAAATACCTTTAACTTTAAATTTTAACATAAGTAATCTATCTGTTTATTTAAAAAAATTTCATTAAATTATGAATTTATATTTTCTCATCAAATGTTGACACTGTAAATTTTAAAATTTTGTTTAATTATTTGTTTCAAAATTAACTATAATTGTATATCTTTGAATAATTTCAAATATTTCTAAAAAAATTAATTGATTAAAAAAAGTTTTATTTCAGTGATTGTTTTTAAATTATGCTTATCTAACTAAATTTATAGTCTTTAAAAATATTAAATAAAAGTTTTAAAAACATAAAAGTTATTTAAATAAATTAACATAAAAAGCTGGAAAATTTAATAAAAACATTTATCTTTGTGATTTAATTAATTATAAACTCAGTTCTTAAATATAATAATATTATGTGGAGTTCTTAAACAAATTGCTTTTATCTAAAGTAATTCATTTTTTTATTTTATTATTCAATATGATATTTTATATTTGGCTTAAGATATTATTCAAAAGATAAATAAAAAGTTAAAATTTTAATCTTTATTTTTTTTAATCTTAAAGTTAGATTAATTAAACAAACAATTGAATTTTTGAAATAATTGAATTATTAGTAGATGAATTTGTTAACAAAAATTTAATTTTATATTATCTATTATTTAATTTAGATATGAAATTATTTAGAATAAATAATAAATGTAATGAGGAGTTTAAATACTATTTATATTAGAATTAATTGTTAATATAGTAAACAACTTTTAAATTAAATATTTTTAATTTTCTCACTTTATTATTTTTTTTCTAAAAGATCATTAATTTTAAAATAGTTCCTTCAAATTAAGTTTAACAATGTATTTATTAATGTCTAAAAAATTGTTATTCTCTAAATAAAATCTCTAACATTTTTAAAAGTTTTCTGCTGGATAGGGTTAAGTCACATGCACTTTGCCCATCTATATATATATTGCTAATCTTGTTGAAGTCTTTTGATAGAATTCTTCAAACACTTATATTACTAGTTAGTTAGTAAATAAAAAGAAGTAATCATTTTAAATAGTAAAATATGTCAGTTTTCAATTAGTTAAAATGAATTATGACTTAATTGCAAGATAATTTATGAAATATCAAAATTATGAGGAATTACAATAAAATTATGTAATTAAACTAAAAATTATGAAATAATTTAAATATTTTATCAGGGTTTAGACCTATAACCTTACCTAAAGCGATACAGCATTTGATAGTTTTAAAATGTTTATCTGTTTGCTTTTGAAATTTGCTTTATTTTTCTTAAACACTTGAATTAAAATTTTTAAATCTGGCAAGAAGCTTTTGTAAATGGTTTCATTCTAAATAAAATAGATTTAAATTCTGAAGTATAAAGTTAAGTTTAAAAACAAAAAAATTATACGTCAGTTAAGAGACAATTATGCATTTATCTTAAATGTTAGAAACAAAATCTGCCATCTATTGCATTTCGTTTTCAGAAAGACTTAAAGAACAAGAAAAAACAGACAAACAGCTTTTTGTTTGCTTCAATAAAATATAAATTTAATTTTATTAACAAATTTGTAAGCTGAGAAAATATTTCTTCTATATTTGATATTTAATCTATCAACCTAGAGTTTTTTATCAGTTTTTAATAGATTAATTTTATTCAAGCTTAATATTATATTAAGCAATTCAAATCTATTTTAGACAAAAAAATATTTTATTTTATGTTATTTTATTTGGTTTCTCTTAATTCTTTAATAATGATTAGTAAAAGCTAACGAGTCTATTATTTTAATCCATAAGTATTTTATTAATACCTCCGATTCTTGTAATTTAATCTAGTTTATTTTTGTATCAGTTTGTAAATGTAAATACTTAAATTTGAATAGGGTTTTACTTATGAACAAATTACTTAGCTTTTTCTTTTTATTTTCAACTCAATAAGTGAAAATATTACATCGTCTAGGTTATACATAACCACAGTATTTTTTGATTAAGAAAAGTGTAGGTATAGATATGTAAAAGATGACAAAATTAAAATCCAATAAGGCATAAAGATGAGTAAGCGAACTTAATTAAATAATAATCAAATTACACTATCTATTTTATTCAGACTGACTAATATATGCGTGTATTTAATTATTCATCATAACTTTCTAATAAATACTTGTTATGATCCATATAAAGTTCTTACAAACACTCTATAAAATTGCCAAAGTTGAGAGAGTCACTTATTTGTAATTTAAAAAATTTTTTTTTGGCAATTTTATTAAGAACTAAAATGAATTAATTTAGATTCTTCTATGTATTTATCTTAATGAGTGACTATAAGTTATAAACTCTCAAGTTGGAAGAGTATAATGAGTATATTATTAATTTTGTAAAAGTGCTGCAGATTTAAAATGTGCTTCAGCTTTATTATGAAATTAAGCCTTCAGTATAAATTATTGGTTGATGCCAATTATTAATGCATACTGCGCACTATAATTAAATTCTTTGCTGAAATAATCTTGGTTTGTACTCTTCTATTTTATTAAAATCTGTTTGTCTGCTTTTATAAAGCCTAATTTAATCTTTAAAAAACTATAAATTTTTCAGCATAATTGAATTATAATAACTAACTAATAAGCAAGCTGCGTATTATTTTTGGTTCATTGATAAATAGAACAGTAATAGAGCACTTTAATTTAGTTGATTTTTTTCTAGTTTAAAACAATTAAATATTTGAAAATGCATATTATTAAATTAGTTTTAGGCATTTTAATTAAGTTAAGTTTTTCAAATACTTCATACTATATCAGAAAGAATCAAATAGCTATAGGGTAAGTGCTCTAAATACCAACTAACATCTTTGCTTACAAACTTTTGAGTAGTATAGACAGACTATTTTTAAATTATTACTACGAATGAATGAATGAATGCATTTCCTTTTTTTAGTAGAACTACACAATATTTCAAGGTGGTCATTCTTATTTCAGGATGAAATTATTTTTTTTTTGCATAGGACAAAGTATTTTGTGCCATAAATTGAGTTTCTGAAGACGAGTAAAAAAGTTAGCATCCTAATAAATCTTAAATAAGCTGTAAATATTTAATATTATTTGAATGCAAACTCAACAGATTAATTGAAATGTGCAAGAAGTAAATAAAGAAAAAGATAGTTTAGTTTTTTTAAATTCTAAATTCTAACATAAGCAATAAATCAATACATTGATTTTTTTATTAGCGCAAACAGTTTTGATTGTTAAATGTGAATTAAATAGTTAAATATTTAAAATTTTATAAACGATATAGAGTAAAAATGACCGAAAATCTACGTAATTATATGTATATCTTTATAATTTAGATTAAAAAAGATGCTAATTGCGTAGAATCTATCTCAGATAGTAATAGAATGATTAATTATTAGGCCTTTAACAAAAATTAGTCACTTTAAATTGAATTATAAATATTGATTAAAAGCTAATATGGACCTTTCAATCAATTCAAAAGCTTATTAGAGATACGATGTTTTGGATGACGAAAGACGATAACGCTATCAATCCTAAATACAATAAATATAACTAAACAAAAAAAGACTTACCCTCTGCAATAAGTAAATTAAGTTAAAAATAGAAATAATCGATTGATCTTTAATTTTACTTCAATGTGCAAAGAATAGCACTTAAATTTAACTATATTTTTGGATATCGAATGTTCACATTTTATACTTATTTAGAAAATGCATATGTTACTTATAAATATTTGAATTGAATAATATAGATACGTCTTAATATAATATTGGATATTTTTGGTATTTGCAATATTTTCACAATTGTTTTTATTCATGGTTAATTTATCTCTCAAAATTCGTTTGATTCTTTAAATTTAAGGTTTTTATCAAAAATAAATGAAATACCCACTGAGGTAGTTCGTTTCTCTAAAATAAGTAAGCCACAAAATTAAAAACCTTATTTTAATAGAAATTCCTTTTATCAACCTGTTTTTTGAATATGAGCTTTGTGCCCACTTCTACCTGTAAAATATATTCTAGATATTTCTAAATCTTACAGTTTTTTAAAAGAGTAGCCAGTGGGGTCAGTAAAAGCTATACTTTGAATTCAGCAGCTTGATAGCATAAGAACTTAGTGAAGATTTAAAGTAAAAAAAAGGTCTTGATAATGCATCATAAAGTAAATACGCATTAATATCTTAAATTAATACCCATAATAGTTAGTAAGAGAAGGAGAATATTTGAATAAATTTACGTACTAAATCTTCAAAAGTAAATATATCCGAATTCTTATCAAGAAGTTGAGCCAAGGCATGCACTATTTTCAGAAGTTAAAGCAATAATCTGAAATTAGTTGTACTAAAATATTTAAAAAATATTATCTATGTCCAAAAAAAAAATATTTATTTGGAATTATTCAAATTTAACTTTAGATCTTAAGATTCATTGTTTTAATAAAAATGATTGATTGATTGAATGAATGAATACTTATTTAGATTAAGTTTTATTTTAATTAGGTTATTGTAGTTTAAAGGTGGTGGATAGGGGTTCAATAAAAAATGAGCATGCGAAATTTGATTTTGGCTTGTATTTAGTTAGTATGGTGAAATATAAAGAGACAGACAGTCAGATAGACAGAAAGACTGGGAATAAGGATTACTAAAAAATTAAATAACTAAAATAAATAAGGTTAGTAAAAACATAAGTAATTAAATGTATATAGAATGCTTTTTTCTATGAACAATCATTTAAAAATGTATAGAGGAGATTAACATAAGAAATAATAAGTGAAATTAAATAAATAGAATAAATAAAGAAAAAAAATTATTCCGCTTGTAATCTGAATGCTTTTCTTAGTTTCTTAATTTAGTTTTTCTTGCTATTCTAAAATTAGTCTCAAATGAATTAATTTACTTTTTAATTAATTAATTGTTTGATAGAAAAGAAATAACAAAATTAATTCATATTGTTTGCATGAAATTTCTGCTGGCTTATGAAATATATATATTAATATAAATGATTAATTTTATATTTGCGAATAAACATTATTCGTATAATTAATTAATTAAAGTAACTTTCAAATTTTTTAAGAAGAAAAAAAAAAAAATCAAAAAGTAAAATCACAAACAATCAAATTATCTGTCTAAGATTCTATTACACTTAGAATTATAAATTAAATTAAATAATCAAAATATCTACTTCAAAAATTCAAACAGACAAAATTAAAAACATAAAAAAAGAAATGAATAATAATAATAATTACAATAATATTCATAGATACGATTATAATATTGTTGAATTTAAAGTCGTATGCAAAGTCGAATGGGGCTAGACTGTTGGTGTCATGGGAAATATTCCTAGCCTTGGTAATTGGGAAGATCAAGGTATTTTTCCTCTAACATGGACTGAAAACCACGTCTGGAAAGGCGAAGTATTAATTATGCCTGGTTGCGAATAAAATTTTGAATGCAAATTTGTTATTTTCCACAAAGACTAACAAAAAAACACAAACACCTTGATTGAAATGGAAAAAGGTGCTAATCGTTAATACAATCTTAACAACCCTGCTTAGTTTATCACTGAGCAATAACAAGAATCTCAGCAATCTTCCCAACACAGCAAATTTGTTATCAGTGAAATTTTTAACATGCGTAAAGTCACATTCTCAGTCTATTCCACTCCTAATAGCATAATTCACATCTCAGGAAATATTCCTTAATTCAAAGTCCCCCAATAATTATGCTACGAACAATAAATTCCAAATATGAATTGCGAATAGCAATTATCTCTTTACTACCAAGATTTTTACATTGATATGAGAGAAGATATGATGAGATATTATTACATTAAAAATTTCGTCTAAGTTGAACGTGGTATTGGTAGATACATTATTTTCAATAACCACATTACCAAGCCATTCGCTGTTCAATATTCCCTTGCTATTCCTGAAGTATTTAAGGAGGAACTTTCCTTTGATAATATCACTGAAAACCTCTCCATTGGTTCTTTTATTAACAGTGCTAATGATATTTCTTCTCTCCACTAACTTGGTGTTACCGCTATAGTAAATTTATAAACAAAGCGTGACATGGAAAGAAAGTATGTAAATGTTTAAGAAATCAGAAAAATCTGCAAATCTAAAGGTATCTTATTCATAAATACTCCTATCCGTGATAACGATCCAGTTGACTACGTTTAACGTGCACCTGAAGTTTTGGATATTATTGAAGATCTCTACAAAGCTAACCATCACATTTATATTCACTGCACTGCTGGTATTGGCAGAGCTCCTTAAACCGCTATTCTTCACTTAGTCTTACATCGTAATTTCAAAGTAAACGACGCTTCTGAATTAATTTTTACAAAAAGACCTGTTTCTTCTCCTAATAAAGAAGCAATCATTTCAGTCTTAAAAATGCTTTCTGAAAGCTCCAGTGAAAGTACTTCTGATAGAAGCATTGATGAGGAAGAAGAGGATTTCAGATCAGAGGAATTCTGCTCATCTAATCAAATATCTGCTAAAATATTGTGAAAAAATTAAATAACACACACCATCTAAACAAACTACCTACTCAACAACCTTAGTCTAAATAAACCTTTTGTTAAATTAATCTTATTTCAAAAAATTATATACTAGAAAACGAATCTATTTTGCTACTCTTATAATAATACTTAAATTAATTATGAATACTACAATCTCATTCGAATCTATTTAATATAAAATATGTAAACAAGCAAACAAACAAAAAAACAAATAATTGTACTGACTATAAAATATATCAACAAACAAACAATCTTAATCTTTTTAACAAATTCTCTAACTTATTGTGAATAAATAAATAAACATATTCATTTATTCATACATAGATTACTGACTCACCTTGTAAATTTTTATAAAATAAATAAATAAATAAATACTTATTAATTTAAAAACATGTTTTTACAATTTATGTAAATTGAACTGTATGCGTTTTAATATTAAATTTTAATAAAGCTAATTGATTATTTGCTTCTTACTCGTCATTTCTAGTATTTATAATTTCATTTATTTTTCAGCTAAATATTTAGTAAAATTGCAGGAAAAATACCACTTTTCTTACTTTTGTAAATTTTAAATAAAACTAAAAATAAATTTTTAATAAAAGATTAAATTTGTTCATAAATGATGTCAAAATCAATCTATTTTAATCATAAATTATCTCGCAAGTCTTAAATTTAATTTATCAAATATTTGTTGATTCTGACAGAAGTTATTCAAATTATTTAGAAAAGCTGACAAGATATTTCATGTTAAAGTAGTCGCCAAAAGGAGTACAATCAAATTAAAATGATAAAGAATAGGAAATGCTTAGCCAATTTAATTAACTATATTTGGTTATTTGCTTTCAATCTTAAATTTATACTTTCTAAAATTTGATAGAACCAACTATGAAGAAAAGCAATTTAACTAGCTCTTTCTCAAAAGGCCTCAAATTAATTTATGCAGTGGTAAAAAAATGATTATCTTATTTGGCTTTACTAACTGATGACGTACGATTTGAAAACTGTTTTCAAAAGCGGTATTTTTATTTTTAATTGAATCATATTTCACAAATTAAATTAATGTATGAAAAAAGTCATGATCATCATGACACTCTTTATTGACTTTTTTTAAAAAAAGGGTTCTTTAAAAATTCATTGAAAGATAAATGTTACTCAAATTATTTGGCTCACGATTGAATAATTTATTTAATTTCAGAATAGGTCAAAATTATTAATTTTACAATTGCAATTTTATTGAAAACTACCTAAAATTTGTTGTATTACTGAAAGATATATATAGCTAAAAAGCAGGTAATGAGTTAGAACTAAAGGAGTATGCGACTCTCCATTGAGAATATCCTTTTAGTACGATTTATTGAAATGCTAAACTTAATAATTTACATAAAATAAAGCATTTTATCTATGCTAAAAATTGTTCTCTTAAAAGAAATATCTTTTAGAATTTCTCAACAAAAATTAGTTATAAAAAAGTAGCTTTTAAGATAAAATTTATAGAAGTAAGAGTACATCCATAAACGCCTCTATTTGTTTAAAAGAACTTTTACAAGCAAACTGCTTTTTCTTAATAAATTTTAAAAACATTAGAAATTAATTGCGTATTTCATACTCTAATTACGTCTTTGTAGCTTAAGAAATTTAAGTGACACATTTTATGATTATTTATCTCCAATAATGAAATACTTTGATAAAAAAATTATTGAGTGAATCTAAAAATATCACTTCTATCACAATACCTGAATATTAAATAAGTTTTTAAATCAACTAATCTATTTTTGTCTTACTCTTACCAACCAATGCTTGTTTCAAAACAGATTATCAGTTTGATCTCAAAGTTAAATTCGTGCAATAAAATTTTACATTTTATTTTTAATTATTATGATTTAACTGCCTGGTTTTTTTTTCATGAAAGAAGAAATACTTTTAAACCAGTAATAACTCAAACTATAGCATATTGATCTATCTATTTTGCTATTTTAGTGTTTTACTGCACTAAATTTTAAATAGAAACTAAAAGTTTAACTAAATTAGAAAATTCAGCTACTGGATAAATAACTCAGATTAAAATTGTTACAAATAAAAAGATAAACTTTTTAATGATGTTTTTTATGATATTCTAATATTATTTTTCCAGTAAAAGTCTAATATTTTTAGGCAACAAGAAGATTTATTAATAGACCTTAATTCATAGATTTAAACATATACTTACTAAAAATAGCAATAAAAATTTTTGAATGCAAGAGCACTTAGTTCTTTGAATCTATTTCTAATTATAAATACATCTTTCAATTCTGTAAAAGTAATAACAATTCTATTTAACACAATATCATTTATTCTAATTTTATCCCCTTTTTTTAGTACTTTAAAATAAAAAATAGAGCATAAAGCTAATATATTAATAAGGAGGTAAAAATACACAATTTAAATTGTAAGTAGAAATAAATATTTTATTATTAAAAATCAATATGTTTTTCACAACTTTATGAGCAAATACATATAATTATTTTAATATTTTAAAGCAAATTTTTTTTAAATATATTTTTAAGATTTCATATTCTTATTTTATCTTTATTTAGTACTTCAATATAATAGCTAGAACTAAAAGCTAAACCATAAATAAGAAGATAAAAAATTATAATTTTTAAATATAAATTGATTTTTTTAATTAATTGAATTTTTAACAACTTTGTCAGAAATTATTTACTTATTTTGATTAAATTAAAAAAATTCTATTTAAAAGGACTCTTTCTGGTTTTATATTTTTTAGAACTTTAATTTATAATTTCAAGATAAAAATAGAGTTAAAAGCAAAATTATAAATAAGAAGATAAAAAATTGTAATCATTCAGTACAAATGAATCATTGTGAGCTTTGTCAGTAGCTAGCTATTTTTATTTTAAAGAATTCTTGTTTTATAATTTTTTAGAAACTTAAGATAAAAGATTAAGCTTATGGCTTACCATAAAAAAGAAAATAAAAATTATAATCTTCAATAAAAATAGACATTTTATTTGCTAAATTCAATGTATATTTTTATAGAAATCCACTTAATTATTTTTATAAAAAATTTAAAACATTTTTAGAAGTTCTTTTTAAAAGAATTCTAATTATATGCTTTTTTTAGAACTTTAAAAAAAAAGATAGATAGAATTTAAAGCTAAATTGTAAATAAAAAGATAATAAATTAATATTTTTAAGTATTTATTTGTTAAATACAATGAATCATTATCAACTTCTTAAATAATTTTTAATATATTTATAAAAATAATAAAACATTTAAAAAAATTCAATGTAAAAATAATTTTAAAATTTTTACTTATTAGAATTCAAGATAAAATTTAGAGTAAATTGCTAAAATATATATAAATAAATAAAATACCAATTTTAATTTTGATTATTAACAGGTTATTGCTAAAATTTAAATAAACGTTATTAGTTAAAAAGATAGATATATATATTTATTTATTAAAAGTTTTATTTGATTAGCGAAAATATTTAAAAATATATAATTATATATATTTTACATAAATTTACAATGATAAAGTTCTAGTTTATAAGTAATGTTCTAATTATTTTATTATAGCTATATTTAAAACGATAAATTTGTTTGTTATTTATTATATAATATTTCTAAATTAAAAAACTTCTCAATTCTTTTGGTTTAAATGATGCCATATTAAACCATTTTAAAATCATTTCATATTAAAAGAAGTTATGAGGCCAAATCAGAGATCCTATTATCTAAATTTATTAATTAATTTTTGTTTTTTGCTATTCGGCTTGCTATTTCTTTAATTTCTTATTCATTTTCAGCACAAAATTCTTTGACAAATCTATAAAGTATAATTTCTAGTTCAATAGGAGTAATATCCAAGTCTTTAAACCTGCTATTTTCTGTTAACTCTCTCCAAATAGCTGTTTCTCTCAGCAAAGTATAATCTCCTGCTATTTTAATCTAATAATTTTAACTTTAATTGAAGGTTCCTTTTGGTATGTCGTTTGGGACATAGCCCAGTATTGCACATCTTTCTTTAATTAGCTATTTAACATTTTAAAGGATAATTTTTTCTAAAATTTGTTTTTTAGACATTTAATTGATTTTATGGATTAATTAATATGTTAGTATAAACTTCAAATAATAAAATGTTGTATTTAGTGTGTTATCTGTTAAAAACAAGCAGTTTATTTCTATAAATCTACTATTTAGTAATCAAAATAAATCTTTGTAAAGAATATTCGATTAAATATTTTAATTTAATAACTCAATTGGTTTTTACGCAGTTTTAACAACTTGATAATTATTAACTTTCATTTACTCTTATTTTTTAATTGCTTTTGAAAATATAATTATTTATTAAAATTTCCACATATATTAATTTATTTATAATTTAGTAGTTAGTTAGAATCCTTGTTTGCTATGGACACTCAAAAAAGAGCAAATGTTTAGAGCCTTCAGGAATTTGTTTAGCAGAACAACTAGCAGAATACTAATTCAGATTAAAAAGTTTAAAAGCACCTAAGTAGTTTGCCTTTTGATGATCCCGAAAGAATACTTGATTAATTTTTGATCGACTGGTAACCTACGAAAAGATTTCCTAAACTAGCGATTATAAATTTTATATTATGTAAAGAGTAGAAATTTAATACACATTTAGCTTAAAAAAAATAGCATTTCTTTTATTTATAAGTAAAACATTAATTTTTTTATAAAATATAACAGGCTTAGCATTTGGTGTATTTGGAGGTGTAGAACTTGCTTATTCAATAATGATTTAAGAGAATTCTATCGCATACAAAAGTATTTGCAGTAATTAAGGATAAGGTCTTGGTTAGGAATGTATTATTAAGAATTTTATTATACCTTCAACTATGAAAGGTCCTGTATATGTTTACTATTAGATGAATAATTTTTTCTAAGCTTCGTCTGAATTTTCTAAATCCAAAAGTGTTGATTAGCTTAAAGGAAAAGATATATCTGTATCTTAAGCATAAAGCGAATGTGGTAATAATTATTATACAAACATCTAAATGGGGTAAACACTTTCAATCACAAAAAAGACTCTTAATCCTAACGATGTGGCTATACCTTGTGGTTTGTATGCATACACTTATTTTAATGGTAAAAACATTTAAAAAATGAGGAAAATAAATAAGTATTTAAAAATATAAAATAATAGATACCTTCAAAATAGATGGTGTAACTATAGACGATTCAAATATAGCTTGGTAGATAGACATAGATAATAACTATGTAATGGATCCTTAACTCTAAGACAGAGCTTGGATAAATTTGACTGATTGTAAAAATTAAACATTTATTTTTTTAATTAATAAATTCAAAACTTGCTTAAATAGAGCATTTTATGGTTTGGATGAGACCTTCACCAGCATCTACATTCAGAAAATATTATGGCAAAATTCATGAAGGATTAAATGCAGGCACATACACTTTAAAAATAATGAATAGTAAAAAAAATAGATAAACAAATATAAAAGAATTTATTTAATTTATATTTAAAATATAGATTATAATTCAGAATAATACAAAAGCACTATCAATTTTGTTGTTACAACCTTAAATTAATTTGGGCAGTAGAATTATCTAGGAAGTATTGTGTTGATATGTCTATCTTGCATCTTTTTAATTGCTGGCATTATTTGTGTATTTAAGTATTTACATGCCAAAAAGAATTTGTGATCATTCTTATGGGAATATTTTAAATTTCAAAGTATTATTAATTTAAGGCTTACTTAGGCTTCAATACATAAATGTATAAGCCAGATAAAATGAAATATTTAAACTAATACTTTGTAATGAAATTAGAATTTAACAATCAAAAATATAAAATATATTTAACATATATTGGAATATTGGAAACAACTAACACTAATTAATATGATTTTATTATAAAAATAAATATAAACATACTCAAGGATTAATAAAATAACAGCTATACTTATAGGTATTTAAGTTAATTTTTATTTTACAATTAAATTTTATGTTCTTTGTGTTTAATTGCTTGCACTTACTTTTGGTTGGTTGCATTTATAATAAATTGTTTGTAATGGTTTATAAATTAATTTTATAATCGTAGCAAAATTTATCATTTATCATAACTCAAATAGAATTTTAAGATTCTTGTTTTTCTTCTTTTATAATTTATTAACTTAAGGATTGACCTTTTTACATATATTCTCCGTTACCGTTAGTATTTGCAAATATTTTTTATTGTAAATTCTTTTCTAGCTCTAGCAATCTTAGAATTATTTAATTTTGCTTTGATGAAGTCTCTATCACAATACTCTATTTTTGCTAAAACAAACTGCAGTCTGAATTTTTGAGCTAGCTTAAATGTTGATTATCAATTATTTTCAACTATTCTTCGAGTTTATTTATATTTTCAACCTTTAATATTATCAAATATCATTTTAAATTAGCAATTTTTAAGTAAAAAAAAATAAAAATTACAAGCTTTTAGTTGTTTAAAGACAAATTTGTATTTTCTTATTGCAATTAATAATTGTTAGTCAGTGACTTAGATAGTTCGTTTCTTGTCTCCTATAAATTTTTATTAGCTATATCAAATTGATCTTTTCTTGCTTATAAAAGCGTATTCAACTTGCTTACTTCATTTTTTAAATTATCTTTTTCTTTAGTTAGATAATTCACCTAGTTTTCAAACTAATCTATTTATGACTACTTTTAAGTTACTTCAATCTATTTTTCTAGAAGTTATTTATTAAAATCATCTATTTCTATTTTACATCTTTCCATCTATTCTGCACTTACACTAACTTTTATTTTCATAGTATTTATTTCTTACGTTTTTTGTTAAAGTAAATTATGCTTCTCAGCAAGTTGCTCTTACAATTATTTCACTTTGGTCTCACTATTTTCTAATTTTATTATCAGTTCATTTAAGTTCTTTTAAAATTCTTCTATTTTTTCATTTTAAACTAAAATTAACTCTTATTTTTCTATTTCAACTTCTTGAACATATTATTCAAATCTATTTTTATAATTAAATATAATTTATATTACAAAAAAATCCTTCAGAAATATCTTAATAAATAGATTGTTTAGAATTTTTTTCAAAAAATAAGAATTAAATAACTTCCTATAAATTTGAACAGAATCTTGTTAAAAATGTTTTTAAAAAAACTTAGAATAAAATTATGTTTAAAAAGTTAAGTTCATTGTGAATTATTGAATAGATTTGAATTCAAATGTAATGCATTACATTTTTTAGGAAATTAAATTGAATGAAATCTGGAGATAAAAATTTAAATTAATTAAAAATACCTTAGAATCGATTGAGAATATTCCTCTTTAATTAAATCAATTTCTTAAGAATTATAAAAATGATTTTGTAAATGCTAGGATTCACTTTTGTATTTTTAATTTTCGTTAAGCTAGCTTATTATCTCTTATTTTAGCTAAATTTCTTATTAATAAGCTTAATTTTGATTAATCAGTTAGCTTATTTATTGGTTTTCTTCCTATAGAATCGATTTTTCTACATTCAATTTATCATTAGATTCTTGTAGTTCTTTCAATTTCTCAGACATTTCTAACAATTATTTTCTTAGCTCAGTCTCTTAATTGCTTAAATATAATTTATAAATTTACTGAATACCCAAATTAATATTAATAATAATAATACCTTGGCTTTTCTTCAATAATATCAATAGATTAGATAGGATTTCTTTAACTTAGTTAGTTTAACTGCTCCTATAACTATATTATTTTATACTGCTATTTATCAGCCTCTGTATTTCTTTCTGTTAATAATTCATTAATTCTATTATTTTCTTCCAAAATGGTCTAAAATTTAGTTTCCATTTCCATTACTTGCATGTCAGACAGACCATTTTCAGACATGACCTGTTACAACTTTTCGTTTTCGTTTTTTAACTCTTTAATTCTCTATAGTAGCGAAGTGTTTTCTCTGCTAAGGTTTTCATGCTGTTAAATTTTTTCTTTTACTAATTTCTACAGCTTTTCGTTTTCTTATAATAGTAAATCTAATTTTTACTCCCATGTACTTGCTAAATTTTATATATTTTTTTGCTCCATCATCTATATTTCCAATTTTTTTTCTAACTATGCACATCTCTCTTTGTAATCTTAAAGAGTCAAATTATTTAGCTAAACGTTTAAAACACTATCTGTTGGAACATTTTCACCCTACGCTTTACTTTTTTGCTACAAAATAGAGTTTTACTTCAAAAGAAAAGTTTGTTTCTCATTTTCTAATATCAAGAGCTATAATTTTTAATTTTTTGGTTGAATTTTTAAATGCTTAATGTAAGATTTCATGATGAATATTTTGGAAATAATAATAATTTACCTTTGCTTTAGATTCTAGATCCCTAATAATACCCTAAAACTTTTTGTTTTCAAGAAGAAGAACTTATATGTTTGGTGGAATTTTTTAATCCTTAATATTCTGCTCTTCCTTTTCTTACTCTTTTAGCTGCATTTTTTCATTTTCATTTATCAATACTCTTATTTTTTTTATAAGCTCATCATTATGCTTTTAAGTGTTAAGCTATATTGCTCTGCTCGTTTCTAATTCATCTTTTAATTTTTTTACTTACAAATCCAAATCTTTAATCAAGCTTGCCTGCTAAAAAACTGATTCGTTTCCAGTGCTATTTAAATTATGAGCTATTCCCATATTCTAGGATGATGTTAATGAATTTGCACTAAATCCTCCTGATAAAGTTTTACTGAATTACTAATTTTAACTGGATTAAGAAGCAGTAAATTAGTTGCTTGCTTATGGTGTAGAAGGTGAATTCAAAATTGCATTCACATAGCCGTTTTGTTAGTTTACACTAGCAGTTAATTGACCATTCACTAAACTAACATTTGAATTTGAAAGAGGACTTGTGTATCCTTAAGCTATTTTTGTAGGCATGGGTGAGCTAAATCTCTGGTTTAGAGGAGAAGCAGCCATTCTTGGTTATATTTGAGTAGAAGATGGTGATTAGTACAAGGATTTTCTATTAAAAGATGAAGGAGTATTAACTAATTAGCTATTTAAATCACTAGGAAGAGTTTGTACTCGCTAGCTGCTAGAAGGAAAAAACTATGTAGATCTCTGTTATTAAATTTAAAACTATTGCTAGTATCCTGATTGGCGCATCTATCTGCTTTTTCTACTATAATTTATTTTAATATTTATTTTCTACGATAATACTAAAGAAAGTTTTGAATTAATATCTAAACAAAATAATTATAGCGATATTGATTTGCTAACTATCTCTCAAATTAAATTTACTACTACTAATGAACAAATAATAAATATATAAATTTAATTCTTCTTCAAAAGACAGTACATAAAATTTATTTTTTCATAATTTTGATTATTAGCAAATGCTCTTCAAAACAATTAATTTAGTTTTTTTTTATTGAAATCAAATTATATCCATTAAATTTTTATTTTTTTGATAAAAGTAATTAACTTCGTACATAATTTATGTAATCTGTAATATTATTTTTTTATTTTTATAATAAATTTAATATTATTAATTCACACAGCCATATTTATGAGCTGTCAGTCTGTTGTCTTATCTATCAAAATGAAAATTTAAAATTATTTTAAATAAATAAATGATTAAACTTTGAATAGTTCATTTTTTTCATTCTAAAGAATTAATGTTTGTTTATCTAGCTATTCCAGTATTTTAAAATACTTTAATAGTTTGTTTGTTTGTTTATTTGTATATTTATTTTTAAAATTAAATATTTCGCTAAAATTTAATTTATTAGCTTTACATTTCTTCCAAATTACGACTTTGTAGAAAATTTAAATTTATTTTTATTAGATTAAATATCAATTACAAATTTAATTAATTAAGTATTTTAGAGATAATTTATTTTTAACTAAAATGAACCACGTTCACAGCTCTACTTGTGGTTGCAAAGAATATGCAAATGTTGAAAACGCTTAAGATTTATATTCTGTAATTGAACTTGCAGGAGTATTTTATTTTTTAATTCAGAATTACATTTTTAGCTAATTTTATTTTAGTAGAATTTCTAATTTCTTAATTTGTTTATAGATAAATTGTTTGAATGAATCTTAAAATGGTAAAGGAAGAAGCGTCTTCAAAGAAGAAGATAAAAAATTAGAAAATGGGGATTTTGTTTAATCAGATGAGCCTGATCCTGAAATGATATTTATTATTCCGTATCCTTAAAAAGCTTATTTTATTATTTAATTTACTAAATTTCAATATTTAAATAAGATTTACTTGCACAGTCAATCTCAAATCAATTAATATTATTGCTAAAGACTAAGAACACGCACCAAACATTCTTAAAGTATACACAAACCAAGAAAATGTTGACTTTTCTATCTCTGAAAATAAAGGATTAGAAGTAAATTCATTTTTTTATTTTTTATTAGATTTTTACTTGCTAAAAAAATATTTAGGAATTTATGCTTGTTCCTAATTTAGATGGAACTGTACACTAATCAGTAAGATAGAGCAAATTTTAAAATATAACTAAGCTAATTCTTTATGTAGCTTCCTAAAATACTAATAAAGAAACAATAGCTATTTCATATATAGGGCTCAAAGGAGAGAGCACTGGAGTACTTAGAATTGTTATATGATATTTTACTTTATTAATTTTTATTTTAAAGCTCAAACGCCAAGTTGTCAATGCAGTCTATGAAATAAAACCCCTTGCAGAAGATAATCATCCTTCTAAATTATTAAATGCTCAAATGAAAGAAAATTGTTGAAAAGAACTAATACAGTAAAAAGCTAAGTTAAGATATGCGAGATATTTTGAAAATACTTTGAAATGTGTAAAATAAATTAACGAATTATTAAGTAAATAGTAGTCAATATTTTATATCTCAAAAATATTTTTATAAAAATGTAGTAATAAATAAATCCTATTTTATTAATAAAATAAATTAATTAAAAAATAGATATTTGTACTAAACTTACTTCATAATCTGCTAATATAAATAAATTATTTGCCACTTTTGAAATATAAAATTTGTTTTAATTTTAACTAAATTGAATTCATTAATAATTATTTATTAGAAATCATTTTTAATATAAAACCTATTTACATGAAAAACGAAACAACTCAAAGTATAATTTTATGCAATAAATTTATTATAAAAAAATTTTATTTTTATATACTTTCTATCCTTTTTGCAACTCACTTAAATGGAGTGCTTCTTACTTCAGTTGGTTCTACATCCAAGTTATCATCTTCTTCACTTAGTACAGAGTCTTCTGTGAACTTATGTGCTCTAAAATGAGGAGAACTTTTAATTAGTTCTGAGTACTTGTTGAAATTAATCCTCTTCTGAGATATCTAATTATTTATGTGATCATTAATCTAAGCTTCTATGTTAGTGCTTACACATCCCTAATTATCAAGAAAACTTGAAAATGTTGAGTGTTTATCTTGGTTTACTTTTAGCTCATCAGCCATATTAGAGTTAGGTGATACTTCTACTTGGTTATTAAGTTATGGTTAATTTATATCCTATTCTTGTTTAGAAGGGTAGTTATTATTAGATAACTCTTGTTCCTACTATTCAAATAATTATTGACTGAAAGATGCAACAGTATTTACATAATTTTCAGATTTTTTTTGAGAGTTTTAAATAAAATTAACTTCTTCATTTATAATTTCATTCAGTTTTATATCAGGACTAATAACAGATATTTGTGTAATATCATTCTTAAGATCTGACTCATGTTTTTAGTTATTTAAAGGGTTAAGTGATTACTCAAGCTAATTCATGTTAGTACAAAAACTGCTAAAATTCTCATTATTCTTATTCAAAACTATATCAGAAAGATTTTATGTTATTTCTAAATGAATCTATTCTTAATTGCTAAAAATTAATTAAGAATCCTCAGTCTTAAAATTCTATTGCTAAGAATCTAAATTATTCTCACTACTTTAAGAATTGTTTAGATTCTATTGGGTTGTTAAGTGTGTTTCTTATTGGTTTTCTTATTATAGAACTGGATAAGACTAATTTTTTTAAAGATTGTTTTTTTTTTAGCAGTTTTAAGAGAGCCTATTATAATTTTCATGAATTTTTTGAATTATTTCAGAGTACTTGAGAGGTCTTTTAGATGCGTTAGATCCTAAACCAGAATCTGTGTCTTCATCACCAGAAATATCATGAAGCTAGTTTATGTCTAATATGATTTCTTCTTTTTAATTTTTCTATTCATCTTAGCTTTCTTGGTGTTATATCGTGTAATTAGCATCTGAAAATGAATCTTTTGCTATATTCTATATTTGTCTGTTCATTTTGTCATCCTATGAATGTTAAATATTTAAAGAAAATCCAAGTTATGTTTCGTTCTTATTACTTTGAGGGTAATTTAAAGCAGTAGATTAGACAAACTAGATATTTTTATCTTCATTTATCTCGTTTTAACCTTTATTATAAGAAGAATAGTACTCGCTTATTAAATCTTTTTTATCAAATTAGTTCAAAGTGCCTTAATCTTGCATTAGCTGCATATTATATTAATTAGTGTTCTAAGATTAATAACTGGCTTAATCATTATTTTAAGAAAATGATTCTCTATTTATGTAATTTTAAACTATGCTTGATTCAATATAATCATCTGAGAGTTTTAAATTTTAAGAAAAAGAATTTATCAAATTTTGTCTGTTGAAAGAAGTTAACTTTTAGCTATCCTTTTAAATCTACATTTTTTAATCACTATTTAACATTTGATCAAACTGATTTAGAGGTGCTTCTCTTTGATTTCCATCATGATATACTTCCTACTTCAATTCTGATTACATAAATACATTACTTTGACATAAAGGCTAAATTGAAGAGAATTATCCATCTTTTGATAAAATTTATTCTTCTTATTTATAGCTTTTCATTTTAAAAAGATTATTTGAATTCTATATATTTGAGTTATTTATTTAGTTATTTTGGATATTTATCATTTAATCGTTTGTGCTAACTATTCCTGCTGCAACAGATACTGAATACGATAAATCTACACCTTCACATATGCTTTTATCCTTAGCTATTTAGTCTGAATATTCATTTCCATAAATATTTCCTGCTTAATATTAATTTTATATATTACCATGATCATTCATTTAAAATTCTCCTGTCTGATTATTAGAGGAGTAACTTTAATTACTTGATTCTTTGAATTTAGTTTTATTGACCAACTTTTCGCTTAAGCCTATGTCATCAACAAGTTAATTATTTCCTTACCTGACTAATTTATTTTATAATTATTCATTTTATTGTAATTTTAAGTACGTTATATCCTGCAACTCGCATCTATCTCTTATTATTTTATTTTATTCAAATTCTCTTGTTAGGTTCTGGTTTTAGCCTTATTGGTCATTATTATTTTTTGCTAAATTATCAAGATTTTGTTTTCCTACAAGCTAATTTCCTTTTTTAGCATTTTTTGGCTCTTATGGTACAAGAGGAGAGGAAACAAGATTTTATTCCTTTTTATATTATTCTATCATCCACTAGTAATTATTTTTTAAGTCTTCGAATTTGCTAGTTGCTTATTTTTTTTAATCATCCTATCTAATTTATTAAAAATCCTAATTCTCTAATTAATCGTCATGACCATTATCTTCTATGTTTTAGATGATTTGAGTATTCTTTTATTAATTTATTTGTGGTTTTTTTTTTTTTTCATAATCAGCTAGTAATTTAACTTCAGCTTACTAAAAGTCGCTTTTTTAATTAATCACACTAATATCATTGTTATGTTGTTAAATATGAGTGGGAGACTAAAATAAAATCTAAGGAACAATTTCGGTTATTTTAGAAGATTATTGACAAGGAGATAATAATTCAATGTCCTATTTTGAATCTCCTCCAGGGGTTAAATTCATTTCATTTTGCTCTATACTCATAATTTATTCAATAATAGTTTTTTCACAATCTTTCCATCTTTAAAATTGTACGGAAGAGTAAGAGGGAGCATTTTCTCTTGTGAAGTCTGGCTTATATATTTACTCAAAATGGTTTTCTACTGAAGAATAGGGGTTTTAAATATATTAGTTTTCATGTATTGTTGGGTAGTTTTAGATGTTTTTTAATGAGTTATTCTTTTTTATAAGAGGAGAAGAAATAGAATTAGAAATAATGGGTTTGAATTGAGATTTATGACCAGAGTTTTGTAAAGAAAAGTTATTATTTATTTGCTAAAAGTTTTAATTTTGCTAAGAAAAACTAGACTGAATATTTTCATATTGTAAAAATTAGTTTTAGTTGTTGTTATTTCCAAAATCACTGGATTAAGGTAATTATTAGTTTTCTTCTTGAATTTAACTATTGTCTGTATTTTATTTTTTTATAGGAGATGGATTGCTGTTAGCCTATGCTTAATACGATTGTTAAGATGAGTTCTACTAAACATTTAATGTTGGTTAATTTTAAAAAGTAGTCTGATTAGGTTAAGATGTAAAAACCTTGCTTGAATTCATGCTGTTGGTCTAAGATAAATTTCTTTTTAGAGGCTGATGGGACTAATATGAGAGAATATTCTAATTACTAGCAAAATTAAATTAGTTTACATTTTAATTATTGCTAGATCTAGGAGAAATTACTATATTGTAGCTGTTGTTGTTTGTATTAGCTGTCTAAGGAGTAGAAGTAGCTGAAGCATATGAAGAGTTACCAAACATAGTCGTCCTCTTTTCTTAAACCACTAATGTGTCTTTTATTCCTTGTTAAAATAAAGCTTAAGCTTGTTTCTTTTCGGCCAATTAATAAGTCTTTGATAGACATAAAATCTAATTTGGTAGATCTTTTATTATGTATGTATTTTTTTAAAGGTTTTAGTGATAAATTTAAATAATATTATTGAACGGTTGCTCTTCCATATACTCTACTATTTGAACACGATTCTTTTTTACATCAAGCTCGGTAGACTGTATTTCATGATAAATTCTTTAAAGCTGATTTTCCTTTTCAGCAAATAAACTTAAAGTTTTTACTTGTGCATTTCTCAACTTTTCAATAGATTCATTTAACTCTTGCTAAATAAGTTGCATTAGATTTTAAGCATTTTACTATAATTTGAGTTCCTAATTTTCATAGAATTTAGTTACTTCCTTTTTTCTTTGAGCAAGTTAACTTAAGCATGATGCTGCCCTTGTATTGCTTAGATTTAAATCCTACGAAAAATTATCTAAAATTTAAATTTTCCTTAATCTTGATTATTCGTAAATACTTTAGTCAGAAAATTGTGGCAAAAATTAATTTTATGAGTCTTCGTCAGTCACTTATTCTTATTCATATTACTATTCCTATTGCTAGACAACTTACCTAGAATCATCTACCTTCTACAAGCTGCTATTATTATTCACTAAATTTTTATTTTTTTTAAATATTTATTTAATAATGTATTTTGTATTAATTAAAAATATACTCGCACTGCCCTGACTAATCGTAGCTACTTCAGAAATTTTTTAATTACCTTCACTCTAAATTTCTTATCCATCTGAATCCTATATATTTTTTTATTGCTAACTATTTTCTGAGTCTTTAAATACTATAATTGCCCCATTAATTTCATGCTATTGAATATTAAACAAATCCTAGTCAGATGGACGCTAGCTGTCTCCCTCAAAAGTAAGCTTTGGACCTAAGTCTTACCATTTTTAATCATCTTAATTTTCTGATTCATGAAAATTCCATACTTGTATTCTATTTTATTCTTATTTTGTCTATTACTCAATTTATTGATTTTTATTAAAAGGAACAAAATTAAATCCATTCATTTATTAGTGATTAACATTGTTATCACTTAACGTTCCATTAGGATTTTGTTATTTAATTTGTATTTGTTAAAGTTTCTAATTAATTTAGCCATTAACAATTTTATTTATTTAAGCATTTCTCTAGCTGCTATCTAAGGCATCATTTTAATAATAATCAATGCCTCCTAAAGTAGGTAAGAATATATTTTCTTTTTAATTTTAACTATGTTTATTAGGTGATTCCTTACTTTCAAATTAAAAGTTAGGAGGAAACTCTAGTTATGAAATCTACTTGTTGTTATGCTGTCTTTATTCTAAGCTTGAGAAATTTTCAAGTTATACATTTTTAAGAATGAGGGCAGAAGAATCTTAGTCATTTGTTTATTAGATTTCGTCTTATTAGTTTTTTTGTTAGTTCTTAAATTATTATTGAGGTATTTTTAAACTTGGAATGCAATCCATTTTTTATCCTGATTCCATTAGCTTAATTGCACATTTAGAACAATAGTATTTTATATATTCTCCAGTGTTGTGAATCATTTTGCTCTGATATTTAGCGGTTTTCACTTAGCACAGAGAGCATTTAAAATTAATTAGTTCTTTTTATTAATTTTTATTCTCGTGGGCATGATTTTTAAGAGATTCATTTACAGTGATTTTATAGTTAAAAAATAATCTTTTTGGAGTATTTTAACTATTTGAGTCATAATTATTAGTAAGTACTCTTTACGAAAGAGTTTTTTGAGTGGAATCTTAGTCATTTAAATAAGGCTTTTTTTAACTAATTCGTATTTCTTGTTAGATATTTGAAAGATGATTATTAATGCTAACAAAGCTATTATCTTCTAACATATTTGTTGTATTTAAAATCATGTTGCTAGCATTATTATTCTACTACTAATTCTAAGGATAATGGATTGTTTTACTTACATTTCTAGACTGTTATTGTAAATGTGGAAGAGGAGATAACGAAGAATTATTTCCTATTAAATTTTTTAAGGGTGTTAATGGAGTATAATTATATCTTGGAGTAGCTTAGGAGGGAGATTTATCTTTGATTTAGTGCTAGCCTTTTTGGATACTTGATGTATTTGAATTTACTGTCTAATTACATGATGAATTTGCATTTTGTTTAGTATTATTATTTTAAATATGATGAGTTAATAACTAAGATTAATTTCCTAAAACATTTTGTTTATTGGTCTTGGAGATTTATATCAGGTTAGATTTTTTATTTTTTGGATCTTTATCATTTCTTTGTTATATTTTTTGTATAATTTTAGAATACTATTGAGATATTTTAAGAGTTTCAAAGCAATTCATTCTTAAAAAAATTTTACAATTATTTTTACTTCTAATTCCTCTTTTTGAATGATGAGATATTTAATTTATTTATATAGTAAATTAACATTTTGATTAAATCAATATATTTTTGCAAATCAATCTAATTTGTTAAGACCAATCTTTTAATTTATCACTATTTTCAAAATTTTGTTTTGTTTTTTCATTATTTTTTAAATTTTAAGAAAGAAACAAAAGTGATCATTTTTAACATCTCTCGTTTGTGAATATATGCAATTCATATAGCTTTTAATTTAATAAAGAAACAAATTAGTTTAAGAGTAGAATTTTTGTATAAATTTAAATATAATTTTAGTAACTTTAATTTTAAAAATTGGTTTAAATTTGTTGAAAATAGTTTCTAGAATTGAATTCAATTCATTCGATCATAAATTTAATTTGAATTGATTTCTATAATATAAATTATATTCTTTAAATTTAACAAATTATTAATTAATTACTTATTTTCTATTTAGATATTAAAATTAAGGTCAAACAGTCAATTCAGTAGAAACAATTATTTGAATTTGATTTTTTGTATAAAGGCTGATTTAAATGCCTGATTTCTGATAAATTTGAAAGAAAATTAAATAATAATTAATTTAAAGGTAAAATTGTTTGAATCAATTAAAATGAATTTTTTAATTTATTATTTCTTAATTTTATTGAAATTAATCTATATTTCTTTCATTAAAAATAATAAAATAATTTAAAGGCTTAAGATTCCATCACTATAATATGATTATTTTTACGTTAAAATTTGTTTTAACTTTATGTTGATAATTTTTTTAAGAATATTTAGCTTTTTTAAAAAAAGTTTATTGCTAAAGTGCTCTCTAAAATAATTTTCAATTAATCATACCTTTTAATTTAGCTTATGCTCAATTCTATTTTTCAAATGATTCCTCATTTTATTTGTTTGCAATTTTTATAAATTCAAATAGAGATTCGTTAAAAATATAAGCCATCGAAAAAAAATTTGAACAGATTTTATAAAAAGAATTAAATCAAATTTTAAGAGTGTAAAATGGAAGAATATTTAATGGGCCAAAAATAAAACACATCTAAAGTAGTAAAGTATTTAATTCTATTTCAAAATTATCATTTTAATTAAAAAGATTATATGGTATTTGATAAATGAATATTTCAACCATTTTCAAAGTGATATGAATGTTAAGCACTTAAAAAAATTCAAATGTATAAAAGTATTTATATTTTTTAACGATAAAAATGGAAATTAATTTAGCAGAAATATGCGATTTAAATTTAGGGAAGCGTGACCGTCAATTAATTTAAATCACCCTTGTATATATTTGAATATTTATTTAGACTTTACATTCAAATATTAATTAATATTCTGGTTTTTTATTTTATGGGGAATATTTAAGTATTTTGATAAATTTCCAAAATTGCAGCTATTAATTTTTGAATAACAAAAAGTTTCTTAAATTAAAAGTATTCATTAATTTGAATAATAGTAAGTTACAATTCACATGAATAATTTATCATAAAGAGTGAATGAGTGTGATTTTTAATATAAAGAAAGCTTAATTCAAGTATTTAAATTTTTAAGAAGTATAGTATCTAAAAATATTAATGAGAAATTCAAAAAAGTGCAATTATGAAAATTGTGCTAATTGTTAGAAATTCAAAAAATATGTGATTAAGAAAAGAGCTGATTTTTATTTTTGAAAAATAAAGCTGTAATTTTCAATATTTATTTAGAAATATATTTTTAAAGTTTGAATGCTGCTAGAAAAATATTAAGAGTTCGTTATTTAATATTTGAATATTTGTGTCAATTAGATAATATTCAAATTCAGTCATTAACAGAAAACAATTTTTTTACATGTGAAAAAGCATTTAAATTTAGAAAATGTTTGTTGGAATTGTTATTGGTGGCAATTTGAACGATAATTAAAATTAAATGTAAAGGTGTTTACAAACAGATGTACATGTATTTAATAATTATCATTTGAATGAATATCTACTAACTTTGTCTTTTTTAAAGTCTTCTTTTAATTTGATTTTTTGATCAGCAAAGAATCAAAGAAAAAACAAACAATTAAATACAAATAGTGTTTCAAACTATAATAATAACTAATGCATGTATATTTCAATTTGTATATTTATTTGCTTGTTTTTTGGAAACAAAACAAAAAATCGGTTGAAAAATGCTGTGTTTTTAATTAAATATTGTTAAAAAAGATTCAATTCAAAAAAACAATGAGAAATAAATGAGAAAATGCGATATAAATGATTAATTAAATTTAACAGTTGATTTTAATTGCTCATTCATATCCCGTTTGTTTGATTGATTGTTTGTTTGTTTGTTTGTTTGTTTTTTTTATCTTTTGATTTGAGTAAAAATTTCAAATTTATATTTTTATGATAATGGGTATTTGTTAAACAAAAAAAATTAAAAAAGAATAAGAAAGCCTAATATCAATTATCAAATCAAATAAAAAACAGTGAAAAAAAAAGTAATAATAATTAAACATACAAAATAATTACAATTAAAAAAACCCTTGCATAATACAAAGCAATCCTTTCAAAAGGAAATAACCGTATTTAGCACTCCATCTTATCATCCAAAACTTCCTTCTTTTACTCAATGAGTTTCTAATACAGAAAGACTAAATAAGTAATAATATTTTCCGTTTGCTTTGCCTTCCATTTTTTGCAGCGCCAGTTGCTTTGGCTTGCGCAGGAGGGCATTAAATAGCTCACAACTTACCACTTTTCTTCCTTTTAAATATTAAATTAATTTTAACTAAAATAGCAACCTTCATCATCTTTAGAAAGTTAGGGAAAGCATACATTTTTAGCTCATGGCAACAACAATTATTATAACAAAGAAAATATTTCCTACTAAACTTCCTAGCAATATAACTTATATCCTCTGAATAACTTCTATTAGCCACTTTAACAGCATTAGCCTTTGCAGTAATAGCAACTATTATAGCAATTACCAATCAGCAAAACTTCAAACAACAATTCTAACAATATATACCCAAACACTAGACGTTTCGGTCGTGACCTTTCTAATATTCAATAAGTCTAAGGAGCTAGCATTTAACAACACCAGTAAATTCTCAATAAAGTAATGCATTCAAATATTTTGTTTTCATTTGAAGATATTTTTGTTGCCTCTTTATTGATTTTAAGAGTATAATTTGAATATTTGATTTTAAGTCAATTCTACTTTATCTATTTACTTACTTACTTAATAAATTACTTATATCTTTTCTTTGTAAATATTTTGCTAATAAAAATTCTCCTTTAAAAATCAGAAAAACAATAACAACGGATCCTTGACAAACTCAAGATGCACAAGCAGAGAATTGTCAGTTAATAACCGCAGATAAACTAGCTTTATAACATAGTAACAAGGAAATAACAAATTAAATAGTAGTGTTAATATGGTTTTGGAAAAGAGTGCTGGTACTTCAAACAACAGTCGCTATAGAGGTGTTGTTCCTGCTGCTCGTCTAAATTAAGTTAACAATCCCAACAGTGGTCTAAAAATGGATGTAGAAAACTAAAGTAGCAACAATGTTTCTGTTTAAAATTTTTTCACTGAAAACAGCTTTTATTTCCCTATTCCTTCATCAACCCAAGCCAACTAATAACTTTAAGGCTAAAATATTCAAACCACAATAAATACAAGCATCGGATAAAGCTTAATTAATTATAATTCCCAAACATCTACATCTGCTTCTATATCTCAAGCTCCCTAAACTGACTATACAACTGAATACTTTAATTTTTTATAACAAATGGAGAATGGTCATTCCTAATAAAATAATAACATCCATGAACAACATTACCAACAATAATAGGTTCAACACTAAGTTAACTCACAATAAAATTATTACAGCCAATAAAAATATACAAGTAGAAGAAATTACCCTGATAGCAGATCCTCGATGGAGCTAATCGACTATAAATATATTAATAAGCCTGAGTATGTTCCTTAATATGCTAAAGAAATATTTGAATACTTAAGATCTAATGAGGTAATTATTTAAAATATGTTTGACTTTTATTGACTGTAGTGAGCCTGGAGTATTTTTTAATCTTAATACATATTGCTTTTGTAGATAGCTTATTATAATCTATTTACAAAAATTTGTAATTAATGATTAAATAATAATAGCAGGCATAATAAATCACTCTGTCAGCTATAAATAAATTTATCTATTTATTCATTTTGATATATTTTTCATAAATCTGATTAAATATTTTATACTAATAGGATAAACATATCTGTAAAACTTAATACTTTGAGTAAGGCTGCTAGCCTGATTTAAACAGTAGAATGAGAACTATTCTTATTGACTGGCTTATTGACGTCCACTTGAAATTTGATTTACTTCCTGAAACTCTTTTCTTGACTGTAAACTTGATTGATAGGTATTTAGAGAAAGGACCTAAAGTTGATAAGTCTAAATTTTAATTAGTTGGTATTGCTGCTCTATTTATTGCTTGTAAATACGAAGAAATTTATCCCCCTGAAGTTAAAGATTTTACTCATGTGTGTGATGATGCTTACACAAAGTAAGAGCTCTTCGAATATGAAGGTCTCATTCTACAGGTACTCAACTTCAATATCACTACTCCCAGTGCTTTTAGATTTTTAGAGAGGTATGCTCGTATAGCTGAGTTCGATTAAAAATAGTTTTTAACTGCATTATACTTCCTAGAAATGGCTCTCGTTGATTACTAAGGAACTAAGTATACTCCTAGCCAACTAGCATGTGGATCTATTTTGATTTCAAGCATTATTTACAACAAATAAGAAAGATGGAGTGAGGCCTTAGCCCGTAATACAAAATATGAATAACAGTAACTTGTTCCTGTAGTTGAAGAGTTATGTGAGATTCATCGTAAGGCTGAACTTAGAGAAAAATAGACAAAAGATAAGGATAAACAATTAAATGCAGTTAAAAGAAAATTTGCTCAACCTCGCTTTGAATCAGTCTATGCCTACGTTGCTCTATTTTTCTAAAATACAAATAAAGCTGCCTAAACACATTAATAAAATAGTAACAATTTGAATACAAACAATTGAAGACAACTTTAAAGTAGTTGATTAAAGTATCTTAACTGTAAATTCATATAAGAGTCAATTATAGTTTCAATTAATATTTAATTTAAAATCCCAATAATCTAATAATAAATAAATAAATAAATCGATATTAAAAAGTACAACAACTATCATCAACTAGATATGAGAAATTAACATCTTCAATATAAAAATTATAATAATTATCTTAAAACAATCTCTTTCTTATCTTAAATTAATCACTTTAGAATTATAATAGTTAGTTATCTTTATACCTAAATACTTACTTGACCAAAGTGTTAAAAAACTCAGAATTTTTCTGTATACACTTCTTAATTCATTCATCTATTCATCCATCCATTAATAATTATTTTTAACACTAATAATTGTTAGATAGTATTTGATAATTAATTACTATTTTATTAATCACCAAACAACTTTTATTATTATCTAAAAGATGACCGATCCGAAATCTTTCAAGTACCTAATACTTCAAATAAATAAAAAAATCAATATATATTGAAAATTTATTTAATTGATTAATTGGTGCTTTTTAATTATAATTCTCATATTTAAAAATACTAAATAGCCATTGAAAGAATATTCATATTAGTATATTTCAATCCATGCTAAATAAAATTATCTTAATATTTGCAAGAAAAATGTAAATAAATAAATAAATAAATACATACATACTATTTTAGGTATAAAAAATTAATGCAAGAGTTTAATTAATTAATTAATATATTATAAAAACTGTTAAAAATTGTTTATATTTTTACTAATTTGTCTATATTTTTAATTCCTTCATTTGAAATATTTCCTTTTTACACTCTTTTTCTTTATTTATTTGCTTGGTTAATCAGATATTTATGTTCATTTTATAAGTAAATATGTGATCAAGCTGAAATAAACAAGTTATAAATTTGTAAATATTTTCATAACAAGTTTGAAAACTAAAAATTTAAAAAAATAACTTGATATTTTCAAAAGTTGAACAAATAGCTGTTGTAGTAGTATTAGTAACTAAATTAATTAATGATTTAATCAAATAGATATTTAGTTGCTTTAATTTTTTTGTTTGGTCATAATTATCTTTAACGTTATTACAAAATCTATTTAATTATCTTAAATAATACAAAATTTTTAAAAATAGATCACCATAAATAAATAAATAAATAAATTAATTAATTAATAAGAATTGAGTTTACTTATTTTGAATTATCGATATCCTAATAATAATTATTTTTTAAAATATATTTACTATTATATAACAAGAATATTATGAAAAATTTTTAGCAATCATAAACTAATTTGCTTAAAAGCTAATAAAGTATAGGAAAGCATGTTGCTCCTAGCATCAAACATTAATCTACAGCAGTTCAATCAATTTTTCAAAACAATAGTTTAACTAATACTTAATTGAATCAAAAAACGCAAAATATAATAGCTAACTCGTTGGGAAGTTAAAATGAAAACCTATTTTAGTCATCCCACCAAAAAAGTCAATTAAAATAACAATCGCCTCCTAAAAGCAAAAGGACTATGGCTAGAATGGATTCACGTTAGGAAAGTGAAAGTTCAAATTATTAAGATGTATTTGAATCATAAAATAATATGAATTAGCGTTTATACAGAAACTTGGCAAACTAAGCAGAGATTAAAAAATACACTGATAGAAATAAAATTTACTAAATAACGGATGAGGAAATCATTTCAAAAAAAATTAATGATGAGCAAGGAATAATTAAAAAAGAATTTATGATGAAATAGCAAGAATATAAATTTAAAAAAGATAAATACTAAGATGCTGATTTTAAAGCTACTGATTAGCCATTAGGATACAAAGAGAACTCAAATAAATTTTAATGGTTGAGATTGCATCAAATAACTTAACAAAAAGATCTATTTCCTTCTCAACCTTAAAACTTTAAAGACGAATTAAACACTAACTATCAAGAGTTAGATAATCTATTTTAATTGTATAATATTGTAAGCAGGGCTTCTTACCTTGCAAAAAGACTATTTGAGCATTAAAAAGTAAATAACTTAGGAATATACGGAGTTTGGATTTTTAAAAATGGAAAGTGGAAGTGCATAATTTTAGGTAATCTAAATTTTAAAAAAAAACAAACAATCAAACATTCTATTCATTAAAAATTGTTTTTTGTATTTTAGATGACTATGTGCTTGTTAAGATTGATGAAAACGCACCGTGTTTATATTATCCATCTAAATCAGTGATAAAAGAGAATCTTTGGTTACTCATCCTCGAAAAGGCTCTTGCAAAAGCCTACAAAGGATACTAAAATTTGAAAATAAATGAATTGTATAACTCATTAGTTGAATTAACTGGTTCTCCATATCTTCTAATTAGAAAGAAATATAAAAATTAAATTTAATATCAAAACAAAGAAGAATAGGTCGAGAAAGAAGAAAAAGATTTTCTTTGGTAAAAAATATGTAGTGGAATAAAAAAAGGTTACATAATTCATGCGCAGTGTCTTGATACCTACAGAGGAATTTAAAAAGAAAATATTTATTTTGTCGAATTCTTTTATGAATTTAGCCAATAATTTGACGTGAGTAAAAAGATCCTACAAATGAAAAACTACAGAACGTAAATTATTTTTTATTTTTTTAAATTTATGATATAAAATTTAAGTAATTAGAACGTATTAGATGTACAGTTTAATTTTACAGCTCAAGAAATGGATATCTTAAACAATAATAAAGATAATGGAGTTTTTTTTGTTACATTTGATGAATTTTACCAAAATTTCGATAACATTGCTATTCAAAGAATAGAATTAAGAGATTCTCATAACTCACTTAAACTTACACAAGATAATGATCAAGATATTAGTTTTTTCACTTTAAAGTTGAATAATTTTGAAGATACTTCAGGCTATATTTCAGTCTGTTAGAAAGATGTTTAGTATTTTTAAAACCAAGGATATAGTTACTCTCCTTTTTCTCTAATATTAGCTGAAATTAAACCCTTTGGAGAAATTTAATACTATTCTTAAACCTTTTCAAATGATAAAATGATTCACTTACCTTATAACTGGAAGGAAGGAATATACATCATCCATATAGAAGTAAGATGGACTTAGAAAATTTATAGAAAATTTAGAATAAGTAATACTTTAAATTAATTTTTACAATCACTTTTAGAAAAAATTAAGCTTACATTCATTAAAAATTTTACATAAAAATACAATATAAATAGTAGAATTAATAGAAAACATTAATTTTAAATTATTTTTTATTCATCTAAAAATTATTCAAAAAGTCTTTTTAAAAATTTAAATTAGATTTATTTGCATATAATTTATTCTATTTCTTTGAATTAAATAAACTCTCTTTAAATAAAAATAGGTGTGAGTAGCAATTAAGATGTTGGGCTTTAAAAATATAACTATGCTTAATAAAAACTAAATGGTGAATTGATATTGAGCTTAATTTCTAAGAATTATATAGAAAAATTAGGAAATGAGATTAAATTTGAATCCTTCATGCCAAAAACAAAAAAGGGTTAAATGGGAGTATTTTACATTTATTATTTCAAAAATGTTTCTCCTGATTTCTGTTCTGTAAAAGCTTAAATAGAGAGTAGAGAAAATTAGGAATTCATCGATCCTACTATTCTAGGTATTAATATTTTGTATTTAAGTCTTAAACATTTTTATTTTTATAAATAGATAAAAATAAAATAGCCTTTTGGTTGTTTCCAAACGAAGAATTTATTCTCTTATTACGTATAACATCGGCTTTAAATAAAAACAGTTCTAAATTTACATTTTAAAATACCAACACAAGTGTTCCACAAAATGAACCATCTTACAAAAAAACATTATAAAGTTAACTAAAACAAATAAATATATACAACGAATTTGATTCTTTGACAGACAGAAAGTAAAATCTATTAATTGATTACTTTTAACAGCCAGTCACTATGGAAGAAAGCGAAAAGTCTATTGAATAAGTAGTTGTGGTTTAAAAATAAAAAAAAGTAATAAAAAAGTAGTATCCTTTTGATTATAATTCTTCATTCTATAAATATACTCGCTTTTGTACAGCTTTACTCAATTATATAATCATTTTATTAATTATTTTTGGATCTTTGTTCAGGAATCTTCAATATGATGTAACTTATTAATTTATAATTTTAAATTTAAAATATACAACTATGCCTCTTATTTAAATAAACAACTAATTAACAAGGTTATTGTTTATGCTATAATACTTATGTAAATGAATTCTTTTAGAATAAAAGAAACTGATTTAAGATTTTTAGTTATTTTGTGCACTCTGACAGTTGTTTATGATGCTATGTATATTTAACTTTTTAGCTCTAAAGAATTCTCATTGTTCAGTAAATTTCTACTGCATAACTCAGTCTATTAAGTAATATTAAAGATTAGTCAGGTTTTTTGGATTTTGCTAATTATTTTTAAGGTAATTTTATTTAGTTTGAGATATTTCAAAGAATAAATTTAAACTATAAAAAAGTTAATATTCCTATTTTTAATGGTACGAATATATGTGCAAAGAGAAGAGGAGCTCAATTTATATTTTCAATCATATTAAGTAAATAAATATTTATTTAAAATTCATTTATTATTTTAATTATTCTTTAAAAATGTGCAAAGGAAGTGTAAAATTTATTAGTTTTTTAAAGATTGAGCCAGGATACTTAAGTTTAATCCTTAGAATAGCAGATCATTTGAGTTATTAAGTAACTTATTTTTTGCTAAACTAAGATAGTTTAAAAATAATATTTATAAAAAAATTATTTGGTAATTTTAATTCTTTAAAATATAAATAAATAAATGTATGTGTATATATGTGTTCATAAAAATAAATGTTTAAAATATTTTGGGTAAAATCTGTTTGGTTATTTTATAAATTGTGAGAAAAACTTTATGGTTTGTAATATTCTGTTTACATATTAATAAATCATACAAGATTTGGTAGATTCTATTGACTCTTTTTAATAAAAATTATAAGAATAATTGAAAATAAATTTTATTATTATCTAAAATATAATTAATTTGTATTTAGTAATTGTTTTAGGAACTCTCTATCTTAACTAATCATTTTTATAATAAATTTTTAGTAAACGGTCAATATTTTTTAGTTGTTAATTTTACAAATTAAAATTTTGGTAAATTTAATTAGGAGGAAGAACATAAAATAGCCCTCATATTTATTTGAAGCATATAAATAAGTATTATGAGTTAAACGAAAAAAGACTAGCTTAAAGGTGATACGGGATTAAATAATTAGTAATAGGACCAATTGGTAAAACTGTAAAAGGTATAAGAATACCTATCGCCACAACTTAGTGAAAACAGGGATATCATTAACAAATGTTTAGAAGAGAATACTCAAAAAAAGCAAACAAAGCAACATTCAGGTTGGAATGAGTCAACTAGTAGAAGCGATTTATAGTATACAATCACATCTAGTAAGAATTTTAATAGGGGATCAGAAATGACATAAATTCCTAAGCAGTTTGATGAGTAAGAAAGCCACAACTTAAATAGTGATCAAATAGAAAATTAAGGCGAAAAACAATATTTCAGTAATTAAAATGAAGGAAATGAGTAGGCTTAGCATTTGACTATTGAGGCACTGACAACCTGCATTTATAGCAGCATTACTAAAAATAAAATTTAAGAAATGAAAATTTAAGAATTAGAAAATATTATAGGTTAGCTGCATTAGTAGATAAATGGATAATCTACCAATTTTGCTAATAGTATTAAATTGGCTGGAAGCTCTCCAAACACTGCTGCTTACCCAGCAAACTTTTTTGAAAATCAGATGAGTACTCCTGTTTAAGGATTGCATAATAATCGCTTGACAACATCTTAATGGTAATAAAATATGTATAGTTCTAATGTAAGAAAGTCACCTTGCTAAAGACATTAATCCAAATCAAAAAGTCCAGATATAAGATAAAACTCAAACAAGCAAAATAATAATATCCAAATTAACAATTATGGAACTAATGAACAAGACGATTAAAAAAATGCTTATAGATCAAAATCAGGCGATATTTATTAAGAATAAATTGAAGCTAGCAATAAATACTAATCCTAAAAACGAGATCAATTTTATTAATAAAATGAGTAAAATTATTATATTCCTAGTTCTAGCTGTGCAGTAATTGGAAATAAAAATGAACAAACTTAATCTTCAAGCCCAGTAAAGAGTAAAAGCCAAATTAATTTTTAAGGAGGAGATAGCCTTCATAATAGCAATAATATTGTGCAAATGGAATACCTTTCAAAAGTTAAATTTTTAGAAGAAGCCATTGAATATAAAAACAAAGAAATAGAAAGATTAATGGTTTTGACAGCTGCTAGCAGAAGAAATAATGTCCACAGCTTGCATAATAGTAAATCTCCTGAAAGAAAAACAAATCAGAACAATTTGAACTAATCTATCGAAAGTGGTCAAGAAGAAGAGTTAAGAAATAGTTAAATTAAACTACATGCGATTATTTAGGATTTGGAGAAGAGAAACAATGAATTAGAAAACGAGTTATTCAATTTTAAATGTCTAGTTGAAGAAAAAGATAGAGATATCTTGAAAATCAGTTAATAAATTGATAATCTCAAAACATGTGCAGACAACTAAATTAATTTTATTTAAATAAATGAAGATCTGGAGCATAGACTTAAAGAAAAAGAAATCAATGAGCAAAATTTATTGGTTTAATTGGAGTAATAAAGCTTAATGATAAAAAATATGGAAATAGATTAAACAAAAAAGCTTGAAGAGTATAAAGACCTAATTTAATAGATCTAGCTTTAAAATTCCTAAGAATTATCAAATTTGGAAAGAGAGAAGTAAGACATGCAACTTATTATCAATAAATTAGAAAGTTTTGTATAATCTGACTCTGCTCAGAATTTCAATGAAAATGAAAAAAAGAAAAGAAGTCCTACACAGGGAGATTATGATTCTTAGCATTATAAGTAGTAAATTAATGACAAAAACAAAGAAATAGAAAGCTTAAATGAAAAAATAGCACTTTAGACTTAATTAATAGCAAAATAAAGGTAAGTTGTAGATACACTAAAAAAAGAAATAATAGACTTGCAGAACGAACATGAAAATAGGATTAAATAGCTCTTGCAGCAGAGTTAAAATTATGTTCAAGAAAAAGCCATTTTACATGAAAAGATACGCAAATTAACTATTGAAAAAGAAGAATAAATTATAGCCTCTCAAAATCTAATTGAGGAGCAATAAAATTAATTGCTAGATATAGCAAAAGGAAGAGAAGATATCCAAAAAGCTAAGGATGAAGTTTCTCAATTTAGGAGACTACTAAATGATGATAAAATAGCCTTTGAATAGCAAAAGAATTAAGTTAAAATATCCTAAGATATGTTGCAGAGGGAAAGAGAATAATTTGAGCTTGAATTACAAGAAATCAGAGTAAATAGAAGTAGTTTAGATAGAGACAGATAAATATTTGAAAGAGACAGGTAAGAATTTGAGAATGAAATAGATCAATTTAACATATAAAGAAATGAATTAATTTAGCAGTAAAATCAAATTGAAGACTATCAACAAATTATTCTATAGAAGGAAGAAACAATCTCTTACATGAAATAATAGTAAGCTGAGAATAAGTAGGCTCAAGAATAATTAAAGGTTTAAATTCAAGCTTAGATTAAGTCATATGAAGATGCAATTAATTCCTTATAGCAAGAAAATCAGTAACTAATAGCAGATAGAGACTAAATTATCTAAGAAAGAAATGAAGATTATAGAGAGAGTGCAGAAATACTTGATCTAAAAAAATAACTTATGTATGAAGGGATGGCTAAGCAAGATTTGTAATAAAAGCTATCAGATATATTAAAAAAGAAAGAAATGAATGAAGATCTAAATAAGGAGAACTAAGAATTGAAGCAAACCCTTGAACTTTTAAAATAAAAAATAAAAGGAATGTAAAATATAGATGATGACATCAAAGAATATATAAATACGATGTGTAAAGAAAAAAACAATCTTTAGGATCGTCATGTTGCTCATTTAGAAGAGATTAAAAACCTTAAATTACAGTTAAAAAGTATTGCTTTGGAGAACAAAAGTTTAAACTTAAGCTTAGCTAATTTAAAAGAAGAAATAAAGCTCCACAAAAATCAATAAACCGATTTGATGTTAGATGAAAAGAATAAAAAATCATTTTTAAGAGTTCAACTCTAGAAAAAGTTAAATGTTCTAAACGCATAACTTGAAACATATATAAGAACTACTCTTGATTTGGATGAGATTTATTACATCCTATTATTTAACCAAATAAATTCCTCGCCTTTAACTTCTCCTTAAAAGCCTTCTTTTACTTAGTAATTTATTCAGACACAGTAAGGAAGTAATGGAAAATTAAAAAAACTTGAAGACTAATCATTTAACCAGTCAACACCTTCATCTTAGAATTAAAATTAACAAAGAAACTTTAATCAAGGAGGCACAGAAATAGATGAGAAAACAAAAAGCAAAATAGAATAACTAAATAACAAACGTAAAAGAGATTTAGATAAAGTTTATCAAATTATGGAAGATTTCATATCAATGATTTCTAATATTTAATAGTGAACGAGATTATGAAAAAATTAATTTTCTTTTCATCAACGATTAATTATATCAAGAAAATTAAAATGATGAAAAAAATAATAATAAATTTTTTCAGAATCTATTTTGTAATATTAACTCAATTAAAAATATAAACTCTTTTAATGTAAATATATAAATAAAAAAATCTATGAAACAATGTAAATAAATTTTATAAATTACCTTTAAATTTCTAGAGGTTTTCAGCTTTAATTCGTTTTCAGAATAATTAATAATTTTCATTTTGTAATAAGCTAAGTAAAATATTAAATTATTCTTTTTAATTATCAAAAAACTGACTTTTAGAATTCTATTTAAAATTAAACATACATACATACATACATAAATATTGTAAATGAGCAGATTTTATTTATAATTAAATATTTTAATTTTAATTTTTATGTATTTTTTTCAAATTTTAAATCAATTAATTTTATTTTTCAAATTCACAGTTGAAATTGTATCCATTTTATTTGATGAGCTAAATAATACTTTTTATCTATCAAGTTAAAACAAAACTAACAAAAGATATTATTTGAGAATTAAAAAATCACTAAAATTTTTTCAAAAAAAGAAATTCATAAAACATAAAATTATTCTCTTGCCATTTAAAGTGATAGATATGGGAAATAATTTAATTAAATTCACACTAATCATTATTTATTTAATGTTCTATTCGATTAGAATATATTTTAAATTTAAATTTTAATATCATTAAAACTTAATTCACAAAATAATTAACTCTAATTAGATACTTTTCAATAATGTATTAATAATTTATTATCAAAAAATAAGTCTTTGAGGGAATAGTTTTTATCTTTGCCAAATCGATACAAAGTATATATAAGCAATTTTAGATTTATTACATAATTAAATATTTATTTAGAATCTCAAGCTTTTGCATAGTTAGCTGTAACAGTTTGATCTCCAATCTTAAATGATTGCAAAGCTAAATAAATAAATTAAAATTTTTATTATTAATATAAAATATTTTATATATTTTCATATAAATAATTGTAATATATTTACATGCCAAAGCTGCAGTTGCTTTATTTTCATCTTCATATTCTACGAAAGCAACTCTTTTTTAAGGTACTAGACGCACTTCCCTATATTATTAATTTAATTATGTAAATATATTTTAAAATAGTGAGAAAATTAAGTTAAAATTAAGGTTATCAATAAAACTATTATTAATTAAACTTTACTTGAATCCTGGGAATGTTGCAAAGAATGCTTTAATGACTTCTGTATTAGAGTTTATTGGTAAATTTTCTAAGAAAAGAGTATGATGAGGCTATATGATTGTATTTTGCTAATGATTTATTTTATAAAAATAGTTAATAAATATCTCATTACAATAAGAATAATATTATGGTAGATATATATTAATTTCTATTACAACTTATGGCTAGGTAGCAAGCTTAGCTGTTGCAGATTCCTTGTTTTTTAAATTTTCTTTTTACTTTTTATTTGATTATCTTTCTTCAATAAAATCAGCTGCATTAAATATTTTAGGCTAGCGAGGAGCGTAGGCTCCTTCTCTTTTAAGAATTGCATCACTTTTTGTTTTTGCAAAATTTAAATGCTGTTTATATAAAAGTATGGTTAATTAATAAACTCTGAGACCATGCATTATTTATCAGGCTCTCTAATAAAGCCTAATTATTAGCTATTTTTGATATTTTATGTTATCATATTTTACAATTAAAGAGAAAATAATAAATTTATTATTTCATTACTAATGCTTTGCCATAAAAGTTTTTTCTGTTTAAAGCATCTATGGCTTTTTATGCACATGCTATCTATTCAAAAACTACAAAAGCTTATCCTCTCATACGAATATTTTTCTTGGCCTTTATTTCAAGGATACTTCCGTGTTCGGAAAAGAGCTTGAAGAGTTCTTATTTTAAATCGTCAATACTGATTCTTTCATTTAAATTGTTAATGTAGACTGTATTGTTAGGAGGCAGTAACTTTATTTCCTCCTCAATTTCTTCCTAGATTTCATTTTCTTTATTATCTGGAGCAGGAACGCTTTGCTTATTATCCATTTAACTTGCTTTAATTTAGAATATTTCTACTATTATTTATCTAATTTATTTGAAGTTGAATCTAATTTATTTACAAAAGATATCTTTCAATTATTTAAACAATCAATCAAAATTAATTATTCTTATAAAATACCACAATTAGAATAAAACATTTATTATTTATTTATCTAGTTTTAATCATTTTAATTCAAATTTCATCAACTAATAAAATATTTGTATTAATCGTTTTCTGATTATTTTAATATAAAAATAGAATTAATTAAATCGTTTGATTGTCTTAATTTATTTATTACTAGATAAAAAATGCACAACACACTCACTCCTACATATTAATACTGGATGATTCTTTCAAAGATTAAAAATTTAGCAAAATTTGTAAATAATAACATACGATTGATCTATTTTTTGATAAATTAAACTTTTGACATTGATTTTAGAGTATCTTAATTTAAATTTTATTTTTTATTTTGAAAATATATTCTAAGTTCAACCAGCACAAGCATTTTTTGAAATTTATTGATGTGCTTTTTAAAGTATCTTAAATTTTTAAATATAGATAAATAAATAGATAGATATTGATAGTTGTTATTTAATAAAAAGTGAATGAAACGATTAAATTAATAAAAATTGAGCTTAATTTTTAAAATATATATACATACATACATAAAATGGGCACACTATATAGATTTATAGATATATATTATTTTATTACTTACTTTGATCTTAATTTAAAACTAATAGCATTTTTATTCTCAGTATTACTGCTTTTCAAAGTTTTTAAAACTACTCAGAGCAGAAATAGCCCAAACGAGTTCGAAAAATATAAAAATTAATCCAATAATGGCCATAATTAATTCAATCATCAAAGAATATGTTTACAATATAAGAAAGTAAAAATAGCCAGCAATTGCAGGAAGGTTAACAAACAAAAACCACATAATGTGAGATGTAGATTCTGTTTTATTACCTACTGAACCCATTTAGAGTCTTATTATTTCGCATATTCCAAACGCCACAAGTAGTACTATGTCTTATTCAATCGTAGATGAAGGATAGTACAGACCGAATCCCTTATAGAAGAATATACAACCTTCCAAAAAGAAATAGAGAACTGTATAAATTTAATCGAAGTAGATCATTGATTGTAAAAATGGAGAGCTTAAGGGCTAAACGCTATCTCTAATTTTTTATGAACTTGACATTTTATTAATGGTAATTGATGTGCCTAATTATAATATCTTGTTTCCTTTTTTTTACTAATGTTAATTAAATATTATTTGATTTTGATTTTGATTTTCAATTAAAGATAAGAAATATTATTTTTAAAATTCATTCATGTATTTATTTATATATTTATAAGCAGCAACAAACAATTATAAAATAAATATTTTAAATAGAAAATTTTAGAATTAAGCAAGTATTTACTCTCACACCACTTCACATATTATATTTTAAAATAATAAAATTTACTCTACTTCATTCAAAATAACTACTTAATTTTATTGTTTTTTGAATATTTGTTTTGTGTTTGAATAAGATTTTATTTATGTTTGTAAATTTAAAATATTTTCTAGATTTAATATTAGATTGAAAGTCAATAGGTATTTAATTTTTAATTAACTATTCATTAAAAGCTTTCAATTACTTATGCAAGTAGATAGAGAGATATTTTTTCAGGATACAAATATTAATTATATTATATTTTCCAAAGATATAAAGTAAATAGGTGATGCTTATTTAGTTGTTTATTTATCTATGCATGCATATGTCTGTCTCTCAATTATTTATTTAGAATATCCATATATTTATTTACATAATTCATTTATTTTACTAGATAAAGTTATCAATTAGGCATCTTAAAATTGTTAATTATTACTAATTTTTGAAATAGCTGTGCTCTTATTTATTTTCAACGTGCTTCATCTCTTGAAAAACTCTTAATCCAGAAAAGCTAGGCTCTTCTGCATTAAGTATGGTCATATCTTAAAGCTTTACACTCTTTATCTATGCCATCAGTAAGGCAATATTTAAAATTTTAATGTTTTTTAAAGCATGCACTATTCATGACACATTCTAAAAGCATTTCTCTATCTTCATGGCAGGCCTTTTAATATTTTCCTTCTTTTGGTCCTAAATAATGATCTAACCTTTCAAAGAAATGATTAATTTTGTCCATCTTGCTGTAAATTTTCTATATCTCTTAATTTTATTATCTACACTACTACTAATAATCCCTATTCCTTTAGTTATAAATTTGATAAGTTCAATTAATTATTTGATTCTGCAATTAAGATTAATTGTAATTGAAAAAAATCTAGAGAGTTAAAGTTTCTGGAAATCTATTAGATTACTAACTATCTCAAACTAAAATTTCATAAACATAATTAAATTGACATGTTTACTTATCAAAAATGAATGAATTAATAAATGTTATAATATAAAATGAAATGAAAGGAATAGCTTCTTTAGATTGAATAACCTCTAAAAATAACTTAAGACATTTAATAGGCAAACATTTAAATACATAACCATATTTACAAATTATTTTAATAATATATGTTTTTAAATAAATATAAATGAAATATATATCTATCTCTATCTCTCTCTCTCTTTCTTATTTTTGATCACCAAAACTTGAATTTATTTAAGAAACCTGCTTGTTGCTTTGTTTGTTATACTTCTATCTTAGGGTAATTAATATACTCATCTACCTATATTTTTTACAAATGATTAGATATTCCCTGAAGATTTAATTAATAATGCTATTATTTACCAAATCGAATTAAATAGGTTTGCAGCCAGCAAGCAAGGGCTTAGGAGGAAGAGCAAATATGGGAATACTATTTAATCTATTGATACCGATGTTTAACTTATTTCCTTATTCTTACTCTTTCATTAAACTTTAGATAGTTTTCTATTTATATTAGTAAATTGTAAGTAAATCTAAGGTAATTAAGTTTCTATAAATAAAATTTATTACATTTGTGACTTTTCCATCTAAATTGCTATCTGCAAGTTTTTCAGTAATTACAGTTTCTTCTTCTGTTGTGTTTTCAACTAAGCCAAGTTTAGCCTTAATTTCTAAATACTTGATCTTTTTCATTAAGATCTCACTTTCTTCAACATAATCTTCTACAAACTGTTTGTTGTTTATTTTATGAATGAGATAAATAAAGTCATTAAAAATGAAATTTGAGATGATAAAAAAAAATTACATTTTCTCTCATGTCGGCAAACTTTTTAGAAGAGTTGCTGACAATATTTTCAGCAACCTTGAGTAATGATAAAGTTTCAATATATTTTTAATTGGCTAAATAAACACAAGAGACGTAGTAACATCTGATAGCCTTGAAGTGGAATTCTAAAACATCGAGTTTTCTATAGTTTTCTAAATTTGTATTTTATCTTTCTACTTCAATTATTTATTTGAAAACCTTTATTTGACAAAAAAGATTTAATTAAGGAAGATTTCTAATTATAAAATTACTTGCAAAAGGTTATCACAGAGCTTAATAATTTCAGTTGGTCTGATAAGTTTAAGCTTGAAGGCCTTCTTTGTAGTCAAAGCTTCCAAGTTGTTGACACCATCTTCTTTGTCGAATTGCTAAACAGCGTTTTTGATAAGAATAATATTTCTATCTAAAACGAATTTTTATTTATTTAAGTTCAAAAAGCTAAGAATATTTGTATAGATTAAATTTTCTGCTTCTGAGTTCTTTTCATCAGATTTTTCCTTTTAAATAACCTTAATACACTCATCAAAGCTATTGAAAGCCTCACTGTAAATTGCTTTTTAATAAAATAAAAATTAAAAAACTCTAATTAATGTATTAAATGTATTTATACCCAAAATGCTATCTTATTCTTCTTAAGTGTTGGTCTTTGAAGTTTTTCTTTGCAATTCGTGAATTCTCTTTTAGCAATCTTCAACTTATCTATAAGAATAAATAGCTTTCTAGTTTTTAATTGGATACTTAGAACCTAAGTATTCAACTTCAATCAACTAATCTTTTTTCTCAGACTAAGTAACCTTAGAAGTAGGTGTTTTTTCAATATCCATTTTTGTTCCCATTTTAGCAATAATGACATCAATAGTATCCAAAATGAAACCATTATTTTGTTGATGGCAATATCTATTTTTTTATTAAACAACTTATTAAAAACTAAAATCTTTAAGTTTTATATTCTCTACCTAATAGATTATTCTAAGAATTCAACTTTTTCTTTGAAGAAAACGGATTAAAGGGAGTCAGAAACTGAAATAAGGCCAAGGTAGATTGAACGAGATTTAATATAACTCTCTAATGCATCTTCCCATTAGTGTCTTTCATGATGATAAATACCTTTGATAAAATTCAAATATGCTTCACTCTCTTGATAGCTTCTTTCATCTGTACGCTCTCTACAAATGTTATTAAGTAACTAAGCCCATTTCAATGCTTTAGCCATTTTTTTATTAACATGATGCTACTTTCTGGCTGCTCCCTAAAATTTTTAACAAATAAAATTAGTTTTCTACTTCGAAGATGATTTGTTTAATTAGAAATCATATATTCTCTTTCTAAGAATTATTATTAAACTTAATAAAATAAATAATCTATACATCTTTACTATCTTGCATAATCTGCTTTAAATCCATAGCATATGCCCAGTTGTTTTCAATCTTGAAAAGAAGAACTTAGAGCATTTTGGGATCGTTTAATCTCTCAATATGGATTTATTTCTTTTGGTACTTTTTCTCATGTGAGAATTTCATTAATTTTCTGAGCTTGTACACTTTATGACCACAATACTTTCTGTAACGCTAGAAATCGGAATGCTTTAAACCATTTTAACTCTAGGAAGTTTTAATGATTTAAGATACTATTATTAATTGTTTAAAAGAAGTTTATATAGCATTTTAGACAGGGCTTAAAGCATTTTATCAAATATATTAATTAGATTTCCAAATATTCATAAAAAAAGATAATGCTTCCATTCAATGTTATTATTTTTTTTATAATGAATGATATATAATATGCTTAATTACTTTCAAATGAGCCTAAATTAACAGCTACGGGTTATTCTACTTACATTTATCAATATTATTTAAAAAGCTACTATATTAATTATATAAATCTGATTTAATATCTTTGATCTATAATTTTTTAATTTATCAAAAAGAGTATGATTTATCTTTTATCTTAATTTAAAGAGTCTTAAATATTAATTGATTAATTAAATATGTATATATATATGAATGTATATGTGTATGGCTGATTCATTAATTCTTATGAGTTCAGAACTATGCAAATGCTAATATCAACGTGTATAAGCATTCATATATAATATTCAATCAACTAATATATAAAAAATTTATATCTTTTTAACATTAAGATTTCAATAAACGTTTTCCAATTCTAAACACATTTATATATAATTTTTTCATTTTGAAAATATTTTTACATCAAAGTGCTTTTTATTTTATTATTTCCTTTAAATAATATTTTTTTGTTTTATAATTTTTTATTTATTTTAACTATCAGTTTTGTTTAAAATTTATTTTTGGATTATTTAGAATATTTAGATTTTGAAATATTTTATGCAAATTAAATCATTAAACATTAAGTTGACTTAAATAATAAACAAATTCAAAATTTGTATTAAAAATGTTTAATTTCAATTTATTTTTATTTTTCTAAAATGTATTTTTAAATTATAAAATATTTTGTTTTCCCTAAAAATAAATAAAATTAAACAATCCCCTTTTTTTAAGGCTAAAATAAATCCTTTATTGCTTGAAAGGGTATTTAAAATGAATAATTTAATAAATTTTATTATTTTTTTTTACTTAAATGTTATTATTATTAATTAAAAGCCAAAATCTTTTTAATTTAGATGATTAATTCACATAGAGAAGCTCTTAGATCGATCTACTATTTTTAAGATGAAATTTTAAAAAATATATTTTGAATATCATCAAATTTACATCTAATAAAATTAATATTGTATTTATTATATTTTTAAATATTTACATTATTGAATTGGTTAGCTTTATTCTAAAATTTTAATAAGATAAAATAAAAAAAAATTGAAGTGATTATAATAAATAAATTTGATTATTCGTATTTATTTTTTAGTTCATTTGCTTTTGTGAATACGAAAGATTGTAAGGTATTTTTTTAATTACAGTAAAATATATCTTAATTAGGCATATGAATTGAATATATGTATCATAGTATTTTGTAAACAAATAATTGAGAATATTCAAATTTTATTTTATTTTATCTATTTTATAAAAGTTAAAGTATCTATTAATAACACCAAAACATAATTAATTATCTATTATTTTAAAAAAATATATGAATTCTTTTATTAAACAAAAATTATGTGAGAATTTGGCTTTTTTTACTTTTATAATACATATCCACTTATTAGTCATGCATAAATTTTTATAGTCATAAAATATAGATAAAATTAATGTCTTGAATTATATAAAAATAATGATTAGAATTAGAAAAATACTCAAAAAGTTACATTCGAAATCTTATCTTATTTTTAAAAATAATTTTTGTTTGTGGTTGTTTTTTAAGTACATTTTATTTAATTTTCTAAAATTGATGAATTCATCACCAAAAAATATTAATTTCTTTTATAATTCATGAGTAAATATAATAAATGAATAAATAGGCGATTGATTACACAAATTTATCAAAATTTAATTATCAATTACAATTTGTATATAGAGATGAGATGATGCATCTTACTTGTAAATCAATTCAGAAAAAATATAAAAGTTAAGTTAAAAAATCAAAAAATTAGAAAATAAAGCAATAGAAAAGAATCAAGATAAGAAAGAAATAAACGATTTATAAATGTTTAATGAAATTAACAGAGAATAAGACAGCTTTGATTCTCAGCTAGATGACAGCTAGGTGGTTTATTCTGATGATTTAAACTCCTCATAGGAAATTTAGAAACTAAAGTAAAGACTTTATTTGAAATAATCGTTACTTGAAACATTTGCTGATAACACAGAAATTAATTTTGAAAACGACTCATACATTTCAAGAGAGGATATAGGCTACAAATAAATGCCAGCATTTTTATATACCTATTAACAGCAATATACAGTTTTTAATAGTAAAAAAAATCTCCAAGATCTATTTCATTATTACCAATAAATAATTTTGCTGAGTGACATAAAAGTTCCAAAGAATATTTTACTTTTTAACAATAAAAACAAAATGTAAAAAAGCGAAAATAAATAAAATAAGCTAAAAATCAATTTAGTTTGCTAAGAAGCTATATAGAAGAATATTTACTCAAAGATTATCTAATTTAATGTTTTAAGCTAGTAAGAGACATAAAGATATGCTAAAAATTCTCAATAGTAAACATAAATAGCTCTCAAAAAATTCTAAACAAGCTAATACTTTATAGCTTTAAAATTGCTTTTACAGCAGTTTAAGGAATCCTCTAAGTTATTATTTTCCTTTTTAGTTATTGGATTAGTATTATCTTTGATATGCCTATTTTTAATTTTTTTGGTTAAAAGTGCTGATTTAAATAAACCTATATCTGTTTTCAATTTAACTATAACTCTTTATTATCTGTTAACAATATCTCTTAGTAGTTTATTCCTTTATAAGAGTGCTTTCTAAGGAAATTAATTTTGCATCAAATTTAATAAATACTTTTCTTACATTGCAATTATTACTTCTTTTGCAAGTCTTGGATTAATATTTTAATTTGATAACATATATTCCTTACCATTGATATTGACTCTATAAATTATTTATATCCTCTTATTTATATTCTATGCTGTTTACAGTATAAAGATCTTTAATTTATATCATAAGCTGGAGTATCTTTTAGGCATAAAGTCATTTAATTTACTTAAGTGATTAAAATATAAAAGAAATAATAATTATTAACAAAAGTATTCTATTCAAATAAGTAATTTTATAAAAAGTATTTTAATATATAAAAAATTTATTTATTTCGTTTTCAAATAAAACATAACTAATAATCATTTATATTCGATATAGTACCTCATTTACAAAGTAAAAAATTAATAAACCTTTAAATACTTTTTATTCATTCTATTTCCTAAATTTGAATAATCTAAATTTAAAATAATATTTCACTATTTTTAGAGATGGTCTATTCAATCATATTTCAATAAATATGTAAAAAAAAAATAGTTAAGTAACCTTTTTAAAAATAAGAAATGTTTTTCTATATTACTGCTTTAGAGTTAACACAAATTATCTTATTTGAACTTTGAACTGTAAAAAATTACATATCTTGAAACTGATCTATCAAACAAAAATAATGATAAAATAATTTATAATAATAAATAGAGATGATATAAATACAAATTTAGAAAATAAAAGACCAAAATTATTTTAATAAATCAAATATTTATGTTTTTTTGGTTAATAACTTTTAAAAGAGTGCTTTTAAAAATTTCAAATAAATTTTCATCCTGTAGCTAATATTCATTTAGTTATTCAATTTAAGTGGTTTAAACTTTAAAACAGTATTAAATGTCTACTAAGTAAGTAGATTAATAATTTTTAAACAAATAATTTTTAGATTATTTCAATCAATTTAATTAAAATGTTTTAAATTTTGAAATTAAGATTTGATAAATATATTTTGATCAAAACAAAATTAGTAAAAAAAAAAAAATCTGTTTTTATAGATTTTTATAAAAAAGACATATTTAATCATTGCAATTCAAATTCTGCTTTTTGAATACTTTTTAATTTTTTTATGAAATTTAGCACAAAATAGAAAATATTGAACTTTGAACTGACTTAACTCAGATTCAAAAAATAAGTTAATTTAAATGTGATTATTTTGTAGAATAATAATTTAAATATAATTTTATAATTTGATTAAGCTAATAAATTCAAAAACAACTAACTAATATTTTGAATTCACACTAGAAATTAATTTGAAGGATTTAAAAAGCAAATATATTATTTAGATACACCCTTTATAAACAGTTTATGAGTTAAGTGTCAAGTTTAATGTGTCCTCTTCATCCTAACAAAGCTATAGGATGGCTTTGTTTGGAGAAAGAATGCTTTTCTAGAGTGATGTGTAATGTTTGCGCTGTGAAAAACCATAATAAAAACCATAAAGTTGAAGAATTAGAAAGTTTTGAATCTAAGGGTTTACTCTTTTTGGTTTTAAACAGCATACAAAATAATTCAACGAGCAAAAATCTAGCAAGTAATTCTAACACTGACTCTTCTTCAGATAATTTTTATAATAAAGTAGCTTAGCAATCTAATTCTGCTGATGAAACAGCAACATAAAAAAAAATGCTTTTAAATGAAAGATTAAATAACCTACAAAACAAAAAAACTGTTTTAAATAGCAACATCTAAGCAGAGAATTAAGAGTTATTATCAAGCTAAAAGAAAATCATCCATTAATATGAAAATTTGCTTTTACCAATTAAGAAAAAGCTAGAAAGCATAGAAATTTATTTTAAAACTAAAAAACAAAAAATTGTCAGTGATTACAAAGAATAGCTTCTTAAAAAGAAATAGCAAAAAGAAGCAGCATTTTCTAAAATTCAGCAATATGAGAATTCTATTAAAATTTCATAAGATATATAAGAAATTTAAAAGCTATTAGATGAAGCTATTTAAACTATATATAGCTTTACTAGAAGTCCTTCTAAAATATCGAATTCTAACATAAGCTAAGAAGATGACGATGATGCTATTTATTTGAGACCTCTTTCTTCTTCTGGTTCTGTTATTAAGTGCTTTGAAGAGTAACAACAAGGAGAAGGTGCAGAAGAAGATGCTGAATAAGGAAATGATTCTGATTTTGCAATTTATGAAGCAGAAGACCAGCAAGTAGGAGATGAATCAGAAATTTTTAAAAGTTTACAAGAAGATGCAGAAGAAAGCGATGTTATAGAGTCAAATAATATCTAAAATAAAAATAATTCGCATTCATAAGAAGATAGGAATAGTTAGTAGATTTATTGCAATTAAGAAACATATTAAGATGATATTAAGAAAATTTAAATGAAAGTAGATGACAATTCTTTGTTTTCATCATCTTCTGCATCTAAAAAAGTATACTTAAAAAAGTTAGAGTTAATGAATTAGCTTTAAAATTATTTCTTAGAATTAACTAAGATCTACTTAGATAATTAATTCACACAAGATTTTACTAGATTAGTCAAAGACCAAATTGATTCTATTTTAAATCTACCATCTAAAAAGCTAATAAAAAGCGAGAGGAAATATCTAGATTTTATTGAACAGAAATGGCAAGCAGATTACAACGTCTTGCAATGCAATTTAAATGATTGCATTCAATAATTGAAAACAAAGATTTCTGAGTATAATACTAGCAAAAATTCTGCTGAATAGGTCAATGAAGGCAGCAGTTCATGCAATGATTACTTACTTTCTCAATTTTTACAATCAAATGGCAATTAAAATATTGGAATAAATATACAGGAAACTAGCTCAAGGATACGTCTTTTATAGTAAAATAGTTTCCCAATATAGAGTCCTATATTGTAAGGTGCATTTCCTTTACCTCAAATACCTCAATAGGTTATATTAGCTCCTGTACATCATCCTCTGTAAGTACCATATCATTAATTATAAAATAATAATTTTCAGATATAAAACAGAATTCTTATAGAAGAATTACCTTAAGGCTATTAAGGAAATTAATAATAATATTTTACTACAATAAGATAGCAAGCAGTCACAAATTAAATAGCAGCAACTTAGTAAATGCATCAATAACACTAATTACAATAACATATGATTTCTTCTACAAAGCAAAATCAGTAGCAAAAATTCAGCTACTATTAGTAAGCACCTTAAAACTCAACAAATTAAATAAGCAAGCCTCAGTACTTACCAACAATAAACTACAATCAAATAAATACAGACTAATAATTAGCAAATTAAGTTTAATTTAATCTCAACTAAAACCAATACATATAAAATCCTCCTTAAAACTAAAATAGTTAATTTGCAAAATCTCCTATATAAAGCTTTGTAACTAGTAATACATCTAATTAAAATAATGTATATTAACAATAATCGTACAATAGTCCAAACTCTAATAAGCTAGAGAAGCCGTTGCTTATGGATATAAACTAAAATTAATCTCGTTTGAACACACCTCTAAATAAATAACTTAAGCTTGAAAAAAATTAATATATGCAAACAACTCCATTCTCTCACTAAAAAAACAATTCAAACATATAAAAAGGATAGAGTGATAATGCAGAAGATCTTCAATCTAATAATATTGCAATTAACTTGCAAGAAAAACTCAATAGTAATGATTAAGAGGAGAACGATCCTAATTCTCCTATCAATTTTATATAAAAGAAAGGAAGTGGAGGTTTAAGCTCAAATCAGAGTGAAAATAATTAATGATAACCAAAATGTTTATTTATAAATTAGAATTTATTACGCATGCAAACTTCATTATAATTTTTTTATATTATCTTTTTACATCTTTTAATTAAATACTTTTTATATAATATTTGTTTTCTTTTAATGCTAAAGATAATTAAGATTTGTTCATAGAGTTGGTTGGCTTTATTTAATTTTTTTTCCGTTAAAAAATATAATCAAAAAATAATTAAGAAATTATCAAAAAATAATTAATCTAGGAGTCACCCTTTTTTTATAGTAACAAATGGTGAAGAAACAAAATATTATAATGTTGCACCAAGTCTTTTTATCCGGGACCTTATTCGCGGGCAGTTTTTAACAAAGTTTCGTACATCACCATTTATATAATAAAAAGGAACTCTCAGATAAGTTATTTTGTGTTAATTGTATTTCATGAAAGTAGTAGTAAAAAAGAATAGATGAAGAAACAAAAATAATTCCAAACAATAATTTTTAGTATACCACAAATAAGATTTCCAGGATTTAAGCCTATCGTTTCACAAAAACTCTATTCATTCTATTTCCGAAGTGGAATACATTAACACTTGCTAGGTTTATTGCTTCATTTTATTTTGAAGTAAATAAACTTATTGTTTATCCATCATGGGCAAGCACCTTTGTTTTGAAGATATAAAATCTAAGAATCAAAAGAGGATTAAATATTTTGTAAGAAAATGAAGTAGATTTTTCATTTTACTTTATGATCATTTAAATTTATCTCTAAAAATAGAATTGAAATTTTGAATGAAAGACTTGATTAATTTTAAATTTGTCAGAATGATGATATATAGTATTAAACAGACTGCAATTTATCCATAATCATAAATCCCTATTTGGTAAAAATCAATCTTCAAAATAAAATAATGATAAGCCAATTTAAATATATTGTAATAAAACTGCAGTAGAATTTATTTCTTACTTTTATTTTTTATTATTTAATTTATTAATAAAAATAAAGCAATAAAAAAACAAAGGAAAAGCGCACTTTATTAATAAATATTCTTCATATGAAGATTTTCATTAACTGCTCTAAAAAGTAATCTATTAAAGAAAGACTAGCTCAAATATTATTAAAAGTATTAAATAAAATCACAATTTTATAATAAAAAATAATTTTCTTAAAATTAGATGAAATTAATGATTGACTAATCTACGAAGTAAAAAACTCTCATAATTATTTGTAAGAAAAACCTTAGTAGTTTTAAATTCTTGATTGATTAACAGCTGAAAAATTAAATTTGTAAAATATATTAAAAAAGTTAAAAAGACAAAAATGATAATGTTTTGCTAAAATAATGAAGTACTTTATCCATATAGTTTACTTGAAGAATAAGATATGTAAGCTCTTAATATTAATATTTGAAACATATTTTTATAATTTTAACAGAATGAATTTTAAGCGAAAATAACCTAGAATCTTTCTCAAAAGTGACTATAGAAACATATTGAAAGAATACAAAAATAAAATTATTTTAAATAATAAATTTAATTTTTAAAAATATTGTAAATTAATAAATAATTAAGGTAAAGAATAGAGAACTTGCTAAATTATGTTTATATTAGACTCCAAAAGAATATAGGGAAAACAAAAAAAATGTTCCAAGCTGAGTTTTTAAATCTAGGAAGATTCCATCAAGTTTTTAAAAAGTTTGAAACCTATATTCAAAAGTCTAATTTAACTAATTTGTATGGACTTCATCTTTAAATAGATGCGTTTTCAATAAAATTAAAAGATTATCTGATAACCAAAAGAATATAGAAATAGAAATTAAATAAATAAATAGTGCCTGAATATTTTTTATTACCCCATAAGCAAACCCTAACTGAAATTTTTAACAATTCTAAAGTCTATATTCATCCAAGCAGATACATCAATTCTCTTTTCATTAAATAAATAAAAATTAATTAATAAATACATAAATTATTTGCTTTTTTGATAGGAATAAAACATTTTTTAGCTCATAGGAATATTATCTAAAAATTAAATTTCTCTTTTTTAACATTTTGAAGCCATTATAATAAATTAACAATTTAAGTGCCTGATTAAAAATAAAAGTTTAAAGCCATTTAATATTAATAAAAATAAATAAAAAAAATAAATCATCAGCTCAATTCAAAAGAAAGAAAGAAAAAAAATAAAAATTAAGTTAAAAAAATATTCAAATATTTATTAAAAATTCAAATTAGAATATAAAAAGATAAAAAAACCAACTGAAAAATATTTTTAAAATACTAAAAAGTGAAAATATTATTAATAAATCAATATAAATTACAATATTTACTATCATCGCATCTTCCTTTTTTCTTATAAACTACCCTACATTTTTTATTTTTATAATATTTTCATAGTTAGTAGTAGCATATTCAAATTAGGTCAATTAAATAAATTTTTATTGACCTAATAATTCTTAACAAAATCAAACATTTTTAAAAAAATACAATCATAATGAAGTTGTTAGTTATTTGATTTTTATGCTGATAAAGAGGTGTTTTTTAAATATAAATTATGATTTAACAATATATTTTATTTTAAATATTTTTTATTCCAAGATATTTTAAATAAATGAGGTTATAATGTTTTTTAAATATATTAATTTCAATATACATTTTTTCAAAGAAGTATTTTTAGTTTTTGAACAAAAATAAATAAATAATATGATCCTATTATCGTATTTTTCTGTTCTTTTTTAAATTAAATTTTAAAATAGAATTTTATTTCTATTTAATTTTGATTATCTATCTAATTCATTTTTAGTTTGTCAGTCTAAATCTGTTATTATTTTTTGAAATCAAATTATTTTATATTAAAGATATCTTTTAAATAATTAAGATCTATTTTATTGATGAATTTTTGTTTATAGATTTTACCTAAAATCAAATATGCTTTATAGTTTTCTTTATTTTTGTGGGGGGAAAATTTGAATTTAATTTTGGTTGATATTTACTTCTTTTTAATTAAGAAAAAATATTTAAAGGAAAATTTCTAAAAATTTGATATAATAATTAAATTAGATAAAAATAAATAAACGAAAGGAAAAAAAAGTATGGCAGGAAGATAATTGTATTAGAATAAAAGGAAATATGTTAAACTAACCTTAGCCTAATTTAATTAAGTTTTTAAATTCCCTTTAAATTATGCTGTGCATTACCACAAGTTTTTAAAATAAAATTACCATAATTAGGTTAAGGTCTAACTTCAATTATTTAGATAATATTATTTTCTTCTAAAATGATCTAATTTCTTAATTATTTCATGTTATGAAAAAAAGAAATATGTCTAAAGCTAATAAAGCGGATCAAGAAAATCCTTTGTTTTTATATAAATCTTCGATGCTATAAAAATCCTAATTGATTATTTAAAAAAATAAAATTTATTAACCTAAAAAATAGAATGATTGCCTTGAAATAATTAAAATAAATAAATAAACTATTGAAAACATAAAAATAAAATAAATAAATAAATAAATAAAAATAAATTAATCATTGAAAATCAAAAAAATAAATACAACATTCAAATAAATAAATATATAAATAAAAATATAAAATTAAAATTAAAATAGAAAATGAAATATAAAAAATCAAATTTAGCAGAACCTGTTTATTTATCTATACAGGCATTTTATATTTTTTTAAAAAAACATATGAATATAAATAAATAAATTTATATGCTGTTTATGAGAAAGCTTAAATTTATTTTGTTAAAAGCTTAAAGCTTTAAAATTTTTGTTTTAAAAATCTCAATTAGTCTTTAAAATTTGATGTGGTAGTTTTTGATTTAATAATAAGAATTTAGGTCTACTTATTGTTTTCATTTTGGCAATTTATTTATTTAATTTAGAATTGAGAAAATTCTTAAAGAAATCAAATACAGATAATTAATATTTTAACTCAATCAAAAGTATATCAAGTTAAAAATAGAACATAATTGTTAATCTCTACAAGATACAAAATAAATAGGTATTCAAAATAAAATGATAAATCCTTTAAAAGATTTAGCACAATGTAATAAAGGGCTAAGCGCATAGCTGAAAAAAAATTTTTCAAGATTAGGAAAGCATGAAAAAATGATTTAGAAGAACCCAAAAGTTTTAGATTATACTTAAAACCCTATAATTAAGGTAAATATTGAAGAAGCTAGAACATAGTTTAAGCGAGATAATACGGTTGATGGCATTAAGTTGCTTTCTGAAGCAGCAGAAAGGTCAAGCAAGGAAGTAAAATTTGGCAAAGAACTTAGGATTGATAAAAAGAAAATAAATAAGGAAGTGAAGAAGTTTACAAATAAATCAATTGATAAATCACTTGAAGATTCTTATTCGTATTTAGTTGATAATGACTATCTTTAAATGAACTTGTCAAAAATAGAAGAAAACAAAAGATTAATTTCAGAACTCAAAGAGTTTAAGAAGCTTTATTTTGAAAAAAAGGAAATATAAAGACTGTTAAAATAGTAAGAAAGAAAACCAGAAAATTACTTGCCACATTCATTAGTTGGATAAGAAGACATCAACAATTCATAACGTTATCTTGCTTATTAGGAAAGTACTAAAAACTTAAAAAATTAGAGAATATAAAATATGATTGAAGGTGGTTCTAAAGAAAATAGAAAGCTTTCATTATTAATATCAAGTGGGTTATTGGATACAACTAAAAATATAAAATCAATTATAGCAACATCTACTGAGCTTCTCATTTAAGATATGAAAAAAAATCCTGAATAATTTAATAAAAATTAATAAAGCTAATATGAAGAGGTTGTGATTGATCAGTAAGACAATTAGCAAGATTAATAGGAATAAAATAATAATTAAGAAAATAATGAAGTGACATCTGCAGATAATTTAATTATTCATTATAATGATTAAGGAGCTTAAAGCGATGTTTAAGTGATGGGAAATTAAAATGATAAACAGCAGATTGTTGAAAAATATGGTGAAAAAATTGCTTAAATGGGATTCGATATAACTCTAGATGAATTAAATTTTGTTAATTTTGATACTTTAGCTTTGTTTTTTGATGAGTTCGTAAACAGTACTCCTGACGAAAAGATGAAGACTTTAAGTAAAATATAAGTTCTTGATAGCTTGAGATCCTATGAAAACTATTTATTTGACAAGTACAGAAACAACGACATCAGTTTGAGGGTAAAAGGATAGCTTGAATTCAAGCACCTCACTGAAAAAGAAAATTTGAATTATATCAAATATTATATAAAAAAACCATCAGAACTGTTTTTGATGATTCAAAACATGCCTGAATAAAGTGTAATGCCTAGTATAGTCTCATAATCAGTTAGTAAAATAGCATCTTTTAGGTTTGAGTCAAAAGAAAACTATTTAGCAGTTATTAGCAATTATAATTACAGAGCTCTATTAAGAAGATGCGTTAACTCATGCAGCTAGATGTCAGACTAAGAATTTGTTGATATGGTTTGGTCATTAGGAAAAATTCATAAGGATGAGCATGGTATTGTATATGAAAAGCTCTTTAATAAGCTTATGGAGGTTACCACCGAATAGTTGAATGTAACATTATAGTTTTTTTTATTGATTATTTTAAGAATGCGCTTGAGAGTTTTATTTCATCAAATACTTTCGATTTTTTTTTCATTCAATAATGTTTAGCCCTATTATTTTGTTTTTTGAAAATGGTAGCAATTTCTCATTTTATGGTTATAAAATCGCTGCCAAATAAATCAAAAATTTAAACAAATCATAAAGATTTCTTCTTTTGAAAAATATATTTGCTATACTGAACCAAAATAGAGAAAAAATAATAACCTTTAAAGTGTTTGTATATTTAATTCTAGCATCCAAGTAAAGGGGAAACCAATATTACTTTTTTAATATTAATATTAAGATGCTTTTAAAATATAATTTGATTTAAGTTAATACTAAATATTTGAAAAAGCAAATAAATAAAATGACAAACTATTTTCTTAATTATTTTTTTATTTCAAAATCACAATATTATTATTTTTTGTATTTTTCAGAATTAATTTAGTTCCATTAATATTTATTAAAAATTATTATTTCTTTTAGAAAGATTTATTGAACTAACAACTTAAAAATTTATTAAATATTTCTAAATTTAGGCTATTTATTCTTTATCAGCTTGAATTATTTTTAAAAATATAAAATTTAAGAGTTTTTTATCAATTTAATAAATTTTTCTTAAAATATTTAATTTATGCAAACATTTTGAAGATTTATCGATTTCTGTATTTTTGATAGAAGAAATAAATTAACTTATCCACCAGGCTATTTTTTTTTTGGTGTATTAAAATATAAAAAAATTTTGAATATATTTATATATAAAAGCCATAAATTTATCAGAAAAATAAACAAATGATTATCAGAAACATAATATAAATAATAACATAAAAATAAATGATTGTAAATAATTAATTATGTATTAGTTTATAGAAAGATTATTTATTATATTTTATAATTATGTCTAAAATCCTTTATAATTTTTATAAATAATTAAAGTGAGACTCTATCTAATGAAATCTTATTAAAAATTATAAGTTTCTAACTCAAAATAAGCTGCATCCAATTTAAAAAATACAAATTATTTATTTTAATCGAGAGTTTACATTTTTTAAACAAGCAAACCAAAATAAATTTCATAATTTGAAAATATTTATTTACATTTCTACTAATATTTAAATAGTAAAGAATAGCTTAAATACCATTGAAAGATATCAGCTTTCTGAGCAGAGGTTATTTAAAATTGCATCCCTTAGCTTTGAATCAAGAGATGAATACAAAATTATTAAATTAATTATAAGCAAGACTTGAGAATAGAGAAGGTGAATAACTTACAATTTTTGCAATTTAAGGTTTAATGCTCTATATGAGCTTCTTGAATACTAAACAAAGTTAATAAATCATACTAAATTATCTGTTACCCCTTTTATAAAAAGACGAAATAATTACCTAGCTAGATGATATGAGTTTATCAGAAATAAGCTCAAGCTTAGCATGCATTTGTACTTCAAACGGAAAGGAAATTTAAGGTTACTTAGATTTAATAACGCCTTAGATTAAAAAAATATCTAAAAAGTTAAAAACTGATACAATTAGTGATTTAATGATTGTAGCTAGCGCAAGCAATTATTAGGGCAAGGAGTTATTCTAAGAACTTAAAAAACGAACTATTTTTAATTTCCGTGAATAAAAGTAATGCAGCGAAATTTCAATATCTAAAATATTAGTTTCGTTTGCATAATTTGATGTAGTAAAGTCTTTATAAAATCACGTTGACTACAAAGAGAGCTCGAATACAAATTTAACAGATAACCTATTATTATTTAGTTTTTTCCCTACTCTTGTATTTCATCAATAATCACCATAATATATATTTTACAATAAGCTTTCTAAAGAAATTTACCAAGTTAAGGATAAAATGTCGTAAAAATGGATATCGATGAGTCTATTTGGTATAGCATCAGCCCAATACAAAAATGTTGAATTTATAGACGAATGCGTGAGCAAAATTTTGTAAGAACAAGAAAATCTAGATGAAAATATCAAGCAAAATCCAACATCTAATACAAATTTGAATGAATTAGCTATGACATTATTCTGCTATTCCAACATGAAAAGATCGAATGAATGGTCGAGAAAAATGATAGAAAGAATTCGTAATTTATTTATGTAAAATAAATTTAAGAAAGCTACTCCTATCGCATGGGCTCAATTTTTCAATACTTTGAGCAATACCAACTAAGAAAATGAATTAGACGAAGTGGAATAGCAATTTGCAGAAGTTGTCTACTTTGATAAAATACAGCCACATATCGGGTATTTTACTCAAAATATGATAATTTCTTTGCTTTTTAGTTTATCAAGATTAAAAGTAGATAAAGAGATATTAGTTGAGCTTGCTTAGCTTGTTTAATTTAACAAGCTTAGCAATTTCTAGCTCTACATCCTTAATATAGCCCTCTAGTTAGGCAATTTAAAGAATTTAGAAAATATACCAGACATATCAACTTCATCCGCATAACCACGTATCAAAGAAATAGAGCTTTATATGAGGGACATACTCGCATAAAAATTAGATTTTTATGGAAATCAAAGATTTAATTACAAACAAGTTGTAAATCAAGTTAAGTAAATTCTTGTTGATATTACAAATAACAAAAGTATAGAAGAAAAAGACTAAAAACTAGTTCTAGAGAATTTTTTTGATGATAATTTAAATTTAATGATTGATTTCTATCTGCCAAAGTAGAAAAAAGCAATTTTTGTATATACATACGATAACTGTTTGATGCAGGAGCACACAGACGCCAACTCAATTAGTGACAACTCTCTTTCAGGATTATTTTAAGCAAAAGAAAAGATTCTAAATGAAAATGGTATTTCTGTATCTTATATCTTCACACATGAATTTAATAAAATTGGACTAGATTCCTCCATAGAAAGCGAAAAGCTGCTTAAAAAAAAATATGTGGAAAATTTATTAAACAAATAATGAGATATTAAAATTAATTAATAATAAAAAAAACCGATCAGCGGCTTAAGATTCAAAACCAAATCCAGCCAGTCACAGAAAAAAATTTGTTAGGCTATAACGTAAAATGCTTACATACAGCATGATCGGATGATCAACACACTTTTGTAATCTTAAGATTTGATAAGGGGTAGACAGAATTGTAATTTTATGCTTATTTAAATATTATTATTACTCTATTAAATGTTTTTTTTTTATGGGGTAATTTTATTTTCGTTATTTCACTAGCAAGCTAACGAAGATATATTATATTTTTCATGTATTATTTATTTTCATAATTTTTGCATTAAAAATAATAAACCAATCAAAATATTGAAAAATCTGTAAGAGATATTCATTTTCTAAAATATTGTCATAATTTATGGAGAAATATATCATTTTTACAAAATTTCAAAATGATTAAGATTTGTTTGGCTTTTGATTGGAGTTTAATTTGAAAATTTTTGAAGAAACACTTTCAATATAATTTTAAAGTAAGTGCCTTCAAAACTAGTTGTAATAAATTTTTTGTATGATTCTTGTTGAATTTAATTAGAAATTTTTTTCTTAGCATTGCTTTTATTGATGATTTTAGCATTTTAATTTAATTAATTTTTAAACATCAGGCCATAGACTTAATAAAAAAGCAGATTAGGATTTATAAGGAATATATTTTTATAAAAAGAATAGTAATAGCATACATAATTTAATAAAATTTGAGTATTTTTGGCAAAAAGGGGTAAGTAAATTGGCCAACTTTTGATCAACATGATTGATTAAATTTTTTTGGCTAATACAGCTTACAATAACTTTCTGCTATCTATAAGTGAATTAATATCCAAGACAGTTTTTAATTTCTTAGTAATTAAAATTTTAGCTTACTAGGCTAATTGTTAAACCTTAGTAAACACAATTAGATGACAAATAATGATCATAAGGCAAACCATCAAATTAAAATATAATCATAAATAATTTTTTTTACTGTATTTTAAATTTTAAATTCTAAGATGACTGGCTGCTCATATTATGCAAATTTTTAATTAAAAGAAGAAGTTATTTTTTTAAAAACTTATCACTCAATTTTCTATTTTAATTTAATAATAATTTTTCTGCTTTACAACAGCGTGAGTAATTCAATATTAAAAAATTTACTTACAATTTTCTCATTTTGCAGATGTAGATTTTGAATCATCATGTTATTTAAATAGTTTTTTTATAGAATTAATTTAATTATTTGGATTTATTAAATTTTTAAATGTAATAGCTAGTATTCTCTAAAATAGATTAATTATTAGATGATAAATTACAAATATTATTTCATACCCTGAGTAAATTTGGCTTCCTTGAAATATATTTAGACTCTAAAATACTTATTGTAAAAAAGTAGGTATAGAAATAAATTTGAAATAGAGAGAGAGAGAGACATGTGAAGTAAACTAATATTTATTGGAATCGAGTTAATTCAAAATAATTTAAATTTTATTTATAATTTTGAGCGAGTATTATGAAAAAAAGGTTCAGTATTTTGAATAGAAAATATTCTTAGATACTATAAATAAATTTTTTTATTTTAAATTATGCATTATGAAAATGAAAAATAAAGTAACTTCATTTAGGTACTAGTCTTATACTTTTATAGCATAAATCAAACAATATTGTACAGACAAATGAATTCAAATTAATTTCTTTCTATTAACCTAAAATATAGTACTAAACTATTTAGAACGATTAAACTTTTTAAGTGTGCAAGTTTATTTTCTAAAGTAGATTAAGTAATAAAAAAAATGGAAAGCATAATTAAGAATTTCAAATATTCTATAATTCATTTACTTTGTTATCTGCAAGAATAAATTTAATTGTGGTTCTTATCAAATTAGTTTATTCGACAAAGGCTATGATTACTACTCAATATATTTATCAAATTTCATAAATCACACTTAAAATGTTTGAATATACTTAATTAATTGAGGAGAATATTAAAAATCTTACTAAAAGTCTATAAAGAAATTTGATCTATTTGTATAAATAGAAAACATTTATTTAGTCTTCTTTATTTATTTATCGAACATTTTTTTACATTACTTCTTTAATTAATTTTGGTATTCAAGTAAAAAAAGTGTTTTTAGATTGATTATATTTAATTTATGAAAGTATTTAGGAACACATAAAATAATTAATTAATTTTTCTTTGCTTTGCAATTTTATCTCATTTTGATTCTTAAATTTCATCCATAAAAATGGATACAAGACAAGCATATTTGATGAGAAAAAAAAATTTTAAAGCAATACCTGACAAATAAACGCATTTACTGTATATAGATTTTTCATTTTTTTCTGATATTTTTGATTAAAAATAGATTTGAAATTTGAGAGGCTTAAAAAAGAAATTAAAATATAATTTGGCTTACATGAATCTATTTTTTGCTTCTTTTTATTTACGTAATTACATATCAAATTAAAAATTCTTTTGCTTTTTAGGCGAATTCATGATAAACAATCATTTGATAAAGGATATGTATAATCTTTATTATGATTTTAATATTTATCGCATTTAAGCTAAATTATATCCAATAAAAATTCAGGTTTATAATTTTACTGTTTTTGAGTAGTCCAGCGTAATAAATTTTATATTTCCTTCAGACTAATAAAATAAACCATTAGCTCATAAAAAATGCTTGAATAAGGTATATTTCTCATTTTTATTCTTTTTTCTCATTACCTTTAAAGGCCTTTCAAGCTTTTTTGTTACTGATTGGCAGATTAAATAATCGCGACTATAATAATTATAAAAAATATTTGCAAAATTATATATTTTGTGATAAGCTAAGGAACGAATAAAAATAACAAAAAATTTATTATTGCTCTGAATTACGAGTATTAAAAATTGAAGTGGAGGTGCCGTATTTATTTGTTTAATTTTTTTGGCGAAACTAAAAAGAAAGATTAGTTGTTTTAAGAATTTACTATTACTATTATGTAATCAGAGGAAAAATGAGTATTTGTTTTGAAATGTGATTTATCCAAAACGTATTTTAATTTAAATAATATTTGGTAACTTCTCTTATCAAAAGCTTTTTAATTATTCAGTTTGAAATGATTTTAGCCACACAGATAATTGTTTAAGCAAAAACAGAAAGAGTGGACTGTAATAATAATTATTATTTATTGTCTTTTATTATAACTTTACTCTTTTTATATAGAAGAAAAGTTGTTTAATTTTATATATAAAAAATTACGTCTATAGAGTATTAAAAAAAATACATGGTCAGCCAACTGCATTCATAATTATTTACATATAAAAATAAGATGATTTTTAGGAAATATCTTAATCAGATTAAAAGTCTTTTTTATTTTATATTGATTCTGCACATTTCTGATAAAAAGAAACTATACCCCATCCAATATTTTTTTGATTTTGCCTTACAAGCAATTAATAGGGAAAAATAGATAGAAAATTATACAAAAAATTTAATTAAAAGTTAGAAACTTTCTAAATCAAATTCATTTCTAGATAACCAAAAAAAAGACTAGCTATTATTAAGTTATTGATACCCTCGCTCGACAATATTTAATTATTACGAAGAATAATCAAATTCCATATAATTAAATTTTATAAGAAAAAATATCAAATACAAAAAGAAAGAAATATCTAAATCACTAAATAACTATCTAAACTTTAGTATCTATCTTTCATTACCAAAAACACAAATTCAATTTAATTTGTTCACTTGCTTTGAAAAGGCAGATAAATTAATATACATTCTAAAATACACTCTCACTAAATAACTCCTTTTTGCTAACTAATTCGATATAAAATGGGATGCCACAGTGGAAAATGCTCATCTGTATCTTCTTAAGATAAATTGATATTGTAAGAACCTATTTCATTTGGCCGTGGGCTTATCAACCAATTAGTTAATATAGAAATATAAATTGAATAGCTCAGAAGCCAAATGTACAAGGAAAACGATATTGAGTATGAAAAAAGCGAATTTATTATTTCTTTTGATTTTGATTACAATACCATTCACCAAAAGTCATACAAGCGCTAAATTAATTCAAATTTATACGTTGAAAGGATGAATCAAATTAAACAAGAATTTGTTTAAATGATCCCTTCACTAGCTGCTTATACTTCAGCATTAAAAAAGAAATAGTACAAGCATGCTTAACAAATGCAAATCGAAGAGATTTGTGATAAAATAAAATATAAATACACTGAAGTTTGCTCATACTTAAATTGCAAGAGATCGAGCAAAACCTCTATTTAATCTAAAGAAATTTCATCTCCTATGAACTCCTCTGACACTATTCAGACTGAAAACGAAGTATTTAATAAAAAATAATGCAAGTGAAAGAAATAAAATGAGTTCTTAAATTTAATCTATTTGGATTAGAAGAACCGCATTTTTAAATACTCTTTATATTAATTAATTAAAAACATACCTTTTTCTCTCACAACCCAGCATCAACACCTGCATCATACAAAACAATTACATCATAATAATCAATCATATAGCTTTAAATTTTATTAGTAATTATAGCCATCAGATTAATCATTAATTAACCAATACCATTAATATTCAAATCTCATCTTAATTTATAATTTTTTCAACAATTGCTTATGTCTGATAACCTTATTTATTAATTAAATCTAATGACGCCTGCTCACTTCATAAACTCATTATCAAATGAGAGCAATGAGGTCACTTTTGTGTTATCAACTAAAAATTCAAACTAAATTATCAAACAATAAAATAATAATAAAAGTGTAAATATACAATTAATCACTAGAAATCTTAAGCGAACACTATTTCGCAAAGTAAATCACTCTAATGATACATTTAAAAATAAATACATAATATTAACCTTATTCAATATTTTCTAAGCAAACAAAAAACTAACAAATTAATTAATTAAATTACCAAAAAAACAAATAAATCAACAAAAAACTATTTTTAAAAAATTAAATTTATAAATTTGGCTTATATATATCGTAACAAAAACATTTCTCATCAACTTAAACACATTAAAATATCAATCTTCTTTTAATTTATTCCAAATAATATTTTGTAATATTGCATGTTTGATGTATTGTAAATAGTACTCTATCTAATCTTTCTAAACTCATTTAATTTTTGTCCTCTATTTCAATTTACATTCTCATTATTTTTCTTTACACTAACTAATTAACGATTTATTCACCAGATCTTTAAAAGGTGCGTATTTTAACTCTTGATTTACTATTTTATTGAATTCACGTCTGTTTCAACATTCGATCTATATCTTAAATTAAATCATCTAAAAAAACTTAATTCAAGCTAAAAAGCTTTTTCTTTTACTGTCTATTTTATTTTTTTAAATATTCTGAATTATTTAAAAAAATCCTCTAAATGACTGAATTGCAGACTCATCAAAAATTCCAAAATAAACAAATAATAATATTTTGTATGTGAATAATCAAAACTAATAACTACTGTATCTGTATTATTTCTTTTTGATTTAAAATATTCATTCTAATCCAACTAAAAAAATAGATAAAAGGCTTAAATTATATTTTTATTTATTTTGTTATTTTACTTGTCTTTTTAGCTTATATTTACAAAAAATCATTCTGCTAAACCTGTTTTTAGTTTTTAATTAAAATTTTTATGTAAAAGCTAGTCATTAAATCTACTAATTAGAATAATTAGGTTGAAGCCGAAAAACTTCAAACACATGTGTAATTTATATATTTGTACAATTCCAGATAAATATTCTGTAAGTCGGTTCGAATTACTCAAATCAGCAGAATTTAATTTGATTGAAATACTCTATGTAGAATATTATTTCTTTCTTTCTTTATATTTTACTTAATTTTCCTCTAATTAATATTGAATAAGTCCATAAAAATTAAATATTTTTTTACTGATTTTTGATGATGTAAATAAGTAAATATTAATTTCTATCAAATTTTAATGGAATTTTTATTGTAAATTAATACCATAAATTTTTGTTATAGTCTCTTTATTTTCTTTACTTTCTATGAAACATAATGAGTTGTGAAGAATTTCCATAAAAAATTAATCTATTTAATATTTTAATTGATCTTACTTAACTTCTTATTTAAGTTACAAGCAACCACTAACTGTAAATTAATTTTTGATAGCATCAATACAACTGAATTATAGTTAAATCCTGAAATAAATTAGATCAGCGTTTTTATTATTCAGCTCAGTCAGATAAATTAGCAAAAAATTTAACTTATACTGTATTTTATTGTCTATTTTTTAGAAAATTTCATTACACAAGCACAGTACTTAGCTTAATAAGTCTTACTTGCAAATTTACTTTTTATTACATAAATACTCTATTTTAAGATATCTATGCATATTATAAAGCTACTTTTGGCCTGTATATGTGTTAGTTCAATAATATCATTTACAAGTTGTAAAATAAAACTAGTGAATCAAACGAAAGCTGAGTGAAAGGAAAGTAGAAAATAAAAACAATAAGAATAGTTTCATTTATACAAATTTATTACGAATAGAAATATTCGAAATATCTTTTTGCCTTAAGATATTTAATTTGTATCATAGTTGGTTATAAAATTAAAAGCTTTATAAAAGAAAATGTAAATCTTTTGATTCACCCAATTAATTAATTAATCAAAAAATAAATAAATAAATAAAATAGATACTAAGCTTATATTATAATACCAAAAAGGCTATTGAACACATATCATTTTTCTTAACTAAAAAATGAATCCAGTAAATTAAAAAAAATAGAGCAAAAAATAAAACAAACAAGTATTCTGTCTTTTCTAAAACTTGAAAATTTTATTTTAAATTCAAATTTAATTGTTAATATTTTTCGTACGTGTTCTTGCAATATTTTCTACAAAAAATTAACATTTTCAATTTCTTTCTTTGAATTTTTACAGAAATATTCTATTCATTATTTTTTAACATATTTTCAATAATATTCGAGCTTGTACATTTATTTTAAAAATTAATCTCTCAAAAAATTAAAAAAAATGTTTCTATTTTTAGTTTTTTAACTCCAATATTTTATGTTTGATATTTATCGATAACTCCTTCAGTTAATTTGTAACAAAGTGGTCCAGTTATTAGAATATTTTAATTTATTTCTACTAAACGGTATTTCAAAAAAAATCTATTTCCAGAATATAAAAATAAAATTATATTAATAATATAGAAAATTGTAATAATTAGTTTATAATTCTATCATTCTTTATAATTATTTATAATAACTTATTTATAATCAATGATTAGAAATTAATAACGAGTATTCGAATAATACAATATATATAATTATTCCTATATATTTATTTACTTATAATTATATTTGTAATATACCCAATAAAGATTATAATTAATTATAAAATTATATAAAATCCTACAATTTTAAATCAAAAAATACCAGAAATTTATTAATAATAACATATATAATTAATTGTAGAAATTTTCCTAAAATTTTGATAGCTTTCATGAATCTATTATAAAAAACTAATAAAGCAGGATTTCTATAATGAACTTTTAGATTAAAATTATATAACAAATTTTAAATTTCGATAGGTATTATTTTTAACAAATGAAATTTTTATAATTAATTTATGTTGTTAAAATTTTAGAGTTCAATCAGTATATATTTATAATTAGGACTTTGACTATTTCTTAATAAAGTAATTTTAACTATTTTTAATTAAAATATTTTTTTGCTATCTAATAAAATTAATTTCACTTTATTAAGTTAAAAAACTATTAAATTTTGAAAGGCATTAATTACTTAGCAAGATATAGGAAATTTTTTTTATTAAATTTAATGTATTATAGTTATTCATTTAGTAACTTCAGGTGATCATGTTTTTTTTATAAGTAAAACAATATATATAATACAACTATATTTTCTGATTTTTATTTAGATTCAATTTTATTTTTGAGGGCGGGTGGCGAATCTAATCATTTCTATTAAAACATAAAACCAATTTATGTTTTTTTAATAAAAAGAAATAACATTTATATAATATAAAATAAAAAATTTAATTATAACTTAAATTTATTGCATTAATTATGTTATTAAGTCTAGATCTTTTGTCTAACTTAATTAAATTTTGAGTGAATATCTAACTTATAAAAAAATGTTAATAAAAAGTATAATAAACCTACTATAATATGGCCTTATTTCTATTTTTAACTTGTTCTACAAATAAATTAGAAACTAACTACAAATTAATTTAATTAATCTCCAAATACAGAAATCTAAATATTTAATATTTTTTCTTTAAAAATTATGAAATATTTATACATTTTATTTAATTAACATATATTTCAAAATTAATTTTTATAGTATTAAGGCTTATGGTCATATATTATAATTATCAAGTAGTTTTTTTAATAGATAAAAAGTGAATTTGTTTTAAATTAATATACCTTTCTTCTATTAAATGTCTGATCAGATGTTTTATTTCTTTCATCATTACTATAAAAGATTAAAATAAAGATTTTGAGGAATTAGTATTTGTATTTAAATTCTTAAAACATAAATAAAATTAAAAATAATATAATAATTATATATATTTTTTCTTTAAAAACTATGAAATATTTATAAATTTTATATAATTAATATATATTTCAAAATTAATTTTTTTGTATTAAGGCATATGGTCATATATTATAATTATCAAGTAGTTTTTTTAATAGAAAAAAAGTGAATTTGTTTTAAATTAATATATCTTTCTTCAATTAAATGTCTGATCAGATGCTTTATTTCTTTCATCATTACTATAAAAGATTAAAATAAAGATTTTGAGTAATTAAGTATTTTTATTTAAATTCATAAATAAAATTAAAAATAATATAATATAATTATAATTACTATCTAAAGAAAAATGAACAATAAATTTATAACATTTGCTCTTTTGGGAGCTGTATTAATAAGTGCAACTACTTTCCTTTTGGTTAAATCCAAAAAGGATATATCCGAAGGAGAAACAGTTACCTAGTTATGGTAAATTTGGAAGAAAACATACCACAAAAGATATGCTGATCCTGACTTAGAGGAATACAGACTTCAAGTTTTTACTTCTAATTTAGAATATGTAAAGCAAGATACTACTGGTACTTTGGGTATTACAGAATTCTTTGATTTAACTGATGATGAATTCTCTGCTATTTATCTTACTGAAAATTTTTCTTAAAATGAAATTACTGCAGAAGATATTCCAATTGATCCTTCTACTAACATTAATTGGGTAGTCAAGAACAAAGTGACAGAAGTTAAATATTAAGGAAAATGTGGTTCTTGTTGGACTTTTTCTGCTACTGGTGCTGTTGAATCAGCTTTGATCATTGCTGGCAAGGCTGAACAAACTATTGACCTTTCAGAATAATAGCTTATTGATTGTTGTGGTTAATCATACGGCAATAAAGGCTGTAGAGGTGGTTTCAAATAATAGGCTTTTAATTATATTTATTAAAACTCTATAACAACTGAGCAAAACTATCCTTACAAAGCTATGGAATAGAAATGTATTACAGATAAATCAGCTTTATCTCCAAATTACACTATTTCTGATTATAAATAAGTTGATATCTCCACATAAGCTTTAGCTTAAGCCCTTTTAGTTCAACCTATTGCAATTTCAGTTGATGCCAAATAATTTAAATATTACACTGGTGGTATTTTCTCATCTTGTGATAAAACTATCCATAATCATGCAGTTTTGCTTGTTGGTTTCTAGGATAATGCTTGGATAGTTAAAAACTCGTGGGGCACTCAATGGGGAGAAAATGGTTATATCAGGCTTAAAAATGGCAACACTTGCGGTCTTGCAAATCTTGCCTTTTATCCAATCGCGTGATTAAATTTAAGTTAAAATATAATTTTATATAATAGTTTTTATTTATATATATATATATAATTACTAATTGATTTTTCTAAAAAATATCTCAAGTAATCTTTTATTATTTGATTTTTATTTATAAAAATATTTTTGATTAAGGCTATTGGCAAGACTTTTTTATTTAACATGATCTTAAGTAACTTTTTAAATATACTAATTTTAAATATTTTTAATGAATAAATTTATTCTAATATATAATTAAATGATTTTATATAGATAGATAGATAGATAGATAGATAGATAGATAGATAGATTTTGTTATATCTTCAATTAAAAAACCAGTCATATAAAAACCATTTAATAAATTTAATTACCAAAAGATATAATTAAAAAACAGTGTTTTTATTTTGTTGTAACTTTTAATTTCAATATAATTTATTTAAATTATGGATAATATATTTTTATGACAACACAATCATATATGTAATTCTAAATATTTAATACTTAATTAGAAGAAATTAGAAATCTTTGTTTACCATTTGATGCCAAGTTTTTTGAATATAAAACTGGTTGAATAAAAATAAAAAGTACAAAAAAGTCATAAAAATAGAACTTTTTAACATATTTCCATATTAAAGAATATATATATTTATTTTGCATCAATTATTTTACAATAAAAATCAAAAAATAGAGTGAAAAATTTTGTAATTTATTCAAAAGATTCACTTTTATCAAATATCAAAAAAAAAAAACTTGAGTTGAAAAAATAATAAATTGATTGTTCACTAAAAAAAATTCATTAATTAAAAATACTTTTTATAAAGTTTTAAATATTTTTAATACAAATTTATCTTTATTTTATTTTTAATCAGACAATTGGATAATATGGTATGTTAGCGAGACCGCAGGTGTTACCATTTTTAAGTCTAATATATCCGTTTTCTCCCCATTGAGTGCCCCAAGAGTTTTTAACTATCCAAGCATTTTCTTAGAAACCAACAAGAAGGACAGCATGATTATGAGTGTTGTTATTGCACTTGGAGAAAATTCCACTTGTGTAATATTTAAAGTATGTTGCATCGACAGAAATAGCTACGGGCTAGGTTTAGAGTGCTTCAGCAAGAGCTTTAGTAGAAGCATCGACTTACTTGTAGCTTGAAATTAAGTAATTGGGATTTTAAGCAGCCTTTGTTTAATTGCAAGGTTATTCCAACTATTTGTAAGGGTAGTTACTTTCAGTTGTTATGGGATTTGATTCAATATACCTGAAAGCTTGGTCTTTGTTACCACCGTGACAACCATTATTACCATATGATTTACCACAGCAATCAATAAGCTATTGTTCAGAAAGATCAATAGTTTATTCTGCCTTACCAGCAATAATCAAAGCTGATTCTACAGCGCCAGTAGCAGAGAAAGTCCAACAAGAACCGCAACCTCCTTATTGTTTAACAGCAGTGACTTTATTTTATTCTACCCAATTAATATTTGTTGAAGGATCGATTGGAATATCTTGAGCAACTGGTTCTCCACCTTAAGTTTCTTTTTCAGTGAGATATGTAGCTTCGAACTCTTCATCAGTCAAATCAAAGAATCTAGTAATGCCCATAGTACCAGTAGTATCTTGCTTGACAAAGTCTAAATTTTAGGTGAAAACTTGAATTCTGTATTATTCTGAGTCAGGATCTGCATATCTTTTATGGTAGGTTTTCTTCCAAAGGGACCATAATTGGGCAATATTTTCTTACTCACTGATATCCTTACTAGATTTAGTTAGAAGGAATAAAGTTGAACCAACCAAAGCAGAACCCAAAAGGGCTAACAACAATAATTATTTATTCATTTATTTTTATTTTTTTCTTTAACTTTAAAAGTATAAATTTAATTATTTATATTAATTAATAATAAATCCTCTTTCTCATTTAATCTAAATAAATTTCTAATAATGATCAAAAATATTTTGTCAGGAGGTAAGGTATTAGGATATTTTTATAAAAGAAATAGTAATTCCAAACTAAATCATCATTTATAAAAGAAAAAGCAAGCTCTAACAATCATATTATTTCATCCTAAGTGAAATTTACAAATTTTTATCAAATGATAACATTTTGTTAATGTTAAATGCTATCTCCATTAAAAATTCATTTAAGAAAGAATAAATAAAATAAATGGTTTGATAGTTTTTAAATACTATCTCTATTTAAAATTGATTTAAGAAAGAATAAAAAAAATAAATGGTTTGATAGTGGGGTATGTAAAATTGAGCTATTTTTAAGAGCAATCACTATTAAAAATTCATTAAAGAAAGTATAAATAAAATGTCTATATTGAATTAAGTTTAAAATAATATTTAAAAAAATAAAATATAATTAATCCTCTCAAGCTACAAAATAATATTTAGTTTGTATTTTAAAAATCTCAAAAGTTTTTAACTAATTTTTTTTCCTTGATAAATATAAAAAACCAACTAAAGAATATATATTATGTATGAATCAATTAAAACAAAATTAATTCTAAAGGAAGTTAGTTAATTGGAATCTAAATAAACTTTAGAAGATTGATTAAGGATCTTTGAAAGTTTAATAAATAAATTTGAAGTAAGTAAAATAAAGTAAGGGTAATTGCCAGTAAATATTTTTATTAATTGATATCATTCATTTTTTACTGATTAATATTTTTTATTTAATTAAGTTGAGTGATTTTTTATTTATTAATGAAAAATTTTAGACTATGGCTTATTAATATTTTTATTAGAAGATTTATATCTTCAAACATTCACATAAAACGTAGACAAAAACCTTTGCTTCTTACTATAATAAGAAAAAAATTGTTGTTAGTTTCATAATTTTATGTTTTACTTTTTATAAAAATGAGAGAAAAAAAATTAAAGATAAATTTTAAACGGATTTTAAAAATTTAGGATTAAGATTTTTTGAATAAAACCATATTAAACTTAAATAAGAGGAGTATTTATTTGAAAATATTTAATCAAAAATGACAGAATCAATTATTTCTAATTACTTAAATTAAGTAAAAAGCTTATAAATTTTCAATTTTAGTTTCTGAAAAATTCAAAATAATAAAGAAATAATTTTGAAATAAATGAAGTTAATTATTTATTTCTTCTAAAGTTAAATAAAAGTTTTATTCAAGTTTAGATGATTAAAAATGTTTAAATTTTTATATTCTTACTTTTAAAATTATTTTTATGCAAATTTAAAGTTTAAACATTTTGAAATGATGCAAAAATTAAATAAGAAATGTTATATTATCAAGTTTTTTTAAATTAATTAATTTTTGGTGAATTAGATTTTATGTATTTGATTAATATATTTCTAACTTTTACTTTTTAGTACAATTAAAAAAATTTATAAAGTTTATGTCCAAAGTATGAGAATATTATTAATTTCACATTAATTCTTTATTAAAATAAAAATACTTATCTAAAGAGAAATAATTTAATTTTAAGATTTTTATAATGTAATGATTGAAAATTTAAAAGTGAAAAATAAAATAGCAATTAACAGAGATATAACATATTTTATTGGTTGAGCTTGATCTGATTAACTATTTCACTTTAAAAAGATTTGAGTGCAACTAAAAATAACTTTTGATTGAAAAAGAAGAAGTTTAACATATAAAAATTTAGCAATAGATCATTAAATATTAACAAATTTTAAAAATTTTAAAGATTTCTAGATATTTAATAATTTTAAATAAAAATTATTGGTTTATGATTACAGATTAAGTTATAAATATAAAACATTGTCTATATTCATATGATCCTGTATTTAAAAAACAAAGGTGCATTCAAAAATAAAATTGATTCTAGCACTTAGATTAATTGATGGTAATATAAAACAAAAAATAGTTCAATTAATTGTTAACTAATCAACAAAAAAAATATTAAGCATTAATTTTGTCAAAATTCAAAAAACTAAAATAATAAAGTAAACATGAAAGCAAGTAATAAATAAGAAATAAAAAATCTTTGCTAACTTATAAACAACTATACATTAACTCTTCATAGTTATCTAAATGAGCAATATAACTCTAGTACGCTTTAAGTGATTTAAAAAACATATTTTTAAAGTTTTTGGTTTATAGTATTAGCGCAAGTAATATTACTAATCCTAGTGATAAATTATGATTATGGAATTGTATCAACGCTACTTTTGATATCGTGTATTGTAATATCTTTAATTGGCTTTATAGTAAATAGAAAGTATCATATGATTATTCCATATTTTATGCTAGTTTAAAAAGTATTATATGGATTTTTTAGTTATTTCACAATTCAAAGTAGCAAATAAGAAATATACTTAATTAATGATTACTCTCAGTAGAGAGAAGCTTATGGGTAAAATGATATACTAAGTAAAGAAGATTTTGATGATTCCCTTGTATCTTTTTGTACAATTTTGGCATTTTTGTCTCTAATGATATTTATGAAAATGCAAAACAACTTTGTATTATTAGCAATTGGTTATGTTTTTACTTTATTAATACTAATTATATCCATACATAAAAATATATTTTAGATTTTAGTTTTGATTACAACCTCTGCAATTGTATTTTTTTTTATATATTCATAAGAGAAGAATAAGAGAATTCACTTTTTAGAAGGATTTAAGTAATCCTAAGACTTACAAGGTTGGAAAAATCTTCTCGATGCTTAGATACCAACATCAATATTTGTGATATCATAAAAACCTGAATCTTTTCCCCAAGAAATTGATAGCAAAAAAACTGAATCTTGTTCAGTTTAGTAATAACCTTTCTCTCTAAAAAATTGTAAAATTTAATTTGCAAATAAAGTCTGCCTACAAGAATTTAATACATGCATAAGAGAAGATCTAATAAGCGTTCTAGATAAAATATAAATTAGAAGCCGATGTTCGCTGGATTCTTAACAGAATGGTTTTGATTTTGGTACTGGAAACACTTTGCTTTCAAATAACTATTCCAAAGATTATTTAGATAATTGTAAATTACATACCAACTTGTAATAAAATAACTAAAAAAATCAAAGAAAGGAAGAAAGTAACAATATAGAATTTTTTTAAACACGTCAACCACAAGACAGTTAACAAATTATCTAAAATTTTAATGCATCTAAACAAAATATTTAAATTAAAAATTTTAATCAACTGGTTAATTGTAAATCTCCAAATAAGCTTACAAATTTAGAATTTGAAGAATTGACTACTCTTTAAAATTAAAGTAAGTAACTAAATTTTTATAATGGAAAACAATCCAAAGTTTTGAACCAAATCATCTACTAGCCAGAAAAGAATCCTTTCTTTAAATTAAATGACTCCATTAAATTAGCCTCTTAAGCTAATATAAGAAGTAGGAATGCAACTTTAAACGGAGGAGCAACTGATTAATTTAAGCTTTAAAATGGAGTAAGTGTATTCTCTTTGAAAGACGCGATAGTAAGCATATTTTCTACAAAAGAAAGTTAAAGTAAATTGCAAAATGATGATTAGAACGAATTTGAAAATAAGAAGAGAAGCCAAACAAGCTAATATAAATAAAAGCTTGAAAAGATGTTAAATGATACTAAGCAATAAAATACTAAGTAAAATAAAAACATTAAATTAATTAACTAAAAAATCGAGCATCTTGATAAATTAGTTGAGTAAAACCAACAATTTCTAAGCTTTCAAGCAAAAGAAATAGTTCATTATCAAAGCTGCAAGTATTAAAAAGAATAAAAAGCTTTGAGTGATAAAAACAAAAAACAGATATTAGATAATTAAAAATATTATGACATAAAAATTTTGGAATGCTAATGGGACCATTAAGATTCTGTAATGGTTGTTATGAATGATATATCGCCATAGGTAATTTTTCAAAGATAGTAAGAAATCAATGAGTACAAAGAAAAAATTATATCTTCTTTCACACATAATTTAAAAACACCGCTCAATGGAATTTTTACTTTTTTATGTAAAATCGCATTTTATTTCTAAATGGAAAGAAACTATTTTAATATTTATATTTTATATTTAGAAACAGCTTTATAAAAAGTTGATAACTAAGAAGATCTTAAAAGTATGATCAACCTATCTTACTTGTTAGGAAAATAATAGATGCTAATGATCAATGATATCATAGACTATTCTCAAATGATAAAAGGTGAGCTGAGTCTAGATGTTAAGCAAGATAAATTGTAAAACTTAATTAATGAAGTCGTAGAAATATTTTAGAACTAAATTGAAATGAAGAAAAACATCAAATTTCAAATAGTTAATGGATTTAATGAAAACGAGATAGTGTGCACTGATATTTAAAGACTGCAGCAAGTTATTGTAAATATTCTCTAGAATGCAATAAAATTCACTTTTGAGGGAGAAATCATTTTTAAAATTGAAAAAAACGAAAATAATATTCTGTCATTTTAAATTAGTGACACTGGATTAGGCATTGAAAATTAATTATTAACATAAATTAATAATATGCAAAATTTAGAAACTACAGACTATTCGCATGGTATTTATTTACTTATTATGTTTATATATTTTTTTTAACTATTTTATTTTTATATTTTAATAAAAGGTATCGGATTAGGTTTAGCAATCAGCAAAATGATATTATAATATTTAGGGCCTGATAATTCTTTTGAATTAGATTCTATTGTTGGCGTAGGTACCAAAGTTAAATTTAATGTTTACCAAAATCTTAGTTCATACTTGAAACAAATCTTATATGATATACTCCCAATAAAAGATGAAGAAAGCCGCCAAAGCAATTCTAATAATAAAGTTTAATGTTTAAATTTAGAAAAAATTACAACCCTTTCCTAAGGACTATCTGATATTTCTGAAAAGTGTAATGTTACACTTCCTAATAGTGTTAAAATTAATAATGAAAAGCATCATTTAGATATTCTAAAAAATACAACTTTAGAGTACTTTTTAGAAAATAAAAATATCATTATAGTTGATGACACTCCATTTAATATAAAAGTCTTGAAGTGCATATTTAAAGGCATACCTAATTTGATGATTTAAGAGGCTTTTAATGGATAGGAGTGCATAGATATATTACTTAAAAATAAACAAATTCAATATGATCTGATATTTATGGATGTCAATATGCCTGTTTTAGATGGATTATCTGCAACTTAAATTATTAATGATTTAATATCATAAAATTAAATTTTAAATGTTCCAGTTATAATTGTTACAGCTTACGATTTACCTATTGAAAAAGAACTCTAAGCAGGAGCAAAAGCCCATATTTCTAAACCAATTCAAAAAAAAAATTTAATAGAGGCACTTAATAAAGTTTTTCCTTAAGAATAATGATAAAATTTGTTTTTTATTATAAAATATTAACCATAGCGAGAATTTAGTGTTTATTTTAATTATTTTAGGCATTAATTTTTATACATAATTATGATAAAATTATTATACCCTAGGAATTTCCACTATTTTAAGTCAAGAATTCTTTGAAACATACTAACTAATTCATAAAAAAAAGAAAAAAACAAATTGAAAATATTTGTCTGTCTTTTTTTTTGAAGTTTTGAAAATAAAGTATTAAACTTAAAATTATAAAAATAATTTATTAAGACAAATTATCAATTTTTTCATATATTTTTCTTTAAATTTTCTAACTTATTTGTTTATATTTAAAACGTTTATAATTTTTAAAAATCAAGTTTTGTTTTAAAAATTTTTATTGATGTTTTATGTTTAAAATATTATTTATATATTTAAGATTGATTAGTAAGAAATTAAACTAGTCATCAATTTATTAAAAATTTATTGATTAAGAAATTAAAAAAATAAATCAATTTATTTAAAATTTATTGATTAAGAAATAAAAATAGTAAATTATTTATTATCAATAAATCCATTTAAAAAATACACCTACATTTTTAAAGCTATATCTATTCTTCAAATTAAATAAATTTTCAACTTATGAAATTAATCTAATAAATTTTTAGAATAGCAAATATCCTAAGAGGAAGTACAAAAAGATAATTTAATTTCTTAACTTTAAATAAACAAAAGTTCAATAATTTATATCCTATTTAAAAATTACTTAATTGAGTTTTAAGTGTCTTCTATATTTTTTATCATAAAATACTTAAATTTACTTAAAAATATGAGTGGTATTTTAATTTAAAATGAAAAACTTTAACTGTAATAAGAATTGGAATGTATAAGAAAACTAAATTGTTTCTAGCTAGCTGAGACTTTTATAAAACAAAAATTAAACTGGAATAATTTATAAATAATTCAATGCATTCATTTATTAAACTTTTTGTTCTTCTTTAAATATTACTAGTAACCATTTTTATTTTTATTTTTTTATTGTTATTAGGCTAATTTATCGAAGTTTATTCTTTATTTCTCTTTTTTCTTTTTAATTTTTTTAAGTTTTCCCTTATCGTATTCAACATCATACTCATCCTTCTCTTTTTTATTATATTCTAGTATGTGTTTATTGTGTTCTTTTACCTTATTGCTGAATTGGGCAAGCTATTATTTTTAGTTAAAAAACATTAATTAAATGCTTTAAGATTTTATAAATTACCTTTTGACTTTCCTTTGAGTTCCATAACTATTATCCATTACCATTTTGAGAGAGCTACTCTAAACTTGAAAGGTTTAATGGAGAGTTGGTAGACTTTTTATTCTCAGGCTAACTTACATTCTGATGGCCATTTACCTTTTGAGAAACTTCATTCTTTTATTGTAAGGTTTTAATTAAAGCTCCATATTCTAAATTATTTTATGATTATTCATCAACCTTGGATTCCTTTTGATTGAATTCTTGATTTTTTTGTTTAGATTACTTTATTTCTGGGGTTGATTGAGCAGTTGATCCATTAGATTATGGCTTGAGAGATTAATCACTTTTAGAAGATACTACATTCAAAGCTAGAGCATCAGAATTTACACTAACTCCATTAATTTATTTGACTTTTTATTTATTTTCTTCTGCACTATTTTGACTAGAAACAGCTTGTAAACTAGATAAACTATCATATAATAGATTATTTTCAAACCTTTTTCTATAGGTCTTGTTAAGCTATTTTAATTTTTATATCTTTTTTTTCTTTACAACCCTAAATTTAAAAAGAAATATTTTAAAACAAAATCATTAATTAACTATAAATGCTTTAATAAATTACATAAATTAGCTTATCAAATATTTGTTTCTAACTCTATCTCTTAGTAATTAGTAGAATCTATCATCGATTTCTTTGTTTAACTAGTCTTGCTTTTTAGAATCTTCTGAATTTTCTTCTTCTACCATCTTATTTTCTTAACTATTATTCTACTAAATATTTTACTTTTACTATTCAACAGATTATTATTTCTATTTAATTTATTCTTTTTAAACTTCCTATTAATTCTACTATTTTTCTTCAACTATTTTTTCTGTTTTTTATTCAGCCTCATTTTTCTTTTTGATGGCAAACAGTGAATCTAATTGTTTCTATAAAAAAATATGTGAATAATGCTAAAATAATTATTAATTTACCATATATTCTTGGCATTGTTCGGTTTTATTAATTTCTTTATATTCATCGCAAAGTGTTTTTTATTTTTTATTTTCACTTTATCCTTCACTCTAAGCTTATTGCTTATCTTCACTAACAACAGCTGCTGTAGCAACTTCTTTAACAACTTCTTTTTATAAATTACTTAAATCAGCACTAGATTTTCTTTTAGGTTTAGCAATAACTTCTCTTTTAACGTAGAAGAGCAAATATGGTCTCTCTTTTGAAACCTCCTAAAATGATCTTTAAGAAACGCTAGAATCATTCATGCAGTACCACATATCATTTGAGTTCTTTACAAAGCAATAATAGTGACCAAAATGTAAACCTCCACCAATATGGATTAATACTCCATATAAATCATATATTTCTGGCTTCTTGTTAGCTTGCTAGACATACTTGGAGATATCGATTTCAGCTGGAAATTAGGTGTGGGTATTAATCTTCATCATAAAGTTGTTAAATCTTTTAATCTAAAGTGTTAACACATTTGGTAGTTAATCTATTTAAATAAAGACTTAGTTAAATAATAATCGAAGAAAAGAAATATATATTACGCATAATATATCCCTTCTGTGCTTCTACTAACTTTTTGCACTTGGAACATCTGTATTTGTTATTGCCTTCAAGTTTTTCTTTTTTAAAGAAAAAATCTAATGACTTTTAAACTGATTCTTTGCATTCCTAAATAAATAAATATATAAATAAAATAAATATAAATTATATTTATAAAAATACATATAAAATTTCTTTTGGGGCTAATTATTATAAATAATAAATTGATCAACTTGATATTTACTAAAGTTTCTCATATAAATAAAATAGTGTTTAGTAGAAGTTTTTAAAAATTCTCAAACAGCCCATTTATGCATAAATTATTGAATTTGCTTTTTACCAAAGATAGATCATAGAAGGTTTCAATATTTTCTGAGCGGTAATTGCATACTGAGCATTCTACTTAGCTCTTTAGCTTACCAGCAAACATTTTATAGATGGGAGTGGCCTCTTCTATCTTCTAATCTACCTTAGGCTTAAAATCTAAGGCACTTTTTTGCATGGACTCTAAAAGTAGTCTTAATAGTTCGTGAGAATCATCTTATCTACCTAGCTTAAATCTCTTATTTATATAGCGCATATTTTAAATTATTTTTCTAGGTTATATCACACCAGGTCTGTTTGATGAAAAACATTACTCAGTATGTTATTCTAATAAACAAATTGCACAAAAAGATTCCTTTCTTGGGCATGTTTTTTTATGCTCACCGCTAAGTAAGTAATTAGCTAAAGGAGGGGTGTATGTTAAGCATTGCAAGACCGAATTAAAAAAGCATGTGTTGCCCAAATTAGCTAAACCAGGTCCAATCTTATGTATTTTTTACCATTTATTAATAATTTCGAAATTTGTCTCAATGACGGCTTTACCCTTCAAAGCTTATTCGCTAGCATTTTTAATAATACCTCCGCTTTCGAAGTCCATCTTTTCATAAATTTTGGGCTGGTTTTTACTTTCTATTTCCATCGAACTGTTTGATTATATTTTAATAAACTAAATAAATACTAATTGTATTCTATACTTAACTATTTTTATTTAAATTAATACTTATTAACTTTACAAATATTATTAGTCTAAAGAAACTAATTTAAAAAGGATTATTATTTAATCATTTAAAACATTGTTAATTTAGCCTTATTTTAATAAATACACAAACAATTTGAAAGAAAATCATATCAGACTTTCATCATTCAAAAATAAATAAATATTCTTTCAAATCTTTTTTATTCATTTATCTATATAAAAATAATAAATAAATAAATAAATAAATAAAAAAGTAAGAAATTTTAATAACCAAAAAAAAAGTTAAAAAAATAAGTAAATCTTTATTTTTTGTAAATAAATCAAACACTTTCTTGATAAAAAATGATTCAATATATATTTTAAAACTTCAAGAAAAGTATTTAATAATGAAATTGCAAATTATTTTATTTTATGCAGAATTTAACATTATTTAAACTATTTTTGATTGTAAAATATTGCACTATTAAGCTATCTATTTTATTTCAAATATTTAATCAAAATAATATTTTCATCATTTTTTATGTTATTTATTTATTCATTCATTCAAAGAACATTTATAAATCCATTCTAAAATTTTATTACTGGCATTCTAAACGATTAATACTATTTATTTTTTTATAAAATTTTATAATTAATTATTAAAACAGCAAACAGTGTGGTATAAAAAGAGTGATTAATATTAAGAGTTTATTAAAATAGGATTATTAGAATTCGTAAAAATAAATGTTAGATAGATAATATTTAATACCACTAAATTTATATTTTTAGATATTTAGTTTTTTCGATTTTGCTCTATATCTTAAAATTTTTTGTAATTCTAATAAGATCTCATAATAGCTAGCAAATTAATTTTTACCATAGATTCATCTTCCTTTATAATTTATATGAAGATTGAGATAATTATTTGATATTCATTAATTTAATAATCCTAACTGAAAAATGACAACAATTAAGCATAAACCTAATTTAATCTTAGATAATCTTGTTTTATACAATCAAGAAATATTTAGCTTCCATATGATAAATGGGATTCCATAAATAACTAAGATGAGCTATAAGAATTTGAATAGTTTTTTTGCAAAAATAATTATGTTTAAAACAAAATCTCTGTGGAGAGGTTTATTTGCAACATTTATAATGAATGTGATTGCTACGATTATCATATATTTTAATTCAAGTAAAGAATTCATATTAGGATTTTACTATCTACCATTAGGATTACTTGCAACAGTTTGTTGGGGTAAAATTAAAAAGAGCAAGATATAGCTTAAGGCACAACTATTTATAAATCTGATATCTTTACTAATTTTAGGTAGCTTATTTTTCTGCATTTATTTCATCATTTATCATCCAATTATCCATTAGAGATTTGATGAAGCAAATTAATGCACTATTGAGTACTCTTAATAAGTAGAAGTTGGATAAAATAAAAATGAATTATATACTTTCCTTACCCTTTCATTTATTGATTAGGAGGGTAAAACTTAAATAGGGTGCGGTTGTATCTCATCAAAAAGCAAAAGCTCTATTTTGTCTAATTCGCCTTTTCCTTATATTTATATAGAGAAAAATGAAAGAATCTCAACTTTTAATATGGATTCTCCTGATTATTAATCTTCAGAAATTAAACTCCCATCATGGCTCTGTGCAGAAGATTTAAATTCGATAAGCCTAGAAAAAATTTAAAGTAATGAGGCAGATTCGAACAAAATAAAAGTCAATTAGTGCTTTTATAACAACTATTTAGAATTTGATAATTCCATCAGCCAATAACTTGATAAAGACTTTTGTTTACAGTAAAAAAAGTTTTTGTAAGTAATATTTTCAGAAAAACCCTATTATGATGCTACATTTTTGCATTTAATTACGGCCATAATTTATGAGGGTTTTTGGAGTTATAGCTTTATATGGCCATCAATAATGCTCTCATTCTTAATTTCAAGATTTTTTAGAAAAATCAAATAATCTATAGCTTAATATTAATAAGGTAGAATATAAAAATCTCAAATTATTCCTGAAAACAGTATATCTATAAATTATGGATAAAATAAAGATGTGAGTGTGAATGATAACACAAAAAATATATCATACAAAGATTAAACATTTATACAACCCTCAGTAGCCAATTTTGATAATAGTTATTTGGATTAATATTCTCCTCATAAAGCTAATAACCAAAAATAAAAAATCCCAAAAAAAGAATATCCTAAAAAAGCTATAAAATGAGTTAGCTTTATAAAATAATAGGAAACAAATTTTAGTTGAAAAATTCAGAATTATTTGTTAGATTTTTTAGTAAAGTTTTTATTTTTGTAAAAAAATTAATTTAATAAAATTTTAATTATGAAAATAAATAAGTAAAAATTAACTAAATGTCTAAATTAAATAAATGTTTTATTTATTATTCTATATCTTCTATAAATTTAAAAATGTTTGGGTTGCTTAGTAAAATTTAATTAATACAATTTAAGTAAAATTCATTAAAAATCAGTTTGAATATACCTTTTTATCAATAAATAATTATTATTAAAAACAAAAAATAAATCAAAAATTTTACTCTGAACTATTAAATAGTCAATCAAATTAACTCTAGAATAAAGTATAACAATAGTAATGTAATTAATAAAATATATTAACAAACAAATAAACTAATTTTTTGTTAAAATACTATAAAATCAAAAAGCAAAATTCTATCTTAAAGCAATTATATCATTGATATGTTTAATTTACAGATTAGCTTATGCGATTACCACATTTCTAAAAAGCTAAGAGAAAAGTACATATAAATATGAAAATTAAATAACAATATAAAAAGCATAAATAATTTTATTACTTATTGCATCATCCATCAATTTAGCTTATTTATTACTTAAATCGTAAATTAACATTAAAAATTTTAAATTAAGAATAATATTTTCTATTACTACAATAATTATTTTAGAGGTTTTTCTATTAGATTCTACTTAGAATAAACCATTTGATTTAATAATTACTTAATATTTTTAAGTTCATATGAGTGATACAGGAGAAGTTGATTTTAAGCTCTATTACTTTTACTTTTATTCAATTATAATACCATACAGCCTTGCTAGATTAAGCATACTAGATTCTGACTTTAATATATTAGCTTTAACTGCTTTTACTTAAGTAGCACTTTTTACAGTTGATTTAATTGTAGAACTTTAGTTACCAGCAAATAAAGATAAAAGTTATAATGAAAAATTAAACATAAAAACATTTGGATATCATTTCAATATAAAAAAAGAGTCTCGTAAAAACGATTTTTATAATAAATAAAACAAATCAAACAACTCTCTGCATATTATTTGTTAAAAAAACGAGAGCCATTTAAAAAAAACTGAAGATGTATAATTTAATTAACAAATAAGATAATAGCATAAAGATCTATTTTAATAAGAAATATTAAATAGTTTATCAACTGGAATAGCTTTAATATCAAAAAATTCTTAATTGATTTAATCAAATAAGACTTTAAAGTCTTTTTTCTCTAAAAACAATCTTGATAAATTAAATTTAGAAGAAAGCCTTTTTAATTTTGAATTTAATTAAATTAATAATTATAATGGAAATCATCTTAAAAATAAAACTTATATTAGAAATTATAATACTGGTAATTTTGAAAACAAATACTTTTAAGCAGGTGATGGCTTTACATAAAAGTAATCTTAAAGCTATGATTGTATTCCTAAAATATACAAAGAAACTCTTTATTTAAATAAGCAAACCCCATAAACTAATAACTCATAACATAGTAAATAGTATACACGCTTTTTATTTAATGAGGCAAATAATTCTTAAAAATAAGTAAAATAGACATCAAACTGTTATACTTTCTAAGAGATGGATTATTAATAGTAAGAGAAGTAGGTATTTTAAAATAACAGTTAAACCAAATTATAACAAAAAAATGACACATTTAATCAATAGAATTCTTTTGAAATATTAAATTCAAAGTATAATACAGTTAAAACTAATAAATTTGAAGATATTTCAATGTTTGAGTTGAACTCATAATGTAAAAAGAGTAGATTTAATAATAAAAAGTTATTGAAATGGAAAAAAATGCATATTCAATATGATGAAGAATTATAAAATCTACTAAATAGCCCTAACTTTACTATTTACTAAGTCATAAATTAACTATTTAAAAGTTAAATCGACTCCTATAGAATACTTAGAAGTGAATACACTATAAGTAATCGATAAAAAATACACAACTAAACTAAAGCTAATCAAAATTAAAAATCTAAATTTAGCTCTATAGGAATTAATACAAGCGAAAAAAATTAAAAAATGTCCTAGATTGTGAATAATAATACATTAATTTTAAGAGGATAGACACAAAGTGGAGAGACTCTTTTTAAAATTTCTATTTACCTTTATGAAGGTAAAAAATTTAAAAATAATTCAAAATACTCAGAAGATGTATTAGATGATTAAGAAAATTTTAATATAGATGAAAAAGAAACATTTATTATGATTGAATTAATTAACATTGATAATTTTATCAAGCAAAGAGATAGTAATAACATAAAGTCGTTTAAAAAAAAAATGCTCGCTTCACTCTCACATGAATTAAGGACTCCTCTAAATTGCAGCATGCAGTTAATTGAAACTTTATTTCACTCAGGACTACTATAAGATGAAGACAGAGACTTATTTTTGGCTCCAGCAATACAGTCAAACCAGCTATTGCTTCATATTATTAATGATATTTTAGATTTCTGCTAAATTAATAATGGCGATTTAAGACTTATATTTGAAGAATTTGAAATAAGAAATGCTATCTACGAATGTATTTCATTATTTGCTCTTCAGAGCTCTCAAAAAAATTTACCTATTGAAATATAGATAGATTCTCAATTACCCTTATATATTAGGTCAGATTAAAACAGGTTTAAATAGGTATTTTTGAATATACTCAGCAATGCAGTGAAATTCACTGAATAAGGTCAAATTACTGTTAAAGTGGATTACTGTTAAGTTTTAGACATATCTACTGAGAATTTTGTGAAAATATCTGTCTAGGATACAGGATGTGGTATTGTTCCTGAATTAGCATAAAATATTTTTAATGGATTTAATTGTAATGATTTATTTCAAAATAACTCTAATTAATCTTGTATTAAGCATGATTAATAAAAATTAAGTGAAAAAAATTTCTAAGAAACTACTTTCAATCAACAAAATGCTTGCTAATTTCATCATGGAAGCTCAACCAAGGTAGGAGCTGGCTTAGGGTTAAGTATTTCCTAGAATTTAGCAAAAGGACTTGGTTCTAATAAAGGAATTGAGTTTTAAAGTTAGCCTAACATAGGCTCAATATTTACATTTTATGTCACAGATAGGAAATAACAAGTAGCTGGTTGTAAGTTAAGTATAAGATCTTTTCATGATATTTAGTTTGTTAATTGGTAGACTATTGAATAAGCTTCTAGCCATAAAATTTAGACATCAGTTATTTTAGCTGACAAGTCTAAGAGAATATCATTTTCTCATAAAAATAGTAGATTTTCTTAGTTTTAATTAGAAAACTAAAGTAGCTAGAGAAAGATTAGCATCCAATACAGTCATTAATCTTAACTAGACAAGATAAAAACTTTAAATCAAATCTCTAAATCTTCTCTGATGATTTCTGAAAGAAATATTGATATAAATTAAGATGCATCTCATAGAAAAAAGGGTAAGTTCTAAGAAGCAAAATAGGAAGTATAGTAGTTGTAGTCTTTAAGAAGATGGCAATAGGATTTAGATAAATAGATAGAGAGTAGTTATAGAGAAATACCTAAAATTCATTAAGATTAAGAGAGTCACAATAGTTGCACTTTTGAAGAGAGCAATAATCTAGAGAGTAGTTAACGGGATATTAACTAAGTCAATGCTATAAAAACAATTAAAAATATTGATATTCAAACTTCTGGATGCTATCTTTTATAAAACAGTTAAATATTTTAATAACCAAAAAAATAGTAACATAATATTTTAAGGCCTAATGAATCATAAAACCAAAATAAACTTGATAATAAAAAGTGTTTTTAAATGCTTTCTTTAATGACCAATAGTGAAACTAAAAAAATAAACTCAAAATAATAAATACCTAGCCCAAATAGTTCTCCTGCAAAAAGATAGTTTGAATATGATTACTAAAACGTAATTGAAAAATATAACTCCAGGCATCTTATTTATTCTTAAAATTAGATTTTAATGGAATGTTGTAAAAGCCCTGAAGCAGATACGATTAGTGAGAAAATAAAATCCAAAGATAGATTTAACTTTAAATAAGACATTCTAAATTATAGTAGTTAAGCAAAAATACAAAAAATATAGCAACATGAGCCAAACGATGAATAGTAGATTCAAAATAAATCTGATTCTCACCTCAGTATTGAGTTAAGTCAAGAATTAAGCCCATTATAAAATAAGAAATAAAATTCAGAAAAGAAAACAAATTTAGATAGAAATAATTACAGTAATAATAGATGTAACACTATCTATCATGAAACAGTTTAATATAAAAACAATATTGATATCATTAAGTAAAAAATAAAAGATGTCAACAAATGTAGCTGTCCAAGTATACTCATAGTAGATGATAATGATTTTAATCTATATGCTCTTGAAATACGTTTAAAACCTTATAATATTAAAGTGGACAAAGCTAATAATGGCCTTTCGGCTCTATAAAAAGTATAAGAACGATATTATTCTAATAAATGCTGTAAGAAATATTAATTGATATTTATGGATATAGATATGCCAATTAAAAATGGTTATTAATCTGCTTAAGAGATCAATTAATTTTTCAACTCAATAAATATGAAAAACTTATCTCCAATATCTGCTTGCACTGCTTTTGTATAACAAGAAGAAAAAGAGAGAGCTTTTGAATCTGGAATGTAATATTACATTACAAAACCGGTTGATAGCAAAAAGTTAGAAGATGTTTTGTTTAAAGTGTTTAAAATATGAATTTTATTTCTGAAAATTTACAAAAAAGGAATTTCAGTAATGTTAATTTTTCTAGATTAAAGTGTTTAAAAAAATAAATTTAAATGTTGAAAATAAATATAAAAAAGCTAACAATAAATTAATTTTGAGATTGATTAAAATGTCTAATATTTCAATACTCTAATTTATTTATGTCTTGATTAATCATTTTATTTAAAGCAAAAAAGATCCCATATTTTATAATTAATAAATAAATAGCTTAAAGAAGCAAATTTAAAATAAAAGCAATTTTTTTTTTTAGAAAATCAAAATATTACAATTAAAATTATTAATGAAAATTACAAATAAATTTGTAATTAACTACATGTTAAATTAATTTAATAAAAAATTTTATCAATTAATTTGGATTAACTTTTATGGTTAAATATAAAGATCAAATATTTATTTTTATTTTAAAATTTAATTTTTAAAATAGATTTTTAAAAACTTAAAAGAAAATTATCTGAAATTAAAAAAAATTAAAATAATTAATTTATTTAGTTTTAAAAATAATTGATCCCTCTATTCCTCTTTTATTTCTTTATAATTTGTTAATCTATTATTGTAAATTAACATTTAGATTCACTTTTTACAAGTAAATAGAAAGTTTAAATATTAATATTTATTTAAAATTAGATTTTTTAAACAGATTTTTTTTAAATTAATAGAATAATTATTCAAAAACAAATATAGAAATTATAGTTTACTTTTTTACAATATTTCTATCAGTTATTTTAGTTAGATAAATGCATTATTGTCTTTTTATTTTTAAACAAAGTATCATAAGTTTTACTAAGATAAAAGATGTTGTTTTTTATTCAATTTCTGTTAATACTTACATTTTTTATTTCGTTAAGAAACTATTTATTCGAAGTTGTTTATTAGAATATTTATTTATTTAAAAAACTCATTTTTAAGATTCTTTATAAGGTAAATAATCCGTATAACCCTTGGCTCCACCAAAAAACCATGTATTCATATCAACATGTTAATTAATTTCATAGCTATTTTATATTCTTATAGGTAAATCAGGGTTGGAAATTGATAAAGTACCTAAAGACACTGCATGACAGACATTTTAAGAAATGAGCTCTTTGGCTTCTTATAAAGTAACTCCGTCATTACATACGATATTGCCTTTGTAGAATTTCCTCAAATCTCTAAAAAAATCAGGAATGAGTTCTCTTGGGTGCTTTCTTGGAGGATCGTTATTTGAATTAGCTGTTTCATATGGACTGTCTCTCTTTAATTCAATAAATGCTAATTCTCTTTTATCAATTTCTGTTAATATATATCTCATGAGCTCTAAAGGATTAGAGTCGTACATATCATTAAAGCGATCATTCGGTGATAATCTTATTGCAACTCTTCCTGCAGTAAATACCTCGATTAACTAATCAATTATTTCAAGTAAAAATTTGCATCTATTTTCTATTGAGCCACCGTACTCATCTGTTCTTCTATTACTTTCATCTCTTAAAAACTAGTCAACTAAGTATCCATTTGCAGCATGGAGTTAAATGAAATCAAATCCTGCTTATTTAGATAGCTCCGCACTTTTCCTAAACTATTAAACTATATCTTTTATTTCATTTATGCTCAACTCCTTAGGAACTTTATATTCTTCATTTGAAATTAAATCTTTTCCTCTTATTGCAATAGGGCTTGGTGCTACTGGAGTTTCACCATTAATCTAACTCGAAACGCATGATCTTCCAGAATGAAAAACTTAAATACCAATTAAGCCTCCTTATTCGTGAGTTTATTAAACAACTTTTTTCCACCCTTCCATTTACTCCTCATTATATATATTTCCTGCACCTATAAATAATATAAAAAAAAAGCTATTGTTTTATGTTATTGACATTAAGTTAATTTTACCTGGGAAGCAGTTTGAAATAGGAGAAACCGAACTTGATTCAGTAATAATTAAACCATAAGATGACCTCATAGAATAATATTTTGCCATTAAATCGTTGGGAATACCAGTTAAATCTGTCCTCATTCTAGTTAAGGGTGCTACAATAAACCTATTCTTTAGCTTTAATTTTCCAAATTCTACTTGCTATAATAATATTGAAAAGTCTTCTTTATTCATTTTAAGATTTAAAAAGTTGGTTTTTTAGTGAATTTATTAATTTTTTAGTTCTAAAAATCTTTTATTTGTTTACATTTTAAAATTTAATTCTTCTGATTTAATAAAGTTAAGCTTAAAATTTACTTACAAGCTTATTAAATGTACTTACATCATTGAAACATAACATTAATTTCTTTAAAAAACAATGGATAATACATATTAATAAAAATTTTATTGTTTATTTGTAAACAAACATTCATTCTGCTTTCAAATCAAGTTAAAGACTAAAAAAAGAACTTTAGAAAAATAGAAACAAATGATGATTGACCTACTTATTCATATAAGTATTTTTTTATTTAAATATTTATTTACAATTTATCTAAAAGCTATTAAATAAATAAGTGAACAAATTGTTATTATTGAGTTAACTTTTTTATAATTTTTTTCTAAGAATATCCTATTTGGATAAATGTAATTGTATAAAAATATTATTGAAATAAATACATTTTTAATTTATTTATAATAAAAAAACCATTTAAATTTGTTAGAATTTTTAACAATTTTCTTATATTGTTCAATCTGATACATTTTTTAAAATTTATTAATTTTAAAATGAATTTTAGATTTATTTGAATTATTTTTTATGAATGAAAAATAAAGTTATTACTTTTGAATAAAAGTTATTTAGGTAGTTAATTAATTAATTAATAAAAAGAATAAAATTAATTTAATCAATATTATAAAAAGAATATTTATTTGTTATAAAAATGTATATTTAAGTGATGATTTATTGAATTTTTAATTTAAATTTTGCTAGAAATATTTTATAATATTAATGTAATTTTTCAGAATTAAATTGAGCTTGAAACTTTGCTGCTTATTGAAGGATTTTCTTTTGATATATGAGGTACCTTTTTAAGCAGTTCTGAATGCTTATTAAAATATTTGTGTAGTTGTTAGTGTTGTTGGATAAGCTAAAGATTTGAATAAGGGTTATTAATACTTGATTTTGAAATATTTTAATTAGAGGATGTTTGTTGCCTCATTTTTTATCTAAAATTTTGCTGTTTTTATGTTGATGTTAAAGACCCTGAATTACTCGATGTAGGGAACCAAATTTATTTTATATATTACTGATGATTTTCAATCTTTTAGATTACTTTTAAATTATTGTTCTGGCTTGATAGTTACTTTTCATTTGAACCACTGTTTTGTACTTGATCTTAACTATTTAAATCCTGGCAACTATTTGATTTTTATTCGCTTTTATTATAGACACGAATAGCAGAGTATCTTTTTTACTTTTGTATATCTGTTATAGGAATATTATTTTCAAAAAATATTAAGTGTTTTTATTATGGTATCAAGTTATTCAAAGCATTATTTTAGACTGAATTTTCTATTTTCTGTTTAAGCAGATGTAATTTTTTGTGAGATTGTTGAGGACTTTACATATTTTTTTACTATGTTTGAAGATTAAACTACTATTACTATTATTTAGCAGAAATATCCTACTCTCCACTCTTTAAATTTAACAGGAATGGCTGAGATTAAGTTATTCTCGTAGATCTGAAATCTCTAAAATTATTTTATGGCGATAATGAGGGGGATTAAGAATCAATATGAGTCCTAACAGTTTAGTTTGCAAATATTCCAACTGTTGCCATTAATTATTCGCTTTTTAAATTTTCACAGCTTTTGTTGTAAACCCTTTACCTTTAAAACAGAGTTTTTTAGTAATTTGTTATTTATTTATTAGTTTTTGACAGGCATGATGGAGATTATGATTATGCTTATATTCCTTCTTTTAAAATTCTTTATTTTATAGGAGAAGCTCCATCAATTTATATTTTACTATCGAGATCAATTAAAGAACTATGAAATCCTGTTGTAAATGTATCATTTTTATTTTATCTTTTTTTAAAATAATATTGCTGGTCTTTGTACTACTCAAATTTGTATGGTTAGTGTTCGTTTCTTCTTCCTTTCATTGGAGAAAATTAAGAATTATAAATTATCTTTTGATTTTGATTGAGTGCAGGTTAGTTTTATTTCAGAATCTGATAAAATTCTGAAGTCGAAGACTCTATCTATTTATTGCTAGTACTTGCTTATTATTGTTATAGCTATTAATCTTATTTATCATTATTATTATCTTGATTAGGATTACTACTTTAGTCCTATTGAACTTCTGCTGCTTCCTAATTAGCAATTTTACTAAACTAATTTTCCAAATTTAGTATTTTGTCTTATAGCTATTCTTGGGTTTTGTGAGTGATTTATTTGATTTTTAAATTTAATTTCTTTCCTCTAGTAGGAGAATTCTATTCTTCGAAATTGATGACAGTGTCTTAAGACAAATCTTTTTATTGCAAAATTTAACTCTGTGTAGAGCTTTGTTTAATTAGAGGTTGTTCGAGCTATCTTAAATCTCTTTTTAGATGTGAGTTACTGCTTTTTCTAGAATATATGTTTGAAAGAGATTTGTTATTTTCATCACTTGAATGCTTAAATGAAGATCCATCATCCATAATTTCACAAAGACTATCTACTTTTCTTACAAGCTCAGCTTCATTGTTATTTTCTTACTCATCAATAAATAAATTAATTTTTGGGGCATATTTGTTTAGTGAATTCAATTCAGCTTCTTATTCCAGTTTTTTGGATATATTCTAAATGTGTGATTCTTTTTGAGATAAGCATGGAGATTTAGGCTAACTCTTACTTCTAGATAATTGTAAACTGCAATTAGTATTTTATGATATAGATTCTTACCCTTCTTCTTCAACATCCTCTTCAAAATGTACCTAAATATTATCTTAACTCTTACGAAGCTTAATTAAGCCCCCGTGTTTTGTTGAGTTTAAACTGTCAGTGCACTCTAAGTTCGTTGACTATTGCAGCTAATTTTTTATCTACTATGTAAGCAGCAGCTACTATTTATCTTGTTAAATGTTTTTATCTACGTTATACTTTTGAGACGATAGAATGTTTTAAGAATAGTTTATAGAATTTTATAAAATCTAGGTTTATTAAACAATATTTTATTGTTATTCCTCCTAATGCTTCTTAATCTACTCCTTTTGCTTAATAATTTATTCATACTTTTATTTCAACAAAGGAGAGCTTGATAACATACTATTACTTCTTTCAAAATTTTTAATCAAAAATGGTTGTTATTCTTCTTATTTTTAGATTTGTTCATTTCTATCTTATAATAACTCTAATTGAGCATTTATTTATTGCTACTGTGTTTGGACTTAAAAAGAACTGAGTCTTTTTATTTGGGAGCTGAATGTATCTATGTGAGGGATTTAAACTCCCTTATAGTTCCTTTTCTAGCTATTTAACATCGTGCTAGGAGTTGAGTATTGGCTTATTGGAGTATGTATTTAAGATAATTGCCTTCTTATAATTATAGGCGAAGTGCATTCATCCTCAACTATTCTTTTTTAGATAGGAGAAAGTCCTCCATCTAAATTATGAGAAGAGTTTGATATTAATACTGTTTATGACATTTTAGACTTTCTTTTAAATTAAGAAGAAGGTACTTAAAGTAAATTCTTTTGCTGTGTCTGATCTTCATCTTAAGCAGAAAAGCTAAAAAGATTTTTAAAAGTCTCATTAATGTTCTTTTAACTAGCAATCTAATCTCTCCACGGAGTCTATGCTTCAACTATAGATGAGCTTTTTTTCAGAGCCATGTCTTTGAATTATTACTGTTCTACTTTGTCTAATTCAATAATTGTTTTTGTTTTGTAAATTGTAGAACCAAGTTTTATCAACGAACTTTTTTCCTCAATGCTTGTACTGTTTAGGGCATTCAAGTTTGATGAACTTTACATCAAACTTTATTATCTCTTAGTCGGAGTAAGATTTTCTTTTTTCCTAATGATGCTCTAAGTCATGGTAGATTTTTCATATTGCTATTAGTTATTTGAAATCTATTTTTATTCATAAGGAGAAAGAGTCTCATTATCGTTCATAGAACTAGAAAAATCAAATATAGAAGTGTGTTAATTTTATTTCTTAGTTGGGGACTCAATCCTATTAATCGCAATATTTATCTGCTGTTTGTGCTTCTATTCTGCTCTATCGTCATACAAATAATTTTAATAATCTGCAATAGAACCTTTAATTTTTAATATTTTCTCTTGCATGTATTTATTCTTTTAAACTAGTCTAGTCTCTAAATATTATCTAGCACCTTCTTCTGATAATATTCTTAATTCAAAATCTCTTTTTTTAACTACTATGCATTCTCCTTTGGCTGACTAGCACAGGGCACTGTATGTTCTATTTTTTTGTTTGTTCATAATGTCTTCTTCACCAAACATTTCATTTTAAACTAAAACTGCAAGCTTGAATGTAAAATAAAAATAAGTATTTAAATGACCATTAAAATATTTAATTGAATAATTAATTTTCATCGATAAACAAATTATGTTCATCAAAATTGAGAGATTAACTGGTAGCCAAGTAAATTTACATCCACATAATTTAAATGTAAAATAAATATACTTGAATTTTTGGAAAAAATATAATAAACAAATTGTAATCATACTGGAATTAACTTCTTTTTGGCTGCTCCCTCTTTTTTTAAGTGATTAATAACCACAGTCTATTTAAATCCAAATTCATCTTCTTCTTCATTTTTGTCAAAACCTTTTTGCAGCTAAAATAAAATAAAAATATTTCATACAACAAATACAAGTTAACTATATTTTTAACATTATTTTAGAATAAAAAAAAAACGCATTTATTACAACAAATTCTCCTTCAGTAACAATATAAATATTAGCTGGCTCATCTCCTTCATTAAAAATCTTTTCATTTTTAGAGTATTTAATTCTAAAAGAATTCAGATATATGTGCTTGATAAGATTGTGATTCCAACCCTCAAAAAAGGGTAGCTTCGCAAAAAAACCCATCTCCTTAAATAATCTTTCTTCTTCTTTTTGCTTTAATATTAATATAAAGGACAGTTTGTCTAGAGTCATGAAGTGAGAGTCTTAATGACATATGATGGTAGCTAGTCTTGGCTTATTATTCAAAAGCGCTAATTCACCAAAAGAAAAACCTGAATCAAGCTCTTTAACACAAGTAAGTTAAAGAGAATTATTTTTATTTTCCTCTTAATCCTCTTCTCCGCTTTTGATCGGTTTCGGTAATCTTATATATATGCCAACTTTACCTTTAAGAGTCAAATAGAATTTATCACCAACTGTATCTATGATTTTAAAATTGAATATGAGTAAATCTTAGTAAATTATTCATAGTAGCACACAAATATTCAAATCTTATTTAAAATTAATACCTATGTGAAATACAGCTTCTCCCTTTTTAATGAAGCAATATCTCATAAATTTTGCGCACTAAATGTGAACTATATTTTTTATAAAATAATAATGATAACTAAGCTATCTAGATTTGGTAAAAATACCATCTTTATATCCCTCTTCTTAGTATTTCTTAAAGAAAGAAATATCTTTGATTTCATTTGAAAGCTGAAGAATATCTCTGACATTCCTCCTTTAAGGATCTTTCTCAAGCAAATCTTTTATAAACTTAAATTAAATAATTTTATGTTAGTTGGCAGGCATATAATACTTTATTGATAAATAATGCTAAAAGCAAAAAATAAAAGAAAAGAAAATAACCTCGATATCAATATCCTTGTCTTAAGAGTCTGCTTTTTTCATTGAAACTAAGATGTTAACTCAGAAATAAAACACTTGATGCTAGCTTTAATAAATATATGTATTGAAAGGAAGATATTGCTATTAGTTAATCTTTTTAGTGATGCTTTATGTATGCTTTTATTAAAAGAAACTATCTATCTATTAGCACTTTATTTTTTAATTCTAACTATATAGATATTTTTAAAGGACTAATTAAATTTGAGATTTAGTTTATTTATGTTTTTTTATAGTAAGTAAGAGTGCTTTCTAATAGTATAATAGTTAAATAAACACCAAACAAATCATAATTAATAATTTTGTGGAATTCTATATCTGCCTAACATTTAAAAATTGATGGGCATATTTTAATTTAATTTTAGAGACTAGTTTTTGTTGTGATAATTTACAAAAATCTAAATTTATTACAAATAAAGAGTAATTTTGAAATATCTACTGATTTTATTTTTTTATCTATTTCTTAATTTTAATTTTTTATTCAATTTTAATATTAAATATTTTTATTTTTTCTTAATTAGTTTTTTAGTTAATTTAATAAAATTATTTAAAATTAAATTAAAAACAGATTCTAATAAGATACAATAATGTATCTTTGTATTTAATGCAAAATTTTGAATAGGGACTTCTAAACTATATTATGACATTTTTAATTTATTAACCAAACAGCTTGTAATAAATCAAAGTAGCTAGCTATTATTTATTTGAAAGATCTTATTTAAAAAAATTAATTTTTGTGATAGCTTAGAGATTATTTTTTCAAATTTTTTGAGTATTTTAATGAATTTAATAAGTAGAATATTTAATTAAAAATTTTTGACTGATTTACATAAAAATGTAATTTTAAATAACATATAAAAGAATCTAGATAGAAAATAAATAAGTTATTTTATATCTACTTGAATTTAGCTTAGAAAAATTATCTATGTTTAAAATAGATGAAAATGATTCTATAATTGATTAAAAATATAATTCAAGTAAAATAACATAATTTACTTTTAATTTATTTGTCTATTTTGAAACTCATGATCCTAAATATTCTTAATAATCTCCTCTGTAAATTTAAAATTTTTTGATAAAAAATATAAAAAAGAAAATTAAAAATATCGAAACAAAATTATTAGCATTAAGAGAATGGGATGTATTTAATCAGAAAACGTTTTATAAGTTGATATTAACTCTCATAGTAATCTCAATAAATCTGAAATCGCTTAACTAATTAATGAATAATACGATTTAATTCTTGCAGATTTACAATATTGCAGAAAATAAATTCAATAAAAAACGGGTTTAGAAATGAACGATCATGCTTTGGGATATTATAAATAAGATATTTAAACTCTTTAACATTATAAAACTAAACAAGAAACTTTAGGTATTTCTAATGAAATCTAAATTGTTATTAAAAAATTAAAATAAATTTTTAAATAATACATAGAAATAAAAAAATAATTAAATTGTTATTTTCATTCCAATGAGTAACAATATCATTATTACTTATCTCTATAATGCAAAGACTAAGTTATATCTAGCTATTTCTAATATAATATTTAAAAATAATAATAAGCATCATAAACAGATACATCTTTTAGTTTATTTTCTACTCCTAATAATAGTGGGCGAACCTCATTAGCTAGCATATGAATTCATTTTCATAAGCTAATTAAGTGGCTTTTATTTTCTATTCTCATATTTATTATACATTTATATTGTGATAAACCATAATGATTATTTATTTTGTGAATCAATCCTAACTAAATCAAATTAAAGTATTAAATTTCTAAGATTAGATTTATCAACAAATCCTTTATTTTTTAATTAAATTCATTAGTTGAATGATTAGATATTAACATGAAATTTCAATTTTTGTTAAAAAAACACATAAAAAAATCGAATTAATATTTATCATTTAAAGTAATATCACATATATATTTAAAATATATTTTTTTTTAGATTTTTTAAATTAAAGTGATAGAAAGAAAACTGTATTTATTTATGAATCAAATATCATTAATTATTTAAACAAAAATGAAACAAATATTTTGAAGTATTATTATTTATTTATTTATAGATCTTTCTAGATTAAAAAATAGAAAAATGTAATATATATAAGCATATAAACGAATTGAAGTAATTTTTACGGTTGAAAATTTATATTAATTGATTGGCTTGTTAAATGATAAGCTTAATAAAGATTGTGGTATGATAGGATTATATATTTTAGAATAGTTTTATGTTTAGAAAATGGTTTTATATTTAAAAATTAGTTATTTAATTAGTTATTATTTATTATTTCAGAAGAAAATATCTACATAATCACACCTTCTAAGAGGTTTCTTAGAGCTCATTCTCTCACCATATATATCTTTATAGTATTTTTCTAAGAAACTCTATGAATCTTTTGAATAGTAAAAATCAGCTTCATCATCATTTTTTTAATCAGGAAGCCTTTTATCTCTGCTTGACCTTTGCTAATTTATTTTAGATTCTTGTGCTTTATCAAGGTTTAGATTATATACTATCATAAAGTCAGAAAGTTAGGACTTAAAATTATTATTTTAATCGAAAACATATGACAGATTATGAAACTCTACTGTAAATGAGACATTGTTTAGTATAATATTATCAAAAGTAATGAATTTTTATTTTCCATTTATAATAATAGGATCTTTGGGAATACTCCAAGGTAATGTCAAACATGTTCTAAAAAGTGTTCTTATCTTTTCATGATATAAAAAATATTCAAGCAAGCCATTTCTTAATATCTACTATTTTTTTTCTTGAATTGATAAACCAACTATATCACAAAAACCCTTAGAAAATCCATAATGTGTTACTCTAGGAGAACCAAAGTTTTCCCAATTGACTTAATATGTTTTAAAATAAAATTTTTTACGAGGATCTTTAGCTAATAGTATCCTCTACTTTTCTTCTATGCTTGCTTAAGTTCTTTTTTATAAGAACTCTGGGGAGAAATTTAATTTTACATCTTATGCATCTATTATTATATTTTATATTTTATCATAGTAAGTTTTAATACTCAAAGCAATTTCGTGAAGAGGCTAGCTGCCTTTACTTTCTAACAAATTAATTAAATAATTATGATTAAATGAACAGTCAGAATAGCTGGCTAAAGAGCAATCAATCATTGTGCCATTTCTAAATGTTTTGATATCTGTGACTTTTTTAAAGTAATTATAAGTGCACAACCTTTTGAGTTGTTTGTTCCCTTCATCTTCTTACAAAAATGAATGTAAAGAAAACGGAATATCACAATAGAGACTTTCACCTAACATATCTTAGTGATTAAAACTGATTAATTTAAAGCACGCTACTTGCAAATTATCTTGACTTGAATTTTCTTCAGAATTTACTTTATTTTGATTGTTATCATCTTTACCTTATTACTTGCTTTGGTCATTTATCTATATAGTTTTAGCTATTTAATCTGTAATTTTCAGAATATTTTGTTAATCAGTTAAAATTTTTGATTTTTCTGCAAGATTTTTAATATTTACTATTTAATCATTTCTTAAAGTGACCCTCTAAATATCTACGTCAAGCTATTCCTTTTATTTATAACCTTCAAAAGCCTTTTCTTTCAAATTTTAGGTCAGCAATGAGTATTTTTAAGACTATGTATCTAAACTACTTGACAAAGATGAAATTTGAGTTTAAGAAGTTGACTTTAATGCTGAGCATTCAGATAACTAATCCCAGGAATTCTCATTAATATAGCATTGAGCGCTTTCCTCCAATCGGTTTTAGGTTTATATTAAACAAGCAGAGGGGTTTTAATATGATTTATATTAATCACATTGAGTGGCTTAATCATATGATCCTTCCTCAATTAAAGGAACGTGGATCATTTTATCAGATTAAATTTGCATGTTATTTTGTAAAACATTATTTTTTATGTTTATAGGGTTGTTTAAATGGATTCTATATTATTCATATTCCATTTATATATATATAAATCAGGTATGTTTTCTTATTTTCAATTATTGTCCTTATTATTATTATAAAATTTTGTTTATGCCAAAATTCTTAAAAACAACTAGTGGAATTGATTATTGTTAATTAATTCTTTAAAATAAAAATGAGAAAAGTGAATAAAGAAAGAAAATAAGAAGGGCACTCTCTCACTCGCTTAATCTATTGTTCTACTCTAAAAGCTAATCCTAATCCATAAATTTTATTATACATATTAAAATTCATTTATGTAAAAAAATTTTGAATGATAAATCCCATTCTTTTAATTTATTATAAAAATAGAAACCAAAGTTTAGCCTAGTTTTAATTAAAAAAACATATAAATTTTTTTGATTATAACATGGTGCATAAGTTTCTATCAAGCAAGTTAGCTACTGACTACAAATACTTTTTATTTTTAAAAATAAACTATTATCACATTCGTAAATACTTTTAAACAATAAATTTCTTTTAATTACTTACAATTTTAAACAAAATCATTTTTCTGATTTCTTATTGCTGGAAATAATTTATATAAAATATTAGCAAAGATAATAATCAAATGTATTTATTATTTTTTAAATTAAATTACATAAATTTATCAATCTTCTTGAGGAGTTTGGGATTTTTTAAAAATCACCATTATTTATTTTCTTTTTTTTCTAAAGATATCAAATAACTAATATCGATCTGTTTTTAATCAAATATTAACTTTTTATTATAAAACTTTTGCTCAATTTTAGAACTAATTTAAAAATAGATGCAATATTATGTATGATTAGGATATTAATTAAAGATATCACGATTACAAATTAATAATACTCATTATTTATTTATTTGAAATCTAAGGAACAAAAATCAATTGAGTGAAGTTTTTTTTGGCTAATTTAATAGCTATTTAATAATTTAAATCAAGGAATGTATTTGAAGACAATATTTTGACATTTTTAAGAATTTAATAAATAATAAACACACTCTTATTTTTTTTGAAATTGTAGTGTTTAAATAGAAATAATTAATTGTTGTAATATCTTTTATTAATATCACATTTTTTTAGAACTAAAATGTCTGTCTACACTTTTATCAAAATAAATATTAAGCATTTAAATTCTACTTAGCATAAGAGCTAAAAGGTGTTTAAAATATAAAAAAACCTCCATTTGATAAGATACAAAAGATTTAATTGATAAATTGTAATAGACAAAAATAGATGATTAGGTTTAATTACTTAGAGCTTTTATGGGATAAGCTGTTGATTTATAATACAAATATATAATAATAGATAGATAAATACATAAAGTTAAAAACCATTTTTTATAACTACTAAATAAAAAAGAAGTAATATCCGCTTGAAATTAAAAGGTTTTACTTGTTTGCAACAACTTCTTCAATTGTAATATCAAATCAGATGAGCTTCCCAATCTAAAACTATTTAAGTTTTGAAGAAAACGAGGCACAACACTAAATCTTTAATGATGATGAAAATAACTACAGTAATCAATTTGAATTTGATAGTGATCTTTAAAACAATTCTAATCCTTTAACGAGCTAAGGAGTTGTGTCATTATAATATTAAAATGATTACCCTTCTTATTGTAATACTATTGCTTAAGATTAATTATTGCCTATATATTACAATCAAGATAGTTAAATTCTACCTAATATAAATAATCCCATAACAAATAATGCATATTAATATTCAAATCATTAATATTAGTACCACGGATAATACATTTAAAATGATAATTCCCAATCACTATTTAATGGATAATATTAAGAGCCTGAATAAATTTAAAATTAAAACGCATAATTTGGCATAGGTTTAAACTTCGAATAAGAAAACTAATCTAAATAAAGTTACACTAAAAGCTTTGAACATTTATTCAATGATAATATTGAATAAGAATAATTGAGAAATATTAGATCTCCATAAAATCAACAAATAGGACTTAATCAGTCTTAAAATTTAGAATGTGAAGGCTCATATTTTCAAGAAAATTAATTTGGTCACTAATTCAAAGCATTCAATGATAACGAAGAATAAAAACAAAATAATAGCTTTACATAAAGTTAATTCACTATAACAAATAATTAATCTTTAAAAATAACACAAAGAGGATTAAGTAACAAATAGAATAAAATATCATTAGGCTAATCTTAAAATTTGGAATATGGTGACTAATCTTAATAAGAATAAATCTAAATAAAATAAAATAACATATTCAATGGTAGAGAAAAATAATAATCAAAGATTAGTTATACATAAACTTAATCCACTTAACCATCTCACACAAGTATCTAATAATTTAAGACTGGTAGCTCATTTAATAATTCTTATTAATAAAATACAACAAAAGAATTTAATAATAATTAGAACAAAAGTCACCTTATTAGCAATAATAAAAACCAAGAAAGCATCATTTCTATACCTCAAAATTCAACAAGTTAAAATAATGATGCTGTTTTATAAAATTAACCTGCTTAAGCTACATAAAAAAAGTCTAAATAAAAATCTAATAATTGCATTAAAAATTTTATTGGTTGTTTTATCTCCTTTTTAACAGATTACAGAAAAAAAGACTAAAATAAAGACTTGTAAACTTTTCCCTCAAAAAATATTAATTTACCTCAATTCAGAAAATGGGTTGAAGATTAAATTAAAAATAAATAAAAGAAGGAATTATATAACGCTTTGAAAATGGAAGAAGGCATAGAACCTAAAATAAAATGCTTTAAACAATATCTTTTAGAATAATATGAAATATTTGTTTAAGAATATGCTAAACCCTACATTGAAGATAGTTAAAATATTTAAGATAAAGGATAACATCTAAATTATATAAAACATTTACTTAAATCAGCAGAAGATATTGAATATCTTAAAAAAAAAAAATGGAAGTGATATAATTCATTTTTTATTTTGTAAACTTTAATTCACAAAATAATTTTTGCTTAAATTTATTTTTAAATATTTCAATCAAATATGTTATTTTATCATTTCCTTTTTTTAAATCAAAAATTTTTTTCTTTCTTAAGCAAAGATTATTTTATTAAAAAAGGAAAAATTATTTCATTTCTAAACCAAAAACTATTTTATTTCTAGAGCAAAAATTATTATTTCAAAAGCAAATCCAATTACTTTAATATTTTAAATAAATTTTTATAAGTAAAATTAAATTAGTAAATAAAAATTTCTATTCAAATTTTTCAATAAAATTTTAAAACTTTATAAAATATTTACCAGCCTTAAGTTGGTTCTAATGAGTTCATTTTTTATTTTGGTTTTGATCCATAATGATTATTTTTATTTATTATGAGTTAGGCATTTAAATTATTGAATTTACAAAGGAAAATAAATACTTAATTATTACTAATTGTTAAAAATAAGTCAATCCTTCTAGTTTACAATTGTTAAGAAATGTAATTCCTGTAATTTTCAGATGTAAATATTTTAGATTTAGAATAATATTATGGATTCATTCATTATTTAATTTAAATTTAAAATCAATTCAAGCTGCTCGGTAATTTCTTAATTTATTTGTAGATAAAAATTGTAGAATAAATAAATATTAAAATTTAAAAAAAACCAATCTACGTAATACTTTTGAGTTGCTTTTAAAATGGAAACATTTTTTAGTTATTTTAATTGCTTTAGTTTAGCAAACAAATTTCCAAGATTTTCTTTTATAATCTGATGAACGCTCAAAAACTGTCTAGTTATTGCACAGATAAAAAAATCGCCTAAAAAATTAATTTTGAAAATTGTTTAAATATACCCGAGGCAAATAATCCGCAGTATAAAATTGTAATTTATGATTTGTTTTTAAAAATGGCATAATATGATAATTCTTATATATAAAATCTGATAGTTAGAGAGGAAGACATTTTAAACCTAACTTTAAAAATCCACTTAAAACCAATTCAAGCAATTTCAATAGATTTCTATATATTAGAAATTTAAATTATAATAAGCAAATGGATATTTTTAAAGCCAAAGAAATAATTTTTGGATATCAAAAAAATTCTAAAAATAGGGATATCAGTAGATAAACATGATCACCTAATTTTACTATGCTATTAAAGTTTTTGAATTGAAATATTTATATCAATAATTATTGAGCACTTTGTCCTTGATTTAAAAGTGATTTATTTCTTATGAATTTTGACTAAAGAGATATGAGCCGAAAAATTAAATGAAGAAAGAATTATTATAATCTATGAATACGAAATATCGCACTAATTTATATGATATCTATTGCTGATTCTGTATTTGAGATGTAATAGACAATTTAATAGCTCTTCTTCTTTTAAATGAGTAAATTTGATCAATTTGATTAAAATCTTGATAATTAATAAAAAAACAACTAATTTAAATTGATTTACATTTGATCACAAAAACTCAATTGAAAATAACATTTTCAATCTCCCTTAAAAAAACATAATAAAACTCTTAATGCTGCAAATAACCATGAACTCCGAAAAATACTATCATTCAGAATACAATATAGAATCATACGATTGGAATTCAAACAATTATATTAGTAGATCTATGAACAACAATAACGATTAAGATTTGGGATAAATCTTCAATAGTCGCTATAGCGATGAAGAGCAATACAATAAGCTCTGCGAATAAGACTATAACGAATTTTAAAACCCTTTCATAAATGCGCATGAAATGTCATTAAAAAATGAATTCGAAGAATTCATGAGCTCAGAAAAATAATATAATTAAGAAGACTATGGTCAATAATAGAATTATCTCTAGTACTCTTAATACTAGCCCATTTAATTGAGATCCTAGTAGTCTATTAATAAACATTAATCAAACCGTTCTCAATCTGTTTCTTCTGACTCATCAGCACACGATAACTCCATCGGCTACTCAAAGAGCAGTTCTTCTAGCAAAGACTTCAGAAACGAAGATAGCTAAAATCTTAGTTTTGATTCTATATCTGCTTCTAAAAATTAAAGTAAAAAATCAAATTTAATTAATTTTCCTTTAAAGAAAATCAAATATTTTCCAGGAATTTAAATAATTAATTTTACTTATAATATTTTATTTAATTAAAAAGACGAAGAATCTTCCTAACACAAGTCTGCAAATTCCGCCAAAAATAGACAGAGCTAACACAAAAATGTAGTAAAAAATATTGGCCTTGGCTTCAAAAACTATTTGATTGATTCAAAAAGTCCTTTGAATTCTAGAATCTAAGATATTCTTAAAGAAAATAGAATAACTCACTTTGAATTTAGAAACTGGATTAATTAGTCTGTGAAGCTTGACTAAAAGAAAGAAATCTATAAGGCTCTTAACATCAAAAATTAGGACAACATTAGAATCTAAAATTTCAAGAATATTTTGAACAAATTATTTTAGATATTCTTTGAAGAATAGTATGCATTAACCTACCTTTTGAAAAACAGTAACATCTAAAATAGAGATATCCATATCTAATTCATCAAACACTTTATCATATCATCTAGAGACATCGAGTACCTGTTAAAGAAATGGAAGTGATTAATCACTTCTAATCAAATATCTCTTCAAAAAGCTTTATCCAATAATTCAAAGCTCAAAACAAAATCTACACCCAAAAACAAAACAAAAATTTATTTACCTATTAAATATAGATTCAATCTAGAATATATATGAATCTTCCTCTTTCTAAAAAGAAATCAAGAGAGAAAAAATAGAAAAGAATCTATCTATTCTTAAACACAAAAAAAAAACAATGTATATATCATTAGAACAACAAACAAAAAAAACAAGCAAACAAACAAACAAACACAAACACAAAAACAAAAAACATTCAAAACAAAAAAGGAAATCTAAAAGTTTCTCTCTTATTAACCTGATCATATTCCCTTCTTTATTTTATAAAAACACACATTAATGCAATATAAATAAATAAACAAGTAAACAAACTAACAAACAATCAATAAAACAGAACTTTAGTATTATCTTATTACAAAAAAATCTTTATCATCATATCATATCATAAAACATTGAAACAAACATTTATTATCATAACATAAACTTAATGACCCACATAATTAAGTACTCTAATGTAGTTTATTATGTAAATATTATCTCATGTATATATTGTTAATCATCCCCATACCTGTAAATGTATATTAAGTATTTTATTTCATATTATTATTAAATATTTATAATGAATAAATATAAATTTTTTAATCAAACGTCATAATTAATTTCGAATAATAAAATATTTAATTTCAATTGAAACTTAAAGTTTTCAAATAAAACACAACTAAAACATATTTATTGTAAACTATTAAATACAATAGGCTTCTATATATGATTATAAAAAAACTCTTTATTTAAAATACAATTTAAAAAAATATACTTTTAGAAAGTTTTATGGCTAATTTTTAAATCCAAACCTTAAAATTCTCTTTGAGCTTGGTTTTATCTCAAAGTTTTTTCTACTTGAACTTCTTTTGGTAAAATCTGAATTGAATCATATAGAAAAAAGAAATAGAAATCTATTAATGATAAATATGAATAAATTGTTAAAAAATAAATTTTGCATCTACAACAATTAAATTGCTTTACTTTATTAAATATTTTCTGATCGTAATAATTTAATGATTGACTATTAAAAAGGGTATTAAATTTTTGGTTTTTAATAATTATAAATTATTGAGATAATTTAATTTTATCTCAAAATTTTTTTATTTTATTTTCAGATAAATATTTTCTTTTTATTCTTTTTCGTTTTAATTCTATTTTTATATCAATTTTTCTTTCGGATTATTCTAAAAAAGTTTTATTGTAACAATTTATAAAAATAAATATATTTATTTAAAGGCAAAATTCACTTAAAATAAATACTGTAAGTTGAACATATAATTCTATTTTAATATGTGATTCTAAGATTTTTAATATCAAATTAAACATTTTTATTATTTATTTTTCCTTTCATTTTAAAATAAAATTATTTAGTTAATTTATTAATTTTCTACAACAAAATTAAAGAGATAAAAGAGTTTTAACTCACAATTTTTAAATCTTATTTATGAGGAAAATATTATTAGTTTTAATAGGTATTAATGATAAAAACAATAATGTAATATGTAGATTGAGTGATAATAAGCTTAAATTTTTTTAAATTTAATAATTTACTATTATTAAGAATAAAATAAAATGTTTTGATTTGTTCAAATATTGTATTTATTATTTAAATTGAATTCTTAGTTTATCTACAAAAGAGTTGTTACAAATTTTAACAAAATTAAAATAATTTTAAAATATCAATTTTTTAATAATATTTAAAATAGAAATCAGTTTTTCAACTAATGTGAAATCCTTTGTGGCCTTCAAGAATGGCTTAGGTTAATTTTTCTTTGAGTTGATTTTAGCTTTAATAGGCTGGTAACTCTAATTTATTGAAACAAGTGTGAGCAATAGGAAGTGAATTAGTATTGCCTAATTTGTCATAGATTTCAATAGGATTTTACTCAAAACCTCCAAATGGAACTTTAAAAGCACCTAATTTTTAGAAAATAAGATATTTCACAACTATTTAAGAGTTTATTCATTAATATACCTGTTAAGAAAAATATGAATGATTGTTTCATTTCTTCGTCAAATTACTCTAATACTTCCCAGAGCCATTTTATTTAATGAGAATCTTGATCGTAATTGCCTGAGTACTTTGTATTCTTTTTCATGTCTTCAACTATTATTACATAAATATAAATTAATTAATTGCCAATAACGTTTAAATTTACTATCTATTTTTTTGGAGCCAGCTAATCTCAATCCTAAATCTCTTTCATCAAAGAAAACTAAAGCTGAAGGGTGAACTACATCATAAAATCCACTTATAAAGGATTCTAGCTACTGCTATATTTCTGAAGTCATCTTATAATGAAGATAATCTTTAACGAATTAAACTTTGTTTTAATTGTTTATTTCTATTGCCTTTCCATTTTTAATTAAATCTTTTTCTACTCTTATTCCTTTTTAAAATTAAATTAAAATATATTTTTTATTATTGAAACAATCTTAAAAATGATTTGTAAATGATTTTTAATTTATATATTTAATTTTAATTTAAAATACCTAAAACATCTTAAGTAATTGTATATGTCAAATCGCTTCCTGTAACATCATTTTCTAACATCCATAGCAAATTTTTTGCTGTTTTAGGATCAATATCTTCATAGTCTGAAACACACAATTATTTTCTTAAAATATGTTTTAAAAATGATCTTGTTAGATCTATTTCGAAGTCTATCTTGTTAGTTAATGCTATTCCTACTAACCTACCTGCAAATCTAAAATGAAGAAGATAATCAGGTATTATGCAGCTTAGAGGGTTTGGTTAGATAGTTATTTTATTTTAACTTAGTATAAATAACCCTTTTCTTGGATCAAGAACCTTATTTTTTAGAATTTAAATTGTATTTAATAAAATGGATAACTTAAGCTCAATACTATAATTTATTTAAATAATTAAATTACATCTTTTAGAGCTAAATTAATCCATTCACGTGCCATTCCTCCTTAATCAATTCCTGCTTCACCTTCGAAGTTTATAATCAATTACTAATGAACTAAACTAGCTGAATCTTATTTTGAAAGCTCTGCAATAGTTGACATCCAAATTTCATCACGATTAATATTTAGTCTGATTTCAGGCTAAAAATCTCCATAGTAGTCGAAGCCATAGTGTTTAGTCTTCTTTTTCTTATTTGCTTCTATTTCACAGACAATCCTAAAATTTATTATTAGATTCATAAAAATATACTGATATTTTTAAATATACTTTAAATAGCTCATTTTGAATTCCATAGAAAGGTTTTTATTTTCTCTAATTTTCAAGTGACCAACTTTTTTCATAAACTCTAGCCATTTCTTTTTCCTAAAATAGATATAATAAGTATTAATGTATTCCCTAAATTTAAATTAAATTATTTATTTATTTATTAATTTACCTCTCACTTGTTTCAATGAATAGAACAATTAAACCAATGAATTTTTATTCAATGATGAAGTATAGATCACTTAAATTAATTTATTCTAAGTCAGTGTTGAGTACTTAAGAAAATTGTTTATTTAAATTATCTTACAATCCTTTACTTGAGTCTTGTTCACTTCCGCTATTTGGATTAGAATCTGCTTCTTTTGAAGAATTCTTTGTTATTAAAGGCTCCTTAAATTAATGGATATGAGCATTTGGTTGTTGTTCTTCTTCTTCATTATCATCATCATCTTCTTCATGATTTAATTTCATATTATCAGAATAGAAAAAGTCGTATAAAACGACTACACTTTTAACACTTAAGTTAAATCTATTTTGAAAAAATTTAAGTAAAATATTGATTAAAAAAACAAATAAATATACCTGTCATATGTAAACTTTGATGAATCAAGCTTTTCAGACATCAACTGAATGGATTAGTATAGTATTTCATATAAATAAACGTACAAGTCTTTTAGTTAGCTCATCCATACCTGTTAAAGCTTATGTAAAAGCTCTTGTCTTAATTCCTTCTTTTACTTATTTAACCATTCATTTGCTTTTGTTTGACCATCCTCAGATTTTCTTAATTCATATTCTTTTTCTAAGTCAAGTTTCCACTAGACTTCAAACATTTCATTAAAAATTTCAATTAAGTTTTTGATTGTCCTTCTCAAAGTTCCAAGCTAGAAAAACATACTTTCATAATTTTTCTCCATAGTATTGTGGAAGATGTATCTTTTAGACTAAGCAATTTCTTCAGTACCATTGAGATTCTTGAGTTAGTTTTAATCTTAAGCGAGTTTTCTATAATTTTTTACAAACTAATTACAAGATATTATTTATGGATTAATCACTTCTCTGTTAATTTTGAGAATCTGGAGAGACATATTTTCAAAGGATTCGTAATTTTCAATCATTTTTTTACGCAACAAATCATATAAAATGTTGTTCATCTTTTTCAAACTAGTTTTTCTGCTTCCTTTCAAATGAAAGCTATATGTGTAGTAGGCTTCGAAGAAAGAATTGCTAACATTAATTTAAAATTTCATTTCTGGATAAGTTTCTGCTGAAATAGTAGCAGTAGTTTTTTCTAGATTATTAACAGCTTGTTGATTTAATTGTTAGTTCTAGGTTTACTCACTTATCTTAGAAGTGATTTTTCTATATAAATTTGTTGATATGTTAAATTTACCTAAGAACTTTAAAATTAAATTAAATGTGGCATCATAATTTTATCTAAGCTAAGTTATTGAGACTGAGTAGTCATCTGATTTCTCTATAATTTGTTGAGTTTGTAGAATAGAATGAATGTTTTTTTCTAATAAATTAATTAAGGAATAATCCCAAGAATTCATTGCCATAATGTCTGAATGCTCATCTTCCCTTCTAATAGCTAGTCTTATCTAACTCTCATCACACTTTATATTCTTTTCTAAAATAGAATAGTTCCATTTAAAAGTTTCTTCAAATTAGTTATCTTTGTTGACACTAAGTACGAAATAATACCAATTGAATATCTCGTAATCTAAAATAGATTAAGTCAGCTAAAATACATTAAAGCACTGCTAATTATTAGCTTTGTTCTTATCGCTCTCATACTTAAAGTATGACTTTAGATAGTGAGTCTTTACTTTATATTCTGTATTTTTATCCTGAATTTAATTTTAAATTATGCCTACAGTCATTCCTTTTAAAATCTAAAATAACAAAGTTAAGATAACAAAATATTATCAAATAAAAAAGATTTACTTAAACTACTTTGTAGTTGTTGAATGGATTAAAGGAGAGGATATATAATATTTCAAGATAATTGTTTTAGTATTCTTAATATTCATCCAACCCTCTATTTATGAGCAACCTTAATATATTTAAAAAGAAATTGCTGTCAACATACAATGATTTAAGGTAGAAGTCTAAATTTGAATATTTTTTCTCTTTTTCTTAAGAATAGGGCAAGCTCTAGGAAAAATTCTTTTGTAAATACTTTTCTTCCTCTGTCAAGTTTGAATCTGGTGAAGAGTTTTCTTAACTGTTTTATTTTATTTAATCACCTCCTTCTACTTATTTTTTCTATTCTTCCAATTGCTACAGTAATAACTGCTATTTTTTTAACTCTCTTTCTTCTCTTTCTTTTGATATCTAATCCAAAATTAGCTATTAATTGATAGCATCAAAATCTTCATATTCATAATAATCATCTTTCTGATTATTCACAATCTCTTGCTCTTGTTCATATATTTACCTTGCTAGTCTTTCTTATTCTTCAATCTACTTTTAAATGAGTAGTTTCTATTGTTGTATTTGCAACTCTTATCTTGCTTTTTCGTTTTATATTTGCAACAGCTGCTCTTCTTACGAAAGCTCATTTTTTTCATTTTAATCATTATTTTTTATTTTTTCTTCTGGCTCTTTATTTGGTTAGTTTGCATTATCATTTATTTTTTGTTCTAAACTGTTACTTTGTTGTGATATAATTTTTTCTATACTTATTTGTGATTATTCAATCTTCTATTCCTTTTAATTATTATCTTAAACCTAAAAAAGACCAACATTTTTTATACTACTCTCTGGTGGAATACTACTACTTTTTTCTACTTTATTTGAAGTGTCCATTTGACTTGAAGTTATAGAAATATTTCCATTTTTAATATTCGCAAATAACCTTGGAGAACCATCAAACATAGCAGCTTCAACTTACTTTTAGATTTCTATGCTCATTTATTTCATAGAAGCTATTTCACTGCTAATTTGCTCTACTTCAATAGAAGTTTTTTACTTCTGCTTTATTTCACTGCTTCTCAAAGATTTTTGAATTTATTGTATACCTTCGTCAACTTCCAAGCATATCCTATCTTCAAAGCCATCTTAAATCTAATTATCTTGTGAGTTGCTATCTTGTTCTTCGTCATATTCAATTTCTTCATGACGAGAAAATAATTTTTATTTTATAGTATAGTTATCCTCATTTTCGTTTAATTATGTTTTATTCTATGAGGATTCTTAAGGATTAGAGTTTCTCTTAGCAGCATTTTCAGTATCTCTCCTTATTCTTGTAAAGTGACTGGGGAAATCCTTCTCTTCCTCCTTGGAATTTTTTTCCTCTTCTTCTTCACTTTCTTGCAATTTTATTTCTTCACCTTTATTCATGTGTTGTTTCCTGATAAACATAAAAAGAGATAAATTATCGTTTTGATCAAACTTAAAAAATAAACGCTACCTTATTTTATTTGCCTCGTTCCTCCATTTTTCAGGAAGTTATTTAAGATATCTTTGATCAAATGTGAGTAGTATAGCCTATTTTTCATGTTCGTTGCAAATAGCCATAAAACTGTCAAAATTTGCATCAAATTAGCTTTACAAATCTAGCTTCTCTGCTAATTTTTCATTCTGCAACTTTGAAATGAACTGTTCATTTATTTAATAAATAAAATTTAAATTTAAATTTTAGAATGAATAAAATGATAAAAAGCAACTATTATTTTTACCTTTTTCAAAGAATATTGTTCTCGCTATACAGCAATCTTAAGCTTTTTCAATAGATTTTTTTGATGAAGAGTTTGCTTTCCTTCATTTAAGAGCCTTATTTTTTCGTTATGAGATGCATTATAAAAGGCTTCTTCATCTATTTAGTAAAGAGATAGAGAGTTATTTGGGAAGTTGTATGAATCAAATAAGAATTATCTCCTTTGAGGCTTTTTCTGATTAGTAAAATCTGCAGACAGTTTTTTAATAATATGCTACTATTTCAAGCTTTCTTGCAGTAGTTGATCATATTATTTTATTAATTCTTATTTTTATAATTCTATTTTTTTTTATTGCTCTTCAAGATCTTCTAACAACCCATTTTGTTGTTCATCAGCTTTTTCTTAAGCTTCTTTTTGGTTTGCTGCATTTTCTTATTCTAGTCTTTCTTTAACCTTTTTAACTGTTTTGAATTTTTCATCTAATTCTTATATCAAGCTTGAGCTATCAGGTATTTATCTGTCAGATAATTTTGTGTTAGATGCAGGCTATGAAGTTTTTTGCTTGATACTTAGTTTGAATATTTAAGTAATTATTGATTCAAATTTCTTTTCATTTTCAGATAAACCTTATATATCTAAAGCTTCTAGAACTACCCTCTTGAAATTAACATCTCCATCAATACCATCAAAAGCCCTATGATTTTTTTTAACTTAGCTTATAAACTGAATAATGTAGTACTCATCTGATTAGTTAAAGTCTAAATTATATTTGATTAGATCTTATTCATAAGTTGATAAATCTTCTCTTGAATATGCAATCTAAATTTTATTATTCATTTTATCAGTAAAATACCTAAGTTTTAACCCATTTTTAATGTTTTATGGAAGAGTTAAAGGAGCATCTTTTGAGTTCTTTGGAGATCCAGTTAAGTTACTTAGGATTGGTAGATTGTAGTTATCTTATGTTCTACAGTATTGCAGTTTTTCCTTGAGCTCTTTTGTAAATTGGATAGATTTTTATCTGTTTTCTTCAGTTAAGAATTTTTGAATATTTCTAAAAAAGAAATACTTAGCATGCTTGTAATCGCCTAGTTCTGATGCAGATACTATCTTTAAACTAGCTTGAATGTCTATAAAAATGCCTAAGCGTTCAAGAAGAGTAAGAATCTACAGTGTTTTTTATTTGCTAACTAAATCAATAAAAGTAATAATAGTCTTCATATGGTCTAAATAGGTAAACTTTGGCTTCAAATATTTAAGAACATTTAGAGCTCCTTAAAGTGTGAATGAATCTTTTTCGGAATTTAACTCGCATTTTGAAATAAAATCAAGAGCTCTTCCTATAAGGGCAGGTATTACATTTCCAGCTGTACCTTAAATCAACCCGTTTTCTAAGATAAAAAACGAGTAGTTTTAATTGCATAGCAAGTTTAAAAATACTCCTAAATTGTAGTTAAAGCTTATTTAATTTTCTAAGATGAAGTCAAAAATATCCTTTTTATCTGTGTATTTCCATGAAACTAAATTTTTTAGATAAGTAGGATATTTTCTGCATACTTCAGCTATAAAGCACAAGTAAAAGTCATTTCTTGTTTTGATAAATTTTTCAAGTATATCTTCAAATAATCCTACTTAATTTCCTGAAAAATCTGAAAATTAAAACTCTGGTAGGATATCTATTCGTAAAAATAAAAGTATTATTTTATGAATATTTAAAATAAAAAATGTTTACTTTCTGATAATTTGATTGTCTAATCCTTCTAGTTGTAAGTAAACATGGAAACTAAAATATCAAAATATTCAGTAGGATATTAATATAAATCAACTTCAGCTAATTTTTTTGAGAATTCCAAAATTGTGTAAGGATCTATTTTATGAAGATAAAAATTTTTATTTAATAAAATAATATTGTAATTTAATAAATTACTAAAGACAAATGAGTTAGCCTCATAAAATATGTTTTTAAAGCGTAATTCAATGTTTGCTCTTATAAAATTTGTATCGAATTAGAATTAAGATTCAAGAATATAGAAAATCATTGAATAAAATCTTCTTTCAGAAGGACATATTTCAAGAATAATTTCTATTACTTTATATATATTTTAAATTTCTGGAAATTCATTATTGCTATCACTTTTACATTTATTTTATTGTTTCATAAAGATTTTTAGAGCAAGTGTTAAAATGCATAATCCTAAATCATGTACAAATAAAGGAGTTTGTGTTTCAACTTATTTTTATTACACTCCTTGGTGTATAATTTAAAAGGCCTAAAATATATTAGCATAGCTCACACTTTCTCTCATGCTAATAAGATACCTTGATAAATATTTAATTTACTTAGAGTCTATAGCTTTTCCATTTATTTCGCATTCAACAAGCTCTTCAAATGAACTAAAGTAATTCATTTTTAAGTTTAAATTTGAATGTTAACCTAAATTTTCAATGAGCTACATAAAGTATTCAAGGGAATTGCACTTTATTTATAGCAACGATTAAGGTTAGATATCGGATCTTTCCTCTTCTATAGCTTCAAGTTATTTAATTAAAGGGCAATTATTAACATTAAAAGAAGTTTATTATTTATATTTCTCCCCAAGAGTGTATTTTAAATAAGGAAGGCACTACTTAATAAATACAACGTAAAAAGCTATCCTTGTTTTGGTGTCTTTATACAATAGCTCAGTGTAAAGTATGATAAAAGATATAACATCATTTATTGCATGCTCTTAAGAAAGGAGCAATTCTATTAACTACTATACCATATCTTGTTGATGTTTTAGAATGGTAATGCTTTTTTCACATTTTTTTAGATTTAATTCATAATTTTTAGTTTTATTTATCATGTTTGCTATTTAAGAATGCTTTGCGACGAATCCTTAATGATCCTTAAGTATTTATCGGATAGCTGATTGCAAATTTTATAAGAAAGAGCTACTCATAGGTTGCAAAAGTAGCAGCACTTCACCCTTCAAATTGTTGGGTTACAAGACTATGATATCTTTAATTATTTCTTTTTTATTGATATATTTAGACTTCAAAATAGATGCATGTTTGATATTTAGGAATATTTAGTTCATTTCAGAGCTATTTCTTACATTTCTCAAAAGTAAATTTAAATCTATGCTCTTATTTTAAAGCAAAATTGGATATATGGAGGATGTTACGTGCTCGAATTAAAATTTTTAGCATATCACAACCAAAGACTTCAAGAGATACCTTTCTGAGATTATTGAGGCATCATTTTTTAGCTCATTTAGAAAATCTTCATCTATAATTTTTTACATAGGAATGCAGTATTTAATAAGGTAGTATAAAAATTATCTTTTGGATAAACAGTCATTTTCATTCTCCTTGATCATTTAGTATGCTACTTTGATGATATTTCTATGAAGGAGCTCTTTAGGCATAAATTCATTTAGAGCAATAATAAATTCATTATTTCTTTTATCTGTGAAAAAATTAGAGAATTTTTCAAGAATGCCTTTAATATTTTCTTCTGTGATTGCTGATCTATTATTTGAAATCTAAAGCAACAACTAACTGCTCATGCCTAGGATCCATCTCTTTGCAAAATCTTAATAATTTTAATTCATGCTATTTAATAAAAAAACATATCAAATTATTTTCATGGAATAAATCATGTTTATTAATATATTTGAATGATTGAATTAATCGATTACTCTGGGGAAATATAAATCTGATCTAAAAAATCAAAAAGGTCCTAGATAAAGAGAGGCGCTCTTAGTTCTATTAAACAGTTAATGTTTGCTTTATCTTTAATTTTTTGATTGACTACTAGAATGCAGCGATTGATAAGATAAGCCAGCCTTAATCTCATTTACTTGTCTAGGGCAAATCTCTCAACTAAAATTTCTAGGCATTTAAAATTAAAATTTCTAGAAACAAGATATTTCTTTTAAGAGCAGTATTCAATCATTTCAATTATCTTATTTATAGTTTCTATTGAGTAGCAGCTCTCAAAGTTGTACACAAAATCACTATAGATTTAGACTCCTATATAATAAAGCTCTTTCTGTGCATATATTTTATCAATTATTTCCATAATGTGCTACTGCTTTGATCTTTTATTAGCATCCTTGTAGAACAAGTACCATCCTAAGCTTTTTCTATAAAATTATTTCTCAAATATGAGTCTGATACATAAATTTTGCAATATTTCCTAATACAAATTGACCTTGTCAGGTAACTCTGGTAATTCATATGTTATTATCTATGTATTATAATAAGTGCTTTCATCATTTAAATTATCTGTCATATTTTGAATCAGTTTGCTTAACTTTACTTGTAAATTCTGTCCTACTTATAAATCTTAATCTATTTTTTATGATCTTGCATAAATTTCTTGATTTATACCATGTTCAACCAAGGTCATTATTCTAACAAGAAATGAAGGATAAATTTTATTCAAATTAGAAACATAATTATCTATTAGCTCAAAGAAGCTACCCTTTATTTTAGGAAAATCATTTTCATCTGGCCAATGAACTTAATGTTGACTTAGACACTCTTCTATCTCTAAATTCTAAGCATTTTCAAATCCCTCTTCTTTTATTTGCTATAAATAATTAAAATACTCTGTTGGTATACTTGCTTCTACGCCCTATTCTCCTGTAAACGAAACCTTAAATTTTTTATGTTTTGCTACATTATCTCTATGTCTCCATACGCACACGGCTCTTAGCTATCTCCATAATTTTCTGATTTTAAATTATTATTTAGAAATTAAAAAACGGTTTTTTTTGATAAATATTTATTAATAATAGAAAATATAGCTTTCATAATGTAACAGTAAATGATATAAAAATATTAATATTTTTTTAAGTTTACTTATTTGATTTAGTTCTCAAATAAATAACTGCTAGTAGAAGTCTTAGGAAAGAATGATTATAATCTGAATAGGATAAATTGATCCCATTTTAACTACTAAGAATAAGCTTGGTTAATCCATAACAAGAGAGTTGTTTATTTTCTTATTTTTCGACTAACTCCTATATCTATGATCTTTTTATATTTATCCTAATGGTCATGTCATCTGTGAAAGCTATTTTATCTAAATACTCCTCATGAACGCTATGTATAGTCATAAAGAAATGATAAAATCTTGCAAAAATGTTATAAGAGATGTTATTGTTATCAAAGTAGGAGCTTATAATATTCTCTTATAATATCTCAGTCTAAAACATATTTGCTAACTTATAAATCCTGTATATGACTTCCAAGCTATTTAAATATTACAAATGTTAGAAGATCCCACCCATTCTCACGAAATAATTCCAAAAATGACTGGAGTGCCTTTTACCATCGTAAAATTTTTAAATCTCATATTTCCTTTTCTTTTCTACTGAAAGTAGCGTTTCCAATAATTCCTATTCCAACTAACTAATTTAGATTTAAACATCTTCTTAATTATATTCCTTTACAGCCTGATTTTGCATACTTTATGCTTAATCAGCTTGCTGGGATTGTTAGGTAGCTTAGGTATTTCTTTAATTGCCATTTTCTTTTAAACTGTTTTCACATGAAGATGTTTGGATCTCTTTAATTTTTTTTAAAAAAGCTATTATGTTTTGGAAATTTTAATCAAAAAATTCATTTAATTGACAGTATTCTTTCATTAATTAATCATCTCCCTATACAAATATTTAAAAATGATGAGGTTAAACTATTTTCAGATAAGATCTATTTAAATTATAAGTTTTTTTATATTATCTCATTATGAAATCCTACACAACATAAATAAACAAATAAATAAGATATAAAAAAGCTACTTGATTATGAAGCCAAAAAGGTCTGGCAAACAGTAAGCAATGGCTTTATTCTATCTCCATTCAACCTTTTTATTTGATTTTATCTTTGCTATAATGGATTTATATAATTTTTAATATGAAATTCTAATGCTTTTTATTGTTTAAATGCAAAAGTTTATTTTAAAAATTATATATGAATGTATCTCTGATAACTTTCTCTTTTGCTTTCTTTTTGTTTTAGTTTGAAGCTATTTATCTGATTAAAAAATATTAAAAAGTTGATAATAAATTTCTTATAAACTACATCATCTATTCTATTAGAACCCAAATCTTATTGAAAAAAAAAGTAATTGTGCATAAAATATTCTTATCTGATGAAAAATATATAGTTCCTATCAAATCAAATCAGCACAAAAACCTGATTTAATTAGTTTAAAAAAGATAGAAAGTTAATTATTCATTTCTATATCAATAAAGTTTTATTTCATGAAAACATGCATTTCTTCAAAATCAATATTATTGCATCTTATCAAAAAAATTAGTAAAAAAATACTATTGGTATCATGATTAATCAGATCCGATCTTCTCATTTAATATGCATAATACCTTTCAGATTTTTTTACCATAAAACATAATTTTTCTGATGAATTTTAAAAAATGAATAATCAATCACCTTTATATTTTATTATAAATCAAAATCTCTTATAAAAATAATTTTTTTTGTTTTAAAAATATAAATAAAATATATTTCTTTAAGTTGTTTAAGTAAGTTGTTAAGCATTTAAATATATTTAAAGTTAATTTATCAAAATTATAAATTATTTTTGTAATAGAAAATAAAATGAAAAATAATAACCTCTACTAACTATATCTTCCTCTACTAAATTTGTCTTTTATATTTTTATATTATGAGCAAAAAATTATTGGCAACTGTGAGATTCGAACTCACGCGGATTACATCCAGGCGATCTTAAGTCGTCCCCCTTAACCAACTCGGGCAAATTGCCTTGTTGATTTAAAACATTTTGGAAAATATTACATTTACTATATAATTTCTTTATTATTTTCTCGAAATTTTGTATAATTATTTATATGAGCGAAATTCTAACAGTTTTAAAACTCTTTCAGAAATATTAAAATATTTTTTGATAAGCTAATTAAATTAATATTTTTGTAATTTTCCTTATTTAAATAAAATAATTTTAACTTTTAAATACTAATTAAAATTATATGATTGATTTTCATTATTAACTATTAATTTACTCTCTTTACAACAAAATTTGAGATCAAACAATTTTGTATGAAATTAGTAGCCATTAAAAACCAACCAATCTTTGAAGTATTTGCAAACAAAAGATCCAATTCAAATTTATAAAGTTAATTTATATTAAATAAGCAAAATTTTTTACTACAAAGTATAAACAAAATTTTTGGAAAAAATAAATAAAAAGATAGCTAGAGATAGCTGGTTAGTAAGTTAGTTAGTTAGTTATTTATAAAGGTTTAGTGCTGATTCTAAAAAATGAAATTATTTGAAAATCCTAATTTTAACATAAGCAAAACAATGCTCAGAAAGATCAAGTCATAGCAATACATTTAGGATGATGGAACTCCTATTCCAGACTTGCTTTCAATTTTTTATAATTTTAAGTTTGTGTACAATTAAAGTTAAAATAAAAAAGTGAGCTAATTTATAAAGCAACTGGCTACTTTAGTGGAGTATCAACAAATAAATGAAGGATAGTTTATTACAGAGCACAACACAGATGATACTTTTTTTATCTTAAAAGGTGAAGTAATTGCTTTACAGGAGAGAAGCTAAAGGAGCATAATGTAAGATTAATTTTGGCACAAAAAACTCCAGATTAAGAAAAAAGAATTTGAAGAAACGTTTGACTTGAAAAGAAAAAAATAAATACAGGATGAAATAGAAAAAATCGAGAGAGTTCATAAATACTTCTCTGATGTTTTGGTGGAAGAATATTTGAGAGCAGATCTATATAGATATAGCCAAAATTTTAACTTGGAGGATGAATGCATATTCAAAGAGTTTGCGCTTATTAAAGCAGGCTTGACATTTGGTAAGAACTCTAATGATTTTCTAATTAGCAAAGATAATCAAATAGGAGACCTACAAATTTACATTTAGAATGAGTTAAAATAACGCAAAGTAAAATTTATAGCTGGGAAAAATTTGCACGTATTTCGTTTGTCTGCTGATTCATAGTAAATCCTCTTTTCAGAGTATTATGAAAACAAATAAAAGATAATAGAATTTCTATAGTAGAAATTATATAGTCTTAGGTAAAATTACGATTTAATTGACCTTATTTCTAATAGAGCACATCAAATGTAATTGTTTGAAGATTCTGCTTTATACTTCTAAAATTCAGAAAAGCCGACTCACTTTTATTTTCTCTTAAACGGAGTGGTTGAAATAAGTACTATGAGTGTCAAACATTCTCCTGTAATTACCTTGATTGAAGGACCAAATATCATAGGACTTGAGTTTATAGGAGAGAAATCACAGTTTAGATAATACTCCGCTAAGTGTAGATCGTAAAACATAGAAGTATTCAAAATAAGCTACTAAGAAATATAAAATCTTCCTAATAACTAGGAATTTATGGAAGAAATTCATAACTTAGGGTTGCAGCAAAATTACTATTTTAAATAACTTGTAAATTAAAAATTAGATCAATATAAAATACAAAGATCTATTTTTTCAAATAAATTACAACAAATTTATCTAGAATCACCAAGACGACTTTCTGCATAATTTTTTTCTCCCTAAAATAAATATTAAGTTTAATCTAGCAAAAATTCACAAAGATTTTCTACCACTAATTTAGAGAATTTTTTCCCAAGTACTTCCCGCAAATCAAAAGATGGTCTTCAAAGTCCCCTAAACATAAATGAAAATTCTTAATCTCCCAAATTAATCAATGCAAATAAATAAACCATTAGAAGTTAGAATTTACTTTCAAAGTTATCCACAGAAGATTAATTAAACAGTTCTCATAATAAATTAAATTCTGTTCATAATTTTGAGTAAGTTAAAAAGGAAGAGTCAATTGATTAGATAGTAAATTAAAAATTGTAGTAATTTCTAATTAAAAATTAAATGCTTAGAATAAAAACATAATAATCTGATTTCAATTAGGCTTCTTTATATTTCTAAATGCCATAAAAACACAGCACTTAATCGAAGGAAGCAACTTAAAATAACCAATTCAAATTTAGCAATCATAGAAAACTAAAAACGCAAAAATCTTTAAATAACAGCTAAAACTCTATTCATGTTTAAGATAGCTTAATGAACCAAAATACACAGATCCCTAAATCTTTGATAAATTAATTTATTCCCTAACTATAATAATGTTTCATTAATAAATGATTTCTTTATTAAAAATCATCTGTAAACTTAATTAAATCTGAGTTTATATTTATTTTATGTATTATTTTCAAATTTTATTATTTATCTTCTTTCAACAATTTTCAAATTATTATTATTAAAATCTTTAAAAAAATGCATAAAAGCAGATAAAAATAAAATGAAGCCAAAATAAAAATTATATCGATTACATAGAAAAATTAAAAATATAATATATTTTGAGTTATCTATCTATTTATCTATTTTTATTATTTTTGGGGTTGGGGTTGGGGTTGGGGT
>JH720087.1:131480-218203 GCA_000231845.2 Tetrahymena malaccensis 436 | reverse complement strand
CCAACCCCGGTTAGTTATTTTATTAAAAAGTTTTTCAAATTTATTTATTTATTTAAATTATTAGAATATTAGAATCTAAATAAAGTAAAAAATCTAATTTTTAGATTGATTGTCAATTAGGTAATTTCTTTCAATAATAATCAAATTATTAAATAAAAAAATTTATTTTTCATTTTATTTTCAGATAAATCAGTTTTTGTTTATGTATAGTTTTAAGAATTCTTCTTCACACAAATATTTTATATGTTATTTTTATATCTAGGGAGAATTCTTTAACAAAAATTTGTGTATGTTAAATTTTAAAAAACAATTTAATAAATGTTATAAATCATTAAATCAGCTAAATATTTGAAATATATATTTGGAGTTTAAAATATTTTAATTTTCGCCTTTTGGTATATTTCATATTTTGTTTTTAAAAATGAAATTTTACATTTTTTGCATAATCTTTTCTTTCCCAACAACTGATATTTAGAAAATAATTTTAACTTCTTTTATAAGTCAATCATTTGAAAGATAATTTTGTAAAACGTTTTCGAATTTTAATTATTATTGCAAATGTTTTTATAAAATAATATTTTTTTTATTTTAAGTTCGGTTGTAACTAAAACTTATAAGCTAATGATTAAGATTTAAAAACTCATAAATCAATCAATAATGTATTTTTAAAAGTTATCAGAAAGTGTTAAGACAAGAAATACTATAAAAAATATATCTTAGCCAGATTGAGCTATAATAAGAATTGTTTCGCTATAAAAAATAAATATTTTTTTAAAGACAAAATTTTAAACTATTAAGAAATATATTGAAAAATTTAATAAAAAGGAGAAGTAAATTAATTAATATGGATATTTAAACAGAAAAAACTTAAACAATAGCTTGTTATAGAATAGCTTAATCTAACTGCACATTTAGCTTCAAGTTTTAAGATAGTTTGGAGCACGTAATCGCTCTCCCTAATTATGAAGGTTTATTAATCTTTGAAAAGGGTAAACTTTTCAAAGTTAATTTTCTTCTGAAAACCATTCTTCAAGAAAGTTAAATTGATAAAGAAATTAAGAAAGTAGTAATGTATGATAAGGAAACAATTGTGTATATAACTTAAGAAGCTAAAAAAATTAAATTCTTTAACTTTGTTAGATGCGAAAATGTAGATATTATGAATATTGATCTCCCAACTTAATCTGGCATGCCTTAAAGTGAAAGAACAGATAGTGCAAAAGACGATTTATTTAGAGATGGTATGGAATTAGTCGTATTACCTGAGAGTAAATATGTGGTCTTATTAGAAGTAAAAGATATATAATTTTTTAGCAATTTTCTTACTTTTTATCTAGCAAGCTAGCTTTTGACTAAACATAATATTCAATAAACCATTTCTAAATTTGATAAAACTTTCTTTTAAAAATAATAAAAATAAAAATTATTAATTTCAATAAACAACTTTTTAAAATCAATATAGCTTGCTACATAAATAAGTATTTAATTCCAATTTCTTTATTTATAAATTTTACTCTTTAAAAAATATTTTAAATCATTTAATAATTTAAAGTGAACATGAAAAAAAATTAAATTTATATTAAAATAGATTAAAAACACCTACAGCACCCATTAAAATGAAAATATTATCACTGCTTTCCATGAAACTCAGCAAGGCGACTTCTTCTCTTAAGTGAAATATAGCGAGCCTAACTAAAAAATGTTTTTCATGGAAAGATTAAACAAAAGAGATACTATTTGCGTCTTTACTCAACTCTTTGAAAATGCTCCAGTTGAATTCTTAATTTGGAATGTTAGCAAAAAAGGAGAAGGACTTATTACCTAATTCCGTTTAAGCGAAAGCTTGGATGGTGTTGTATAGCACATATTCTCGTTTGGAGAAAACAAAGCTGGTTTATTAGCCAATCCCACTAAAGGACCTTTCCCTTATCTTAAGGTTTTTGATTATACTTAAGGAAGCCCTGCAAAAGAATAAACAATCTAATTAGATGTTATCCCCTAAGACCCTAATTCTAGTTTAGAACAAACAGTAAATACTGTTAGTGAAAATAGGGCTTTTGGAATATAAGATATATACTTAACTGATGTAGAAAATTAAAAAATTATATGGCAAAGATTTGGACGTAATGGATAATATTTTGATGTTTATAATCCCTCCTCAAACAAAATCACTTTCATGTATTTTGAAGGAGAAGATGAAAATGAAGAGGATGAAAATAATGATACTTAATGTGACGAAAAAGTAGCCTCTGTTGATAATAAATACATTCTTTCTTACTGTAGAAATAACTCTGATAATGATGATACTGAATAGAAATTCCCCTTCATGATTAATTCTATTGTCGAAGTTAAATCCTCTATTATGCATCTCCTTATTAAAAAGCAAATAACAGATAAATACGGTGAAGAAGTTTGTAAAAATATAATTGATATGCTCATTCGTCATGAATGAATAGATAGTTTATTAAACTCTTGAATAAATTAATAACTTTTGATTCATACATATTATATGAAATAATTATTGCGTCTATTTCTCAATTATCTTTGCTTTTAGTTAAATATGCAATGAATAACTCACATTTATTTTAACTTTTTAATTTATAAAATATTATTTGTAATTTTTGATGAATAATTACTTATACCTTTTAGTTATTAAGATATATTGATTTTTTATATGTTTCTATTTTAGAATATCTTGAAAGGGTTAATTTTTCTCTTACTAAATATATTTTGAAGTAAGTTGAATAAAAAAAGCATTAAACTAAATTAAAAAAAATAAACTCTTTCAATCATCAACTTATTTATTAAAAGAATATTAATAAATAAATATTTTTTTTATTTTGAAATTAATTTCTAATAACTATTTTTCTTTGAATTGCTTCCAAATTAATAAAAATAATGAAAATTTCATTTAAAACTTTTGAAAAATTTATTTACCTATTTTTGATTTTAAAAACTTCAATTTTATAAAAGACTCTAAATAAAATAGTTTCTTCAATAAATTAAAAAAATAAATAAACTTTATTATTATAAATAAAGTTAGATTATTATTATAAATAAAGTTAGATCCAATAATAACTCTCAAAATAATTCAAATTAAAAGGAGAACACGAAAATATTTATTTTAAAATGAATTAGTTTTTACTTTTGAATATGTGAATGATAAGAAGTTAAAATTTAATTTATAATTTCATCAATAAAAATCAAAAGAAGATAGATAAATAAAATTAAAAAATTAGGTGTACCATTAATAAATTTTTGCAAATAAAAGAATAAAATATGTAATAAGTAAATCAAAATTTAATATTTCTACAAGATATATTTATAAGTTATTAAAAAGATTTGCTTAAATCTATCAGGAAACAAAATAGGAAATTAAAATTAATTAATATTTTTTTGATTATTTATTCTTATAAAATGAGCATTTAAAAGTTAGATTATTTAATTCTTGGAGGTGGCTTAAGTGGCCTCTACTGTGCTTAAAGATTAATCAAAGAAAAAGGAATCAAAAATTTGATGATTTTAGAAGCCAAGAATAAGATTGGAGGTAGAATTCAAACTTACAAAGGATTGCTAAATAATAATTATGCTGATTTAGGTGCCTAATGGATTTTGCCTCAGCATACTAGAATTTTGGATTTGGCTAAAAATTACAAATTAAAGGTGTTCCCTACATTCTCTCAAGGATAATCTATTTACCAGTTTAATGGTAAAAATTACAATGATCAAGATGAAATATTAGAAAAATCTACATAAGAACTTTTTAATAGGACAGATGAATTTGTTGATAAATTTTTGAGCTATTTAAATTAAAAATAATTTGCTGACTCTTCAGAAATGACTATATAAGATTATATTGACGATTTTATAGCTTCAATTGTTAACATTCAAGATAAACACATTTTAAATTTATTCAAGTAGCATCTTGTTTCAAATTTAGAGAGTGTGACCGCCTATCCTTTATCGAAAATTTCATTAAAATATGCCGCATTTATGGAAAGGCAGGGTAAAGATTTTACCTCATTGCAGGGAGAATTTGATTAATTAAGAATGGAGGGTGGCGTTGAGAATTTAGTTGAAAAATTGGCTTAAGATTTTGAAGCACCTAAATATGTTCAGCTAAATTAGAAAGTAGTAAATATTATTCAGCACTCTAATGATGTAGTAGAAGTTAATGTACTAGAATCTACTGAAAAAGATTCAAAATACTCTCAAAATGAAATTTTAATTTAAAAATAATACTTTGCAAAGAATCTCATCATTTCTGTACCTCCATTCATTTTTAAATAAATTGGCCTAAAGCTAGTTGATTCTTAGAGTTAAAAAAAAATACTCAATCTTGTTCAAAACTATGATGTTGGAAATGTTATCAAGACATTTTTGCTCTACGACACTCCATTTTGGAGAAATAAAAACCTGAATGGAAATGCCTTCTGCTATGAAAATCCATATATTACAGATATTTACGATATGTCATCGAGCAACTCTTAAAATGGAATGCTTTAAGTATTTTCTGTAGGCTAAAAAGCCACAGAAGCATAAAAATTATCAAAATCAGAGTTCAGAACTAAAGTCATTTAAAGTTTAGTTTCTATTTTTGGCAGAGAATCTTATAATTATTTTGATTATTATTCACACTCATTTATAGAAGACCCTTTTGTTTATGGAGGATATTCTGGTCTATAAATTGGAAAGCTAGAATAAAGTGGAGAATCTCCTATTTAAGAATTTGTTGATTTTAATGCTAAAAAAAATCAAAATATATTCTTTATAGGAACAGAAACAAGCTAAAGCTTTAATGGGTACATGGAGGGAGCTCTTCGATCTGTTGATTATCTTTTTCAAAATACTTTTAAAAATTGAGAAGAAAACAAATTTGTTTTCTAAAAATTTATTTTAAAATGTTTTTAATAAAATTTATTCTATTTCAAATCTTATTTTAAATAAATAAATAAATATATTTTGTGCTAAGTATTTTTTTATTTGAAGAATTTAAATTTGTAAATATTTGTTTAGTTTATTTTTAAATAATTTTTTGCTTGCTCTAAATTAGTTATTATTTAGTTGTTACTTTTTAAATTTGGCGGAATTATAGTTGGTGTGTCTGATAATTTTTAATTATCTTATTTTAATTAATTAAAAAAAAATCTATAATTTATTTGATAAACAAATAAAAAAGATTCATAGAAAATGATGAAGAGAAACCCAAAAGAACGGTAAAGTCCATTTGAAAAGCACTTTTACAGGCACTTAAATAATGTTTAAATTACATTAAATTAACTAAATGAGAGTATACGCTCAAGTAGAAAATTGCGATCTGAATAGTAATGCTCCACATAACTTGTAAAAGTAAAAGAATGGTAGAATTAAAGTGAAGATGCAGATAAAAAAAAGAATAAGGAGTATAAAAATTAAAAAAATTCTTTTGTAGGAATAAGGATTCTGTTTCTAGTTTTAATATGGATTTTTGGTGTTGCTTATTTAATGAGACCAAAGACGTATAAGAATGTAAGATTATCCAAATAGGATTGGGAAAAGCTTGTTGTTAAATAATTTTCAAGAACCTATTCCTTTAGTAATTCTTTCAAATAAGAAGTTGAAAAGCTTAATTCATTGAGCTTTGCTGAATACTGCTTAGCAATAAAGGCTTAATGGTTATGTGAACTTAATCCATATTATAGCTCTATAGTAGAATCTTAACTAAATAATTTGTGGAAGTTAGGATAAAATGAAGCGCAAGGGTTTTCTATATTCGAAGCTAATTCTACTTTCATTTCTTTTCATGCTTTTGAAATTAAAAAAAAGAAGGGTGTTTTTAGCTTTAAACTAAACATAACTTTTATTTAGTATGATTTCAAAGAATTGTAGAGATTGTATTTTAAATAAACTAGCCAGTAATTAATGGATAAATAGACTTTTAATCACATATACCTCTAGTAAAACATAATTGCAAGCAATCTTTTCTAAAATGGTATATTGGAGCATTAATAATCTACATCATAATGATCTTTATTTTTAGAATTTAAATTTTAAATCTATTTTTTTATGTACCAAGCCTATGCTATATATAAAAAATACTTATTAATCTTTTTTATTAAATTATTCATTTATTAAATTGACAATTCATTTTAATTATCAAGCTTATACTTAATTAAATTACATTATAAAATTCTCAAAAATTTAGTCTGTTTGTAAATAAAACATTTTTAAAAAGAATTTAATTTAATTAACAAATATTTGTTTGTTTTTATAAATGAACAAATTATTTTTTATTTATAAATAAAGTTTTAAAATAAATTTTGAAAAGTTGATGGAAGTCAATTTTAAATATTAAATTATCTTGATAATAAATTAATAGCTTATTGCTTCGAATATTTGAAGGAAAAATAATTTTTAATTAGTTAAGATTTAAAATGTGGTAATCTGAGTAAATAAATGTGGCCCACCTAAAAATCTAAAGCCAATAATTCTAAAAAATCATAAGTAGCTATTAAAATTTATGTGTTTGGTAAAATTTGCTTGCTTTTTAATTTAATAAAATAAAAGAATAGGCTCATTTCAAAAAAAAATCTATTAATTAAAAATAAAAAGATAATTAATTAATAAATTAAATTTTTCAAGAAAAAGCCAAATTTTTATTAAATAATTTATAGACATTTAATAAAGTATGAATCTGATTAAAAAGATACTTTACAATATTCAAAGAAGATTTTGATGACAAAGGTAAATTTCCTAATCTAATAAAATATGGGTTATGAGTATTTAAAAAAAGTCTATTGAATGAAAATAGAAAGGTATTAATTAAAATAGTAAGTATTATGTAAATTTGTAGATAAAGTCAAATATTTTAATATGTAAGACTCACTTAAATTAGTTATAGAGAATGTAAAATGAAATGATTGAATACGAATTAATTTTAAAAGATATTTTTTTCTATTTTGATGTGCATCTCCATAATCTATTAAAGATTGATGCATTACTTATTATTAAAATAATGAGAAATAAATGGTATTAGTTTATTCAAGGAATTAATAAAAACTGAGCATATTTGAATAAAATTTATATTAAATTAAAAGAAATGAATTACTTGTTAAATAAATGATACTGTTGTTAAAATACCAAAAAAAAGGCAGAAAAATAACTAAAAATTTTTGAAATTTTACTAATTTATTCTTAAAGATAGTGAATAGAAGGAAATTTAATAAAAATTCAATAAAAGTTTATACAACATTACAATAAACTTTAAGAAAAAACAATAAATAGATAAAGGTATCAAAAGTTAAGTAAGGAGAAGAATAAATAGTACATACAATAGTAGGCTATTTAGTTTTCATGGACAACTAAGAAAACGTTTACAATTCAAGTCTATTATATAATTCAACTTAGGATTAAAAATAATCCTAACTGAATGAAAAGCTTCTTAACTAACCATCTTATTATATAATTTAAAATGAAGCAGATTTTTAGCATAGAAATATACCCTAAAATAATAAATTTCTTTGCTTTAGGAAGACTAAGTTTGATTGGCAGGAGTAGCCAGATAGATTAATTTAGACTAATGTATAAGATATGGAAGTTATTGATAATTCTATCCACACTGCTAAATACAACTTTTTTTCCTTCATTCCTCTAAATCTCATGGAGCAATTTTCTAAGCTTCCAAATGTCTACTTTCTGGTAAATCATTTTCAAATTTAGATTTAAGATTCTTAGTCGAAAGTGTTAATTAAACTCCTCAGCTAAAAGATATTTTGCATAATTAATCAATGAAATATTTTATAATTTTTTGTTTTAGATTTAATTTTCAATTGTATAGAGAAAAAAATATTTAATTATTTAATAGCTAGTTGGATTTCTGTAGATGATTGACGAAATTTCTAATTCAGAAGGAAGACCAGTTATATTTTTCCCTTTGACTATTATTTTATGTGTAACAGCAATTAAAGATGCCTACGAAGATATGAAGAGGTAAATAAATTAAAATTTTAATTTCATTTTTTAATAGTTAAACAAACAGTCATTTTCATGCTTTTACTTAGTATCAAAATATATCTGTTTATTTGTTGAAAAAAAAAGATAATTAAATTTATTGTTTCAAAATATTCATTAAAATTAAATTACATAGGCACATGTATGATAAGTAGGAAAACAATAAACCCATTTTAGTAGCAAGAAATAAAAATTTTATGAAAGAGTAATGGAGGAATTTAAGAATAGGAAATTTAATAAGAGTAAAGAATCAATCATTAAATTAATATAATCGAAAATAAATTCTAGCTAGTTGCAATAGCAAAATTTTTTAAAAATTAGGTAAATAAAGATGAATATATTCCAGCAGATATTATTTTGATTTATTCTTCTAACAAGGGAGGAAATTGCTATGTTGAAACTAAAAATTTAGATGGAGAGACAAATCTTAAAGTAAAATCTGTCCCTAAAAAATTACAAAATGCATTTTAGACACATAGCCAAGTAATAAATAACTTTATATCAAAGCTTTGGAAGATAAAAAATTTATTATAAATATAGATATTTAATACTTTCAGCGTCTGCAGATATGAGAAGCCAAATCCATTTCTTTATAAATTTTAAGGATATATTGAATATGAGCATCAGTTAAAGATGATATAATAACCTCTCGAAATAGGAAACTTTATTCTAAGAGGTTGCTCGCTTAAGCAAACTGATTACATTATTGGAGTCGTGGCATACACAGGAAGTGACACTAAGATTATGCTCAACTCAGTTAAGGCTAGACCCAAGCTAAGTACAATACAAATCCTGATGAATTCTGAAATAATATTAGTATTTTTAGTTTAGATGCTTTTTTGTATTATCTGTGCTCTACTAGAATAAAGCTGGACTGGAGACAATTTTTCTAGCATTTCATTTTATTTAGGATTAACAGAAAAAGATTAAAAGCATAACGATTCATTTGTTGGATTCCTAATCTACTATGGCATGTGGATGATGTTATTCACGTAATTTTCATTCAATAATAAATTTTTCAACAAGCTCATATGAAAAATCTTTCTTTATTATTTTTTTAAAGAAAAATACTGTTTTCATTTAATAATTATATAAATATGTGAAAACATTTACAAATTTTTTATAATTAAATTTTGAGTATCTATCTATCTTAAAATTTTTATTACTTATTTTTATAGGAATTTTGTTCCAATATCATTGCTAGTAACTTTAGATATGGTGAAGTTTTTTTAATCTATGAAGATTACTAAGGATAAGCATATGTTAGGTTAAGATGGGTCTGAGCCCTTAGTTCAAAGTTCAGGTTTAAATGAAGAGCTAGGATAAGTTGGATTTATATTTACTGATAAGACTGGGACACTGACTTGCAATTAATTAGTATTCAAAGCGTTTGGGTTGCAAGATAAAGTTTATGGGTTAGAAAAATGTCATTAATAGGATAGGTTTGAAGACGATAAATTTGATTAGGAAATTAAATAAATTTAAAATATATAGCTGAACAAATCAAATAGATTTTAAGGGGCTGATTTTTACAAAGAATTTAATAGCTTGTCCAATAAAGAAAAGTTAGAAGATTTTATGATTTACTTAGCGATGTGCCATGAGATTATAGTTGAGCATGATAAAGAGAAATTGGTTTACAACGCTTGCTCGCCAGATGACCTGTGCCTAGTAGAATTCGCTAAAGAATAAGGATTTGAACTTCTTGGAATGGATCATGAAAATATTTTATCGATTAAAAAAAATCTAGAAAATGAATAAGAAGTAGTGTTTAAATATAAAATATTAAATATTTTACCATTCTCAAGTGCTAGAAAGAGAATGTCTATCATTTATTAAAAAATATTAACAAACTCAAACAACATAGATGTTGTATAGGAGGAAATATATATTGCTACTAAGGGAGCTGATTCAATTATTATGAATAGATTAGACTAAAAATTACAGGACTAGTAAATTTTTGCAAATTATTAGTTCCCCTAATTATATTATATTTATCAATATCTTTTAATAAAAAAAGATTTGTTTTGTAAAAAACTCATGATTTTTTGTGTGAGTTTGCTAAACTCGGATACAGAACTCTTGTGCTTGCTAAAGGAAGAGTAGATAATCATTTTTATGATTAATGGAATGAGAAAATGCATGAGTCATAAATTATTCTAACTTCTGAAGTATTTTTTTAAGTTTTTATTTATATCTTAATTGATTATTTATAATAAAAGCGAGATGAAATGGTCGAAAAAGTGAGTGATGAAATAGAATAAAACTTAATTTTGTATGGCTGTACAGCTATAGAAGATAAGTTGTAAGAAAATGTTCCTCAAACAATTTAAAAATTAAGAGAAGCTGGAATTTAAATTTGGATGCTGACAGGAGATAAAAGAGAAACTGCTATAAATGTTGGTTTGCTTAGTTCAATTATAGAACCTTCTTATAAAAGAGTAGTCATAGATTTTGAATTCAGCAAATATTCAGATATCTTAGCTCTTCTAAAGCAAGCAAAAAAAGAAGTAATTTAACCATATTTTATTTTAATGAATGCTAAAATTTTTCAATCTAAAAGCTGCTTTCGTGTGAGTAAGATAGAAAAACAGCTTTGATCGTTAGTGGAGTCGCTCTTGATTAAATGTCCCACTAGCCTATTGAAACTCACTCAGATGAACTGCTTACACTTTTTATGAAGCTTGCTTAATATGTGGACTCTGTAATAGTGTGCAGAGTTTCCCCTAAGCAAAAAAGATAAATTGTTGATTTATTTAGATAAAAGGTAAGTTAAATCAAACAAATTAATAATTTTAAGTTTTATTTGCAAAATTTTAGAACCCAGGAGCGACTACTTTAGCAATAGGAGATGGTGCTAATGATGTAAATATGATCATAGGTGCTCATGTAGGAATAGGCATAAAGGGATTAGAGGGAACCTAAGCAGCCAGAGTAAAATTTATATTGATAAAATGCATTATAAATTAGATAAAAATTTATAAAATTAAAGGCAAGCGATTTCGCTATTAATGAATTTTAGCAATTAGGCAGATTGCTGCTCTATTATGGCAGAGAATTTTACAGAAAAAACAGCAACTTAGTACTTTATAATTTTTATAAGAACATTTTAGTTGTTCTTCCATAGTTTTGGTATGGCTTTTACAATGGATTTTCTGCTTAGTTTTTATATGATCTGTGGATTTTCTAAATGTACAATATAGTATTTACCTCAGCTCCCATAGTTGTTTTTGCTTTATTTGATAAAGAATATAAAGGAAAATTTCTCTAATAAAATCCTTATCCTTACTACTTAGGGGGTATATTGAACGAGTATTTTGATAAAAAGACTTTTTGGCAGTAATTTTTAATTGCTATACTCTAATCGGCCTTGATCGGCATTTGTTGTATTTAAATTTTTGACACATCACTTGACAACTTGGATACATACATGCTTCTTGTAGGAAATTTTATGTATTCAAATGTGATAATCATTTCAAACATAAAAATATTCTTAATTTCCAAATGCATAACACCTCTTTTGATAGCATTTACAGTTGGAAGTATCCTAATATATTTTATTATATTCAAACTTCTAAATTCTCTAGTCTTTTTGGATGGATACCACATATTTAATAGGTAAATTAATTAATTTATCTTAAACTTAGAATTTATTTATTAAATTTTAAAAGATTGTATGGATAAATAGAAGTTTGGCTTGGGCATGTTTTTATAGTTATCGGCTGCCTCCTTATTGACTATATCATAGTAAACTTTAAAAGTAAGTAACTTTAAATCTAAGAGCATATTCCAATTTAGTTTTAATAATAGGAATCACATATCAGCTGAATCAAAATGAAGAATCAATTAAAAAAATAATTCAAATACCATTTTAAAAGATTAGGCTTTCATACAGCATGTATTATTTAAATTGCAAAAAGTTGTTAGTTAATTTATTCATTTATTTAATTTTTAAAAAGCAATTAAAACTAGAGTGAGTACTCTTCATCTTCAAGGATGATAGAAATGAATGATATAAAATCATTTTCACAAAGAGCAAGCATTTAAAATTAGCAGCCTTAGTATTTTTCCCAAAGAAATAGCAGTCATGTACTAATAAGTACTCCATAAAATTAGCAATAACAATATTTTACTAGTCCTAGTTCAAGATCTTTCAATAATTTAAGCTAAAGTTTAAATAAAATTTAAAAATGAAAATTAAACTATAAATAAGATTAACATTTTATTTTTACATTCCAGGCAGGGATTTTTGAAATATATAAACTGAATAAATAACGAACATCCTTGCATGTAAATTAACATTTATTTTAATTTAAAAAAATATGATTCCTTAGTAAATAAAATAAATACTAATGAATGCATCACAATTTTGGCTTATAGTTAAAAATGTAGTTATTAAATTTATATTAAAAATATTTCCATTAAATTTCTATATTACTTGCACTCTTCTAAACTTAAATATTTTTATACAAACTAACTAACTAAATTATTAATTCTCAATTTTATTTTTATAAATATGTTCAATTTCAATTTACAAATCAATAATAATTATATTATAAATTACTACAAAATTTGTTGATAAATCCAATTTTTTATTTCATTTAAAATAATTTTTATTCAAATTATTTTTTAACTTTTTTGGACATTTTATTTTTGTTAGATTAAGAGTTTTGTGTTTAGCTCATATTTTTGTTTTATTTCAATTATTTTTTAAAGCTCTTTTTGTTTTGTATCCATTATTTATATTAATATGAGAAACTATTTTCATTTTTTTGTTAATGATTTATTAATTTATTTTTTTGTAATACAATTTTATTAAGCCATTTTAAATTTAATTATGCAACCAAATAATTTTTAAAATAATTTATTATTTCTACTAATTTTATTGTTTAAGAGTTCTAAAATGCTTAATATTATTCAGTATTTCGATAATATTTTTTAGTAAAAAAAACAAAAATATATTAAATTTAGTTAATATCTTAGATATATCAAGTTTAATTAGTAAGATATATATATTAGTCAATTAATAGAATTAAAAAGTAGAAGGTTAGAAAAAATGTTTAAAGTTCTTAAATCACAAAACAATTTTAATAGATTAAGTTGCTCACTTATGAGCTTATTTTCTTCATAAAAGTCATCGTAATCATATTTTTTATATCTGAACTAGAAGTTATTTTAAAATTGTTTTTTTATTTTAAAAGAAAGTTTGGTAGAATATTCATTGAAATAGCTAGTTAAAAATGATTAATTAATGATCTTAAATATTTATTAGATTTTGTATATGGATTAAATCCTACTATGATTGCTCTACATTCAAATAAAAGAAATATTGTCGAAGTTATTATAAATTAACAAGTCTAAAGTAATTTTATCTCTTTAAAATAAATTCTTAAGAATCTTTGATATATGTCAAAAACATATTCATTTAACTATCCAAAAGGCCATCTTCCTCCTAAAATTTCTAATATAATTAACACAGCAAATGCAAAAAAAATACCAATCAAGTTCGTCGATAGAGTAATTTCTATCTTTTTCTCAAAAAACTATTTGATTTAAAAATTTCTTATGAAAATTAGGAAAAATTAGACAGATTGGTTTAAAATTAACCACACTAAAACGTAGTTATAAAAGCTGAACCTTTAAAATATTTAAGAACTAAATCTAGTGATATTTTATAAGGAAACATGATACTATTCCTTGATAGGATCACAGATCCCTAGAATTTTGGTGCTATTATTAGAACATGTCAATATCTTGGAGTGGATAATGTAGTAGTAGACGAATTTTCTAGATGTCCTTTAAATCCAACTGTTTCCAAGACAAGCTCAGGAGCTTTAGAAGTTATGGACATATATTGTACCCCAGATCCAGTTGAATTTTTAAAAGGTAACTTTTATTTAAAAATTATTTTAGCTAAACTAATTAAATGTAGATTGCTAACTCAGAGGATGGAAAGTCTACTCAACAGGTTTAAATCATTCAGAGAACTAGATTTCTCTTGAAAAATTAAAAGTTACTTCAAAAGTAAAATTGAAAAATTTAACTAATTTATTTACCTTTATTATTTTAAGGATAAAATAGTACTCGTTATGGGTAATGAAGGAAATGGTGTTGATCCTAAAATACTTAAGGTGAGTGATAAAATTGTTTCTATAGATCAAATTCTATACCTAAATCGTCCTATGGTTTTCCCATACACTTTAATAGACTCATTAAATGTAAACTCTGCCACTTCTATTTTAATTTAAAATATCAAACTTAAAATGATTGCATCTGAAAAAATGTTATGATTTAAATTTATTTGTATTTGTATTTATTTTTATAAGTTAATTAATTTATTTGCAAAATTTGTTTATATAAAATTAATTTATTTTATTGTAACTTAATTTTTTTGTTGAAAGATTTTTATCAAAAACTTGATAATTAATTTTGATATTATTTTTTAATCTTAAAAATGCAAAAATTAAGAAAGGTTATAGATTTATAATTTCTTTAATTAAGCTGATTCTTTATTTTTAAGTTAGAAATGAAGCTATTTTAATGGACAGTTGAGAAAAATGATAATGGTAAAAAATTTTATTTGCGCAATATGCTCAAGCTTTAACTAATTATCAATAATAATATATAGTTCCCTTATATCCTACATGCAGAGAAGGGCATTCTCTTACATATCTTCCTCCTCATAAAAAACTTCTCCTTTTTGCAGGATATTCAAACATTAGAAAAAATGATTTGTTTTTTTATGATATTCGTAATATAATAAGAATTTTATATGACAGAATACATTTAATTATATTTATTAGACAGGAAAACATGGAAATTATAATAAGGAGAGGGTCGTTCACCATCAATTAGATGTTTCCATGAATCTTTTTACGATTGTATTACTTTTAAAAAACATTAATATCATCAAAATATTAATGAAAAGTTTTGTAATTAATTGTAAATATATTTAACTGATAATTAGAAAAAAATGACTGTTTTTTTGTTTATGGTGGCTAAGCGGATAAAGGAAGATCTCTAGGAGATTTTTATTTTTTAAATATTAAGACTATGATTTGGAAAAGACTTTTCTTGTTAGATAGTCCTCCAACTCGTCATTCTCATACAATGACTGATATGTGTAATATATATTTAAGCTATTATTCTATTTGTTTAGAAACCTACTTACTTTAATAATCAAATTTATTTAAAAAAAAGAAAATGGAAAAAGATAAAAATTGCTCTTTGGTGGTATTTGCCTTCCTGAAAATACATATTATAACGATGTATGGGTATTTGATTATGAAAATTTGCAATTTCATTCTAGTTTACCAGATGTTTCAGGAGTAAGTATTTGAAGCATTCTCATGTTTAATGTGAACGATTTTATGAAATAATAAAAGGCTTTTTGGACAAAGAAAATATGTAAAGGAGATATACCTACTGCAAGGAGAGGGCATTGTGCAATAACTGTCGAGGGTTGCTTATATTTGTTTGGAGGACGTACAATAAACGACTCAGATGATACCTCAACTATTTATTCTCTTAATTATGGTAAATATTTATTTAAAAATAGAAAAACAAAAAATAAATCAACATAGATACTTGGGTATGGAGGAAAGTTAAAACAATAGGAAAAGCTCCATCACCAAGGAGCTTTTTTTCTGCTACCTAATTTACAAACAATCGTTTAGTGGTAAAATTGATGAAAATATACTTGAAAGTTATTAATTTATTTTGTTTGATTAATAGATTTTTGGAGGGATTGAGAACTCTACAAATACACCTTTAAATGAAACATATATTTTATAACTTGATGATTTTGTTTGGTCTGCTCCCTTTACTGCAGGTAAAAAGCCTACACCTCGTTTTAATCACAGCGCATGCTTTGTGAAAAATGACTATAATGAGTGCTCTATAATAATTTAAGGAGGTATTGGATATACTTATTGTTCTATGGAATTGAATGTCCTTTCAGAAATAGATACAGATTAGTATGCTGAATGGGAAAAAATAAAAGAGCCATCATAAGAAGAAAAATTAACAAGTGAATTAGCTGGTTTGACAATTTTAGATTATAAAAGACAGCTTCATAATTTAGATGAATTAATTAGCTAAGAGAGAATCAAAAGGTAAATAAAATCAAACATTACTTATATTTTGAGAGTAATTTATCTTTTTTTTAAAGAGTTGATTTGTTGAAAGAAGAAAGCAGGATAGAAGACCAGATGATTTTGGCTGAAGAAAAAAATGATAAAATACTAGGTGGAATGAAAAAGTAAATATAAGAACTCGACAGCACTTACAATTAGAACAGTGACTTAACAGATAAAATCAATGAGCTAATAAATTAAGAAAGATAATTGTAGGCTGAATTAAATTAAAAAATACTTGCTACTGAGAGTAGAGTGTCATAAATGCAAAATCTTAACACAAACTTAGATTAGCTTTTCTCTTCTCTCAAGAAAAGTAAATTAACATAGAAACAGTTTGTTTTACAAAAGTAAACTTAATAATATATTAATTAGATCGTTTTGATGAAACTGATTACAGAGAGAATACTTTAAAAAAGCTTCTTAATGAAACAAAAGATGAAATAAAGAAATAAAAAGAGTAAAATAAAGAGTCTTTTTCCAAAACAAAGAGGCACAATGATAAAATAAATAAATTCTTAGAATAAATAAATATGCAATTATAAATCCATGTAATTACCTCCTTTTAATCATTCATTTATTTGGAAATATTTTAGGATTTTTATCTTAATTTAAACAAAAATAATTTAAAAATAGGAAAAAGAAATAGGTCAAATCAACGAAGAAGATGAAGTATTGGATGATGATTGATTTTTAATGATAAAATATCTTAAAATAAAACAAGCATATAACAAATAGCAACTTAAATATTTAATGATGGCAATTCAAAAAATAAATAGGATACATACCAGATATTTTAGAAAATATTTTGTGGTTAAAAATAGTTTTTATTAATATAAATTATGAAAATTGAAAAACAATAATTTATTTAAAATTTAAAGAAAATAATTAATTTAGTTTTTGTTAAAATTAATATTTCAGATAGCAAATATATGAGTTAATATCTGTTGTATTAATCCTTTTAAAATTATAAAATGTATATATTAAAAATGATTTTATAATTTATTTAGATGATAAATTGTTTTAGTTAATAAATAATAAAGAAACAAATATTTAGTAGCTTATAAAAAAAGATTTTGTAGAATGAACTAGAAACATAACCAAAAAAGATTTTTTAATTTAATAAAATATTCATTTAATTTAGCATGATTTTTTATATATTTATTTACTTACTTAGTTAATTAACTTTGTCAATATTTAAGAAACATTAAATTGCAAGCAAATTAAATCATGAGTAGACTTGGAAATTAAAGCGTTGAGAAGGAAGTTGATGACTAATTTCCTAGCAGTATTTAAACTTTAATTTATCGTTTGAATTTTAAACATTGCTAAATATTCTTTGTTTTTCTGATTAATTAGTTGATGAACCTTTGATATAAAAGATTTCTCATAATGTTTAAGATATCAATGAGAAAATTATCTCTAATGAAAAATGGATTTTATATATTAAGAAATAAAAATATATGCAAGCTGAAGTACAATTTTTGAAGGTAAATCAATAAAAATAAATATCCAAATATGTAGAATTAATAAAGCTAATTTTAAATAATTGAAAAAGAACTTTTGTGAGGCTTTTTAAATTGATTTATAAACTAAATATGTGAATTGTGATAGCTTTTCTAACATTTAAATTCCTTGCTTGAAAATAAAAAATTATTTAATAGAGAAGAATAATTTCAACGATTTAATATACTAGGTAATAATTATATATATAATTTATATTCTATTTAATTTTTCTATTACTTCATAAATTGATTGGGTGATAGAATTTTTAATAGAAATTAATAGTTTTAATTTAATATACAAGGGGTTTTGTCAAGCAAAAAATATCTAAGACACCAATACTAGAAAATATTACGAATATATCATTTCTTTGATGGAAAAAATTAATATGGCTGCTGTAAATAAATAAACTATTAAAAATCTTTACAAAATAAAAATTTATCGTAATTGTATTTGTAAAGGAATATGAGATGTGGTATGATTAGTCTACAGATTATTCTTACAGAAGCAAATATATTTAAATTACTCAACCTCTTGAAACTCTTTAGAATGTGTATAATTACAAACTTGAAAAGGATGCATACAAGTACTTTGATATTAAAAATTAGGCTGATGTAATTAAAAAATTTGCTTTGTTAAATAAAAATGAATTTATTTATTGATAAAATGAAATAAATTTTTCAAAAAAACTATTTAGATGATTGACAGAGTTAAGCCTCTGCTTGCTGATTTAGAGTAAAGTCTTCATAATATCAAATATTTTAAATATAATCTCGACAACAGTGTTGGATTTTGCGATATCATTGTTTTTTCTTATCTCTAAGCTTTCTTTAACAATATACCTTAGTCATAACTAGTAATTTGATTCAAGACTTCCTTCTTCATAAATATAAAAAAAATTATTTATTCAACAAAGGTAAGAGAATTAGATGAGCTCTCAAACATAAAGAAAATCTATTTAGCATTCACAAATATTAGAAAATAGTTTCCAATAGAGGATTTAAAGTAAATTAATTAAATTATCAAGTCTAAAAGCTAATATAAATACATTATATAAAATGAAGGGCAAATAGCCAATAAAATTGCATGCTAGGAGAGTAAAAAAAAGAAAACAAATAGCCAAAAGAAGGAGTCGCGGAAAAGTCCTAAGCTGGAGGAGGAATTGCACCTAAGTCTTAAAAATAAAAAATAGTTTCATACTGCGTAGTTGGAGCATTTACATTAATGTATTTATTAGGAAAACAATGAAAAGGATTATTTGCTTAAACCGGTGTAAATAATAAAAGAATTAAAGTAGAAAATTTATCATTTTGTATGAATTTTTATTTGTTTAAGCATTCATTTTAAATAAGATTTTATACATTAAATATTCATCAAATCTACTTTTCTTAAAAATTTCTAAAAATCAAGAAAAATTTCATATTATTTGCACAAAAATAGTTAAAATAAATTAAATATTATTGATGCTTGCTTATCGATCAATCAATTATCGAAAACAACTAAATCAATCAAAAAAATAGAAAGAAATTATAGTTATCAATTTTTCTTATTTTTATATTATTTATCTTTTTAAATCTTCAAACGATTTTTGGGTTTCAAAATAACTGAATATTTTCTAATTACAAGTGTTTTTTTTTGCTTACTCAAAAAGACGATTAGATAGATGCATTTAGTAATTATAGAAATAGATTAAATAATTTACTTGGGTGTAGCTTAACTTTTTCAGCGATATCAGATATTCCAATTAGTTTTATAAGAATAATTCAATTAGAGATTTTTTTTAATTTTTTGAAACTTAACTAGTTAAATTTTATTATTCGTTTTAGCCTGCTGTTCTTATACAGTATGTTAATAAATACAGTTGGCCTAAAATATTAATAAATAATCCTTATAATTTATAAGAATAATTAAAGGAGAAGCAATATTGAACAGATTTGCTTTTTTTGCTTTCAAATATCAGATTTTAAGGATAACAGAATTCTAATTTTTTCTTGATTTTTTATGGTGAAATTTACGCATTAAAAAATTTCTAAAAAACTAAAATGACTAAAAAAAATTAGACCCAGTTAAAATGTGAGAAGAATGTATTAAAAAGTCTAGGTAGTGTTGGGTGCAATTTAAAATGAATGGGGCATTATACTTTTATATAAAATGCATTATTAATTTTTATTTGGGGAGGGGGGAGAACAAACAAGCAAACAAACAAAAAAAACAAATAAACAAACAAACAAACAAAAAAACACACAAACACTACAAAATGTAGTTATTGTAAACTAAGAATGGATTATAATGATTAAGTGCTAGAATTTCCAAACCTTATATATTATGAATAGTCAATCATGAAAAAATAAATTGAATAGCATTAAAAAAATAAATGCAAAAGATTAATACTGACTGATAGATTGACTGATTTGCTTTGTTTTTTATTTATTTATTTATATATAAATGTTTTGAGCATCTTGTATGACAAAAACAACAGTGTTTTTATAAAATTTAATCTGATTTGGAGCGTAGAGACGATTTTAAATGTATGTTATTAACAATAATATATATGTATGTTTGTATGTATTGGAAGATAGTGGGAAGAAAAAAAACACACCTAAAATCAAATAAATAAGCAAAAAAAGTAAAAAGAAAACTAAAGTGGAGAATGAGAAAAGAAGAAGAAAAATCAAATTAATTATAATAATAATATATTAATTACATCTTGTAAATAAAATTTAATTATAAAAACAAAAGTATTGAGACGATTGCAAAGTTTGCTTTTATAAAGGGCAAGATAGGGAGAAGGAAGAATTAAACATTATAAAAACGATACTGTAACAAAGCTAAAATTTGTGATAAAAAATGATTTCGTCTAATCAGACAGCGGATTAGGAAAATAAGGTGGAGAATAAAGTTGCTAATGCTGAACATATGAGTTAAAGCTATGATTCAATTCCTTAATCCCTATCGCCCGCAGTGATTGCATAAATAATGGATAAGGGGTAGTCTTAGCCTCAGTCGCAATCTATAAAATAAATTCAAAATGAATATCCTCAATACGATTGGGACAATAAATGGCTAAAAGGTATTTTATAAAATTAAATAATTTTACTAAAAGTGGTTATAAAAGTCTTGTATTATTATTATACATACATATTAATTGATATACTTTTGCGCGAACTAATGGTTCTATTTAAAATTTTTTCTAGCTAAACACGAAAAAAACAACAAACAATCCTTTTTTATATTTTTTGCAAAGCTTTTTTAAGACATACAAAATATCAATCAAAAATCATTGATTGATTAAGAAATCAAGGAAAATAACAAAATAACATAGCACTTAAATTTCTTCATTTTTTTGTTTCAATGAATTTTTATGAATAACATTTAATTAATTAAGCAAAAATTTTGATTGATCATTCATTAATTCATAACCAAGCTTTTACATTAACTAACTATCTATCTATCTATTCATCCTTCCTTCTAAAAAAAAAAAAAATTGCAAGTTAAATACTTTTGTTAATATGTGCATTTATTATCAAATGGCTAATTCATTTTTGGATGAATTAACTATTCTTGTTTGATTGCTTTACCAATTCATTAATTTATTTAATGATTTGCCAATTAATTAGTGATTCATTTTGAATTGATTTATTCTTTTTTCTCTATTGAATTATTGATTCACCGAATCTCTGAAAGCCCTATGATCAATCAATCAACTTTATTAATTTTATAGTAATTTAGAAATAAATAAGTAATTCTAAATAATTCCCCCCCTCTACTCTTTCTATTTTAGATGAGATCTATCTAATCTTCTTAGCAAATTTAATCTATACACAAAAGATACCTATATAGATACATACAAACATACATAGCTACTTTTACTTTCCATTCAAAATTTAAAAATAATATGTCTTTTGATAACTACTTTATTTCTTTCAAGCTTTCTAAATATTTATTCATAATATTTTTGATTATTTAATAAGGTGATGAATATGCTAATATGTTAGAAAAAATAGAAGAATATTGTAAGCAATACAATTTGTAAAAATTTGGTAAAAAAACTCACCCTGAAGATATATACCGCGCTCCTCAAAGTAAAGCAAATATATTTTATATATTAAATTAATATAAAAAACTACATTGCCTTGAAAATAACAAATTCAAATTTGAACCTTTCTTAATCACTCTGGCTCTTCTTAGATTTATAAGCAGATTTTAAATTTCTTTTGAATCTACTTTATTATAAATTTAAATTTTTAATCCATAAAGAGAAGTCTGACTCGCTAAGCAATTAAAACTAAAAAATCAGCAAAAGCTGCGAATAAAAAAATCTATTGCAATTTGAATTATTTACATTTAAACTCTTCATTTTTTTAACCACCAATTCAAAATTTAAATATTTTTATAATTTTTATCAGAAAGCCAGAATTGTTACTTATATTTTATTTTCTTAGCCAACCATTCGTTTTTTAAAAAAGAAAATTAAAAATAATTAACTCAAAGAAAATAAAAGAAAAGCACTAATTTAGAGTTAATTTTTGTTCTCTTATTTTTTCTTCGTTTCGAATCTAATAGAAAAAAAATACTTTCAAATTATTTATCCTTAGATTTTCTCTTTTTCTCTCTCTATTTCAATCTATCAATAAACTAAGTACCTAATAATTTTAAATATATAAATAAATAGACGGACTCATATATTTCGTTGAAGGAAATTGCGTTGGTTCAGAGTTTGGCTTTCCTAGGGTTCCATTTAGAAAATAATATCGCTGGTAAGAACTTTATTCATATTTAATGTTTTTTAGTACTTTAAATATCTAAACTTTAAAGAAAATTCATAACCTAGTTTCATTATATAAACATTTAGATTTACTCCTCATTTTAACAAACAATAAATATTTATGGCAATAAAACAAGATTTAAAATTATTAATTCAGTAAAAACAAATCTTTCACACAAAAATTTTTATTTCTCTTTATCATATGTTTAGATTTCTTGAATATTGACCTCAAAACTAACTAAATAACTAATTGCTCATATTTTATATTAATTTAATAGGAAGAAAATGAATTTTACAACTGATCTTCCAAAGAAAAAACCTTAGGTAACCTACATAGTCGCTTCATCAGTGAAGTGTTAGAAATCTCAAGGAAATGATAAATCTAAATAAGATAACAATAAAAAGGAGTAGGATGTTTATCGTATGCACGCAGTAATTTTATATAAGAACTCTTAAGCCAAGCAATAGCAGCAATAAGGAGACGATACCAATAACAACAATAATAGTGCTAAAGCAAACAACTCAGAAAGCAAATAATACATTCTCTGCCATATCCGTAAGATGGATATTAATGATGATGAAAAAATTGGAATTAAATAGTTAGGAACTTTGAACTCAAATAGTGCATCAGAGTCTTCTTAAGATTTAGCTATGAATTCTAATTCTTAGAAAAGTGGAAAATAAGGTAAATAAGCTTACAAGAAGTAAATGATTAACGACATTAAGAGATTGTAGGATGAATAAGATGATGATAACGAAAGTGATGAAATAGATGAAATGGAAGATGACGAAATTAAAGAAAATCAAAGATAAAATAAGAGAAAGAATAGCTCGCTTTATGAGAAAGGCAGCAATTAAGATTCATACGGAATTCAAATTTAAACTCTGCTACCTCACGATACTAATAAGCAATCTAAAGCAAAAAGTAAGCTTTAAATCAAATAACAAAGTAAGTTAGGTGAAAACTACTAAAAGATTGAAGTTAATAAGAGTATTGGGAGAGTAAGTTAAGATGCAAATCCTGATAAACCTACTGAGATATTAAATGTGAAATAAAATAACTAGCCTGATTATATCGATTAGAGTATGCAATACCTTATTTCTTACCTAGCTTAGAACTCTGCAGAATTAAAAAAAAATAAATAAAATGAAGTAGAAAAAAACATTAATTCTCAAAATAACGCAGGTATTGGTAACAACAATAGCTTTACCAATTAAAAAAAAGGTAGTGAAAATTTTAACATCAGTATGTTACCTGATCTGAAGTAGCAGTCATCTCCAAAATAAAGAAAGAGAAGCCCAAGAAATTAAGAGGATAACTCTATCTCATCATCATCATCCAATACAAATCAAGCTAAGGAAGAGGAGATATAAAATCAATTGCAATAAAGATTGTAAAGCTTTCCATAAACAGGAACTAATGCTTTTATAAATTAATCCTAAGTTAATAATAGCCTCTCTCCTTCTATGTTAAACATGCTTACTCACAACCTCTTTCAATAATTGCCTTAAAGCTATTCATATTAGTAAGGGGGAATGGTTATGATTTAACCAACAAATTATTTGTAATTCCCTTATCTAATCTTACCATAATAGATTGTAACTCCTACTAATTAGAATTCAGTAAATATTCAACCATAGCAATTATAAAATTATTTGTTACAACAACAGCCTTAGCAAATAATTCAAAACATGACTAGACCACCTGCTGTAAATCTTGATTTATTAAATTTGTATCTTCAAAACACCTAAAATCAAACAGAATTGAATTATAGAGACATGTACAGCATGCAAATGAATAACGCTTTTTCTAATAACTTGAATTATCTTCCAAATTAAAATAATTAGAATGCTCCTTGAAGTTATCCACAAAACTCTATTCCCAAAAGTATTCTCACTTTAAAATGAGATAGCTTTTTTTTTCCATACACTCAATTTTCCAAATTAATTCACTTACATTTAATAGCAAGTATCCTAAAGAAAGATAGAAAAATAACATCCATCGATAATAAATTTCGCTCTTATAAATAGTTTTTGCTTATAAAATCCTTTTAAATATCAATCAATTATAATAACAATAGTAACCATTCTCAATAAATTACAATAATAACTCAAATTGAAAGACCAGCTACTTTTTTTTCAGAGGTTTATTTATTTAAAGTTAATTTGATTCCTAATTTCACAGCCATGAAATATATCATGATTATTGCATACGATAAAGTAAAGTATGACTAATTAAAATAATTAATTAACGATCTATAATATTTGATAATAAATCTAAAAAGTTGTGAATAAATAACCTCCTCAAGATTTCTGCTCCTAAACATTTCTGGAAACAAAAAGGGAAAGTATGTTTCCAGCATAGTTACAAAATCAACTAATACATATTGATTTATGAGCAGCAAATAACTCAGCTATATCATACATACTTCCTCAAGTAGCAAAGAAATTCTTTCAATTAATCAATTTTTCCATTTCTATAATTAAAATCATTTTCCAAAGAGTTTAAATATTTCTAACACAAAAAAACTGATTGACCTAATCTTACTCATTCAATACCTCACTCTTCAGTAAGTAGTAAGTAAGTCATCCAGTCAGCCAGCTAGTTTTGAATAATTAACTACCAAATCATCTAATACCAATAAAGAGCAAAGAAATCTCAATTAAACAATGGGATTTAATTTTTTTCCACATTTTTAGCATAAACTCATCTCAATTTTCCCCACCATTAAATAAATCAATAAATATCAACCAGAATTATCTTAAACAAACAAAAAAAAATATTAACCAGCTTAGCAACATCTTAATTTTACTTTACATTTTTGAATTACCTATTACTTCCTAACTACATCATTCAAAGTTAATTTAAGTACTCCTACACAATGAGTTACTTGAATTAAATTGAAGTGAATTTTTTTTCCTATAAATTTCTATTTTTTACTCTATAAAACACTAATAATCCAACCAACCCACCTTCTCTCTCTAATATATAATCTCTAAAAGTTTTATTCCTTTGATAATTTTACACTAATTAAAGGAATCATTTTGTAAACATTTATCTTTTTTCCATCACTAGAATTCAGCAAAGGTAAATAAATATCAGCTCACTAAATGGGTTAGAAGCCTTATATTAAGATTTGTCAAGCATTAACCAATCCTTGATGGATATATAATTACAGAAAAAAATATATAATTAGATTCAGCTTAATTTTGCTCCAGCACCATTTTGTAGTAAATTTTGATTTCTATCTTATCAATTATTTTCAAGTAGTCTAATCCAATAAGCTAAATATTAACTATCTAAAGCAACCACGAAATATATACTTTATTTCTACATAGCCATGCTTAAGTTAGAATATCTATGTTAGACACTTGAGAGGTTGATCTGCTGATAGCATCAACCAACATTTTTGTTTCTCAATCTATCAATCTTTAGGAAAATATTTTTGAAATACTTGTTATAGCTTTGTAGCTTTAATTGATCAATCACTCAATGAATAAATAATAATAATAAAACCTAACAACCAACGAATCTGCCTATCAACGAAAAAACAATAATCCAACTTATGATTGATCAAACTTAAAGATTGTACAAAAAGTTTTCCAATAATCACGAATATAAAAATATCTTTTTTCCACATATAGAAAGTAATATATATAAATAAATATTATATAAATAAAATTATAAATATAATTATATAAATATATACCATTATAAATTAACTATATAATGTAAGTATTTTACAAAATAATTTTGAAATTACCAACATATTTTTTTTTAATTCTGGTTTTTTTTTATCATTTAAATATCTATTAATTATTTCTTTCAAAAAAAATAATTATTACAAATAAATAGCATAAAATAGTTATATAGAAATATATTTAATTCTAAGTAATTTATACAAATATTTTTAAATTAATTAGATAAATTTAATGCTAAATACAATTACAGAAGGGAGTTCTCCTGATTGATGTCATGATATAACTAATGTAGTTAATGAATTTTATTTAAAAGAACAGTTTTTAAACTGATCTCTATTTATTATAAATACTATTAAATATAAAAGGAATTTTAATTTTATTGTATCCTTCATAATATTTAATTTTATAAATTCAAGATAATTCTCAATAAAATATAACAATCTTGTATTTAAAATAAGTTACCTAAGTATTTTAATTAAAATAAAATTGATTTAAATGAAAAATCCTCAAAAAATATAAATAATACAATTAATTTGATTGTTTAAATAAAGTTTGTTACTTATTACTAACAAAATCAAATAATAAATTTTTTAATTGCTCAATTCTCATGTTTAGAAAGATTTTAGATTTCATGATTTAATTTTTCTCATAATTAAAAGACTTTGAAGTAGTATAAAATTTTTTTTGAATTTAATTCACAGTTATTAATACGCACAAATAAAATACCAATCCTTAAATTTAGTCTTAACATTTTTAATACATTTTGTAAAAGAAATGTAGGAGTGACTAAAGGGGTATCTTTTGATTAAGCTTCAATTATAATTAAAGGCTCTTTAGGAGATTTAAAAGTAGTTTAAATATTTTAGTTAAGCTTTTTAACAAATATAAAATTAAATACAATTTTTTAGATTTATACTCAGCTCAAATTAGCCTTTAACATAATTTTGATGTTTTTATCTCCAAGTAAAATGAAAAAAATATCTTTGATTACAGTTAACAATTAATTGGTCAAAAAGTATTTGGGTTTAACTTAGTAAATGATTTCACCAAATAATAAAAATTTATCGAACTAATTAAAATTAGTGAACAATTTTAGATAATTTGTTTATCTATCACATTTAAGATTAATAAATTTAGTTTTTAGATCAAAAATTTAGAGATAAATTAATACAAAAGAAGTTGTCTGTAATAGTATTAAATTAAGTAAGATTATTCTTGTTGAATCATTTTTGAACTTTTAAATTTATACAAATTCAGTTTACATTTTTTTATTAAACTGACATAAATTTTAAACATATAATTTTCAAAGAATATTCTCATCTGATAGAGAAAAACAAGAAATAATTGTTTTAAAAATAAAAATTTACCATTTAATAAGTAATGAATTTGCAATTAAAATAATTATGATTAGAAGATTCCTATTATCATGAACAAAAAATACCTACTTTGTCTTATTTACTTAGACAACTTCTATCAGAATTTTATAATTAAAGTTTTCCTCTTCTTTTAGGAGTAATTACAAATTATTGATTTGCTAATTAATTAGAAGTAACCTTCTCAGATTACAATTATCTTTTATATGATTTAACAAAAATAATTATTTTAGTGTTTTAGCTATTTATTGCCTTTATTAGTTTCTAAATTATATATTTTCTAATTTATAAAATGAATGGCTTAATGCTTATTAATAAATAATTATAAAAGTAATTGACATCAACTAAACAAAAAACTATCTGTTTTAAATAATCATCATTTTAAAATATCAAATTTATCACAACAAATTTTATTAAATTTAATATAAAAAGCTAACTCTTTATTTTAATCAAAAGCAATTATTTCTATTTTTATTTTTTGTTACTCTAAATTATTTTTTTAGAAAATTTTGAAGAAAGTTAAATACTGACTTCAAATTCATATTAAATCTTAGTGAACATTCAAAATAAATTAGCATTCATATTTCGTTTTTAAATTAATTACATGATATATGGTTTATGGTTTAATATGAAATCTTTATTTTTCATTTATAAATTCTATTTTAATTTTAAAAAACTTTTATTTTTAGCTTTGAAAAAGATTATTCAAATGTTCAAATGAGCTTTTGATTTATTAAAAGCATGGTTTTTAAGTATTTATCACATAAAATATTAGATTTAGTATATTATAATAAAGTATCTGCTTGAAATTATTATGATCAGATTATAAAAATAATGATATTAGGAAGAAATTTTATTTTATTCAGATAATGCAAAAATTTAGTATTGTTCTATTTTTAGAAATTAATTAATTATAAAAATTTAGTTATCAATTTTATAGTGGATAAATAAAATTTTTGAATAAATTTTGCTCTTCAAAAATAGCTCGTGAAATTAAAATAAGAAGTTATTAAATTGTTAAAAAAGATTTCTATTTATAAATAAACATTTTAGCTAGAATGATAAAAATAAGATGAATATTGCAAGTTATAAATACATTATACAAATTTAAAAGCTATATCTAAAGTACCTTTAGACAATTTTACTTTTTAAGTTTGTTTTAAAGATTTTTGATCTTGGTTTTTAGAAAAAAAAAAACATAAAAATTTAATAAATAAATGATCATTTGTGAGAATAAAAAGGGATTACAAATTATATTTGGAAATTATGCAGGCAGTACAAAGAAATAATTTTTAATGCGAATTTTAAAATCTACTTCATAACTTTTTTTAAACTTTTAACTTTTCACTCAGTAATGAGATTTTTTAAAAGAAACACCTTATTTTTAAAAATTTCTAAATAAATTTTGAAAAATAAAAAATTATGTGTTGGATTATTTCTAGTTAAATTTTGATCTTTCTTATAAATTTTGAAGGAATGACGGGATAGGTGGCAAAATAGAAAACATTTTTGCAATTTTTATTAGGATAAATAAATTTTAGTCAACTTTTAAAGAAAACTTTCAATCATACTAAATTAAAAAAAATTTAGATTTTTTGAATGAGAGAGTGTTTTATTTTTTGCCCACTTTTTTTGTTTGGTCTGCTTGCCTATCTGTTCATTAAATCATTTGTTCGTTCGTTTGAGTGTTAGCTTATGTTGCGTAATAAAAATTAGTGAAGAAATAAATGAAAATAAAAAGCAAAATTAATTAAAAGAAGTCAAATTGAAAGGAAATTTTATTGATTTCTTTTCTGAATTAATTTTTTTGTTTGCCTTGTTTTATTATTAGCTTGGTTTTTTTGATTATTTTTGATTTTCTCATAAATCATTGATTACATAGTTTTTTTCTTTCTTTTTTTTTGACTTTTAAAATTATCTTATTAATTCAAAGAAGAAGAATAATTTAATTTAATTGATTCTATGCATTCGCTTTGAATGCGTGATATGATAGAAATAGTAGAAGGGAAGAGTATTTGATTGCCTTTTAATTTAATTTGGTTTTAAACTATAATATTAATTAAAATTGAAAGAAATAAAGAAGAAGAAAAAAAAACTTCAAAAAAGCAAGTCAAATTAAGGCCTTCCTTCTTGGGACTTCAATTAGTATTTGTGAAAAATAATTTAGATTATATTTTTGGAGATTAAACTGAAGAAGATAAAGATATAGCACTTACATCTGAATAAGTGTATTCAAATATAGATTAGAAAATTTTAAGTCTTATATAAATTAAATACTTATGAATTCTAGCAATTCTTAAACTTAACAAGAGGTATTTAATACTCATTTATCCAAATCTCTTTTTATTTAAGCATATCCACTCCCCAAAAAGCCTTTGTCATGCTATTAACTTTCTTAATATCTCTTTACTAATTTAAGAATAATATTTCCCCTTAATTAATTTCTTAATTTGCGATATCCTCTTTACTTATTTATTTCCCTTTATTATCAAAAAAACATACTTAGTTAATGCAAACAAACCAACTTTTCTTTCTGCAAATTAAATTACCTTTATCATGTGTGCAATGCGCAAAACTGATTTTCAGCTAGCAAGCAATTATTTAATTTATCAGAATACTATATGCTCTCTCTTTTGTTGTTGAGTCTAAACTATTCTTTTAACAATATTTGCTATCTATTTTATAGCAAAATCATTTTTTTCTCTATCATAAATTCTTTATTATGTATTGAATCGCGCGTTTTACGTGTTTTTTTCCATTTTTATAGAAAGAAAATAGGAAACATTTGAGTTCGCTTACACCAAAATTATGGTGATATTGATAATATTATTTTTATAAATTTAAAATAGATTAGCTAAGATCAGAATGAAGATCCTGAAGAATAGAAGGATCAAATCGTTGAAGAAAGCCCTAAAGGAAGATTTATTCGAGTAGGAGTTAATTTAATACAAATGATTGGAAAATATTTATTTTGAAAGCAATTAGTTCGTTGCCATTATTCATAAGCACAAAAAATCATTAAAAAACTAAATATTTTATTTAAATTATCAATATCAAGTTTAATGAAGAGCTTGGATTTGGCGCATACAAAACAGTATATAAAGGATACGACAACGATTCAGGATGTGAAATCGCTTGGAATGTAATTAAGTTGCAAAGACTTCCTCAACGTAAATAAATTCATTAAAAATTAGCAACATCTTAATTGTATTACTAATCAAATTATTAAGATATAATTTCAATTTTATCAAGCAAAAGTTATAGTTAATAGCGTAAAATTAAAAAAAAAATGTATTGAGCGATACTCTAAATGCAAATAACATAAATGATTACAAAATTTGAAAATATTTTGTTCAAAATAATTTATTCGCTTAATGTTGGTTTAAGGAAATTATAAAATAAACAAAGTAAAGAAATATTAATTTATCAATCTCAAAAGGACACTAAAATTACTAAAAATAGATTTTTAAAATTTAACAAATCGGCTCTCTTTTATTTATTGAGGAAGCCAACGAATAAATAATATTAATGTTCTTTAAAGCAGCAAATAAATATTTTATTTTAAATATTCCTAAACATTCGTTTTTAAAAATATTTTAAAATTTATTAAAGAGGAAAGAAAAAGAATTTCAGAGGAAATATCGCTCTTAAAAAACCTTCGACATAAAAACGTTATTAACTTTATTAATGCTTGGATGAATAAAGCTAAAAATGAAATCATTTTCATCACAGAATGTCTTAGTGGTGGATCTCTTAAAAAGTAAAATATCTCTCACCTTTTCTTTAAAATAATATCACTGCTTTTTCTATTTTTGCATCATCTTGCATTACTGTCGGAAAACTTATTCATAGGCAATAAATAATTTGTTAGCACCAAAACAATAGCTAATTAATATAATTTTATATTAAAATTACATGCTTTCGATGTAAAAGCCTTCAAAAATTATTATAGAAACTTTTAGATATTAAAATATTTCAATATAGAAGGAATTTCAAAGCAGATTTATTTATAAATTCTTAAACTATTTTTTGATGATCAAAAGAATAATAAAGGTTTTATAAATATTTTTATGAATTTAATATAATTTAAGCAGTTTTATTAAAAATCAAATGCATTTTTCATAAAAAGATTTAAGTGAAAAATTCAAATTAGCATGGATTTTTAGTTAGCAAAACATAATTAAGCATTTATTTTGAATATAAAAGGTATTTGAATAGAATAAAAAAGCCAAGGTTAAAAATTATAAAGCAATGGTGCAAGCAAATTTTATCAGGTTTACAGTATTTGCATGAATAGGAACCACACCCTATCATTCATAGAGATATCAAATGCGAAAATATCTTTGTAAATACTGTCAATAATGAAATCAGAATCGGAGATTTAGGATTAGCCCTTACTTTGAAATCTGATTTTACAACAAGCGTTTTAGGTACACCAGAATTTATGGCTCCTGAAATTTATGAAGAAAAGTATGGTACTGCTGTTGATATTTATGCTTTTGGTATGTGCCTTTTGGAAATGGCCACCTTGTAAATACCCTATAGAGAGTGCACTTCAGCTGCTCAAGTCTATAAGAAGGTAAATAAATTATTTAAAATTTTTTTTATCATAATTTATTTAATCTGTAGGTTTCACAAGGATTGCTCCCAAATAGTTTGCAGCTCATCTAGAACGATTAATTAAAATAATTTATATTAAAATGTATATAAAGATCAGAAAATAGACCAAGCGCTGCTTAGCTGCTTTAAGATGATTTTTTTAAAGAATCAGAAATAGATAATTAACCCATTTAGTTAGCCTCAGATCGAATACCTCAGTCGCTTGGGAATTCAAACGATTCTCCATAGACCAATTACTAACAGCAAAACTTTTAACAAAGCTAAGACTAGCACAGTCAAGCTTAAAGTAGCAATTTTAAAAAAACTAGCGATTTTGAATCACCTGTTCATTAAGTATCATAAAAACAAGACAATCATTCATCCTCTTCAGCTTCTAAATCTTCTCATTCTAAATAGCATAGAGGTTCAAATCAAGCATCACCAGCATAATCTTAAAATTCATCTTAATCCTCAGAAAAACCTGCATAGTCAAATCTTACTCAAAATTAGAGTTCCATTCCAAAACATGAATCTTAAAATTCTTTATCATCAATTAGCTAAAACCAAACTAACTCAGTTTAGTCCTCGTTTCATGATTAAGATGCTAACTCTAAAAAATTATTGCCTGCAGATGGACTAACTTCTAAAAATACTCATAATGATTCTAATATGGAATAAAGTAATACTCAAATTCCTAATGAAGACAAGCAGTTAAAGGCTAACAAGTGCTAATCCTAAGAATCATCGTATGATTAAGGCATTCCAAATGGGCTATAGTGTACAAAATAATACTCGAAAGAAAGCCAAACTTCATAAATATCTCAAATAGAAACAAACAAAGAAATAAAAAATAAATCACTGGAAACTGAGAGTAATACACCAAACTAAGTTTAAGATTTGGATAATTTCAATTTTAAAACAACTCCTTTAATTATAGAAAAGAATAACTTAGATTAAGTGCAAATGGAATAAAATAAAATTTTACAAGAAAATAAAGAATAACAACAGTAAGAAATAAATTAAGACCCTTAGCTAAATTAAGAAGTATAGCAATAAGTTAGTTAAAAATAGGATACTTAAAAAGAGGATTAGTAAAGTATAAATGATGAACATATCGAGGATGAAAACGATAATTTAAAACAAAAATATTACATGAATAAAAATATAATTTATACAAATAATAATGGTATTGTTACTTAGATTCTTCCTCCAGCAGAAAAAAGACTTGATGAAGAAATGAAGATGAGAAAAATCACTGAAGATTCTAAAGAAATTTAAGATGATGATCGTTTTTATGATAATATTTAAAGTAGAACGCACAACAATGATTCAAATTCATTCTATAATTAAGAGAAAAAAAATTCTGATAATATCTCTTTTAGCTAACTAAATGTTTCAAATGTAAAAGAGGTAGTTGAAGGTGATTTTAGTTTTGATAAATAGACTAGAATGCAAATTGTTGATAAGAAATTAGAATAAGAATAAGAGCAAACAGAGACATAACATAATTAAGTTTTAATAATTGACACTGCAGGAGATAAAAAAGACATTTAAAGTGCTGATTTTACATAATCACCAAATTACCAAACTAAAAAATCAGAGGGAAATAACACTCCAATTACACCAATTGTGAATAACATTCTTACAAATTTTAAAAATCCTTAAATTGATGAGAAACATAAATTATTTAGATAAAAGAGTAAGAGTGGTGAAGATTTTTATGTTTAAAAATTGCAAAACATTTAAAATGAAGACATCTAAGTTAGCTATTCTGAAAATTTATCAATGAATGGTTTATAAAACAATTAATAAGAATAAAGTAAGCCAAGTCAAGGTTTATCTCCAAGAAAAATAAAAGATTAATTAACAAACGATTAATAATATGAAAGAATATTAAGAAGAGATGTTGACACTAATAACTCTCAAAAAAATGAAAATATAAGTAGCTAAAACAATCTTCCAAATTACGGAGGAGTTGAGCATTGTGAGTTCATTTCTAATCAAGAAAGTGGAGCTTCTTTAGATAAATACAGCAATAAGAGTATGGATAATGCAAATAATGATTCAAATAAAAGAGCTAGTCCTTCAAATGGGGTTGTGTACTATGATGATTCAACCAACTAATTTACTATGTAAAATGATCATTCTGAAATTTACTCTAATCATGAATATCAGCAAGATTGTTCCAAGCAACCAAGTACAGTAGAAATTCAGTAATACCAAGATGAGGAATTAAATGTCCTACCACCATACTCTCTTACTGTACTTGAAGAAAAGGAATTGAAAAATTAGAAATTTTTAATAAAATTTAAATTCTAACATTTTGACAGATGTTAAACTTTCGAAATCGATAATATTCATGAAGACTTCAGCGAATAAAGTATTATTGCTTTTGCTTAAGTAAAGGCTGCTGAATTAGAAATAGTTGAATATGAGCAATAGTTTATTTATGACTTGTACAATTTAGGTAATTTATTTAAAATCTATTAGTTTATTTGTTAATCCTGTAAAATAAAAAATAGTTTGCGAACGCTATAATTAATTCCACAGTTAAGTGTCTTAAGGTTAAAGAAAGATTGTTTAAGAAGACTCTTCCAATTCAAATTACACTTAGCCTTATTGTATAGAAATATTTATCCGCCACTATTAAAATTATATGGTAAATCGATTATTTAGTTATAAACTTTAAAAACTTATTTTTACATTATCAAACAATAAATAATAGAAAGAGATTGAAGAATATTTAAAAGTTGAATCTAGTCAAAACCTCAAAATAAGGCAATCTAAAGAACAAATATAACTCAATAGATTCCATCTTAATCAACAAGAGAATTAAATAGATTATGAATCATAAGCATAAAATCAATTTGTTTAAAAATCTCCTTAAACTATATAAAAAGTAGTAGCAGTGAATTAGTAATAATTGCTTCCCTCACAAAATATAAATTATGGTAATAATCCTAATAATTAAGATTTCTTTGAGTCTCCAGAAATTAATAACATCCAAAAAAAGACAAACATTGTTAACCAATAAGCAATTGAGTAATTCTAATAGCCTCTTTACCCAAATAATTAAAATAATAATAGTAATAATAATCCTAACAATATGAGTTAGAATTATAACTAAAATAGCACTTCTTACAGTAATATAGCGACAATTAATAATAACAACAATCCAAGCATCCCTAATAACAATGTTCCAGGAAGCTTGTTGAACTTTAACAGCAACTAAAATACATAAGGAAATATTACTTCTCACCATCTGTCACCAAACTCTAGTGCTAATACATTTGAAGAAAATCAAGAGGGATAGTAATTAATGATAAATTTCCCCCCGTAGATCCAAAGATCAGGATCAATTTAAATTAATGCTCAATCTACCCAGCAAAGTAATATGAAAAACTAAATGTATATCCCTTAAAGCAATAATTTAAACAATTAATATTAAATATAATAACCTCAAACAGTAAATAAAAATTAGTATGCATAAACTACAACCCATTAATAGTAATAGCAATAGATTAAATAAAAATACTTGAAAGACGAAATGTTAAATACATAAGGTTTTAATACTCGTGAAGGTAGGTAAGATAGCAAGGCAATAAGTCATTCCCAAAGCTTTTCAAATATATCTACTTAGGTTATTCAAAAAGTAAAGCAAAGCTAATCAAAACACAGATTACATCATGCTGAAAATTCGAATACTTAGTCTATGTATAGTTCTAATCAGCAATCTCAAACTATGTAGGGCAGTAAACCATTACCATAACAATCAACATACTTTAATTAATAAAGTCTTTCATAATAAATATAATTTCAAAATCCAATGTAACATTAATAGCAACAATAAAATCCAAGTTTCTTCTAATAATAAGTCTAATAACCTAATAATTCAAATTATACTTTTCCACAAAATAACTCAAATCAGAATATTCAGTAGAATACACCTTAAACATTACCAGGAAGATAGCTAAATTAGAGATAATAAAAATACTCATACGCTTCTGAAGATACTTAGCATACTCAACAAAATAATCTAATGAAAGGAAGCCACTTTAAGAATTAATCTAATCATCAAGTAAAATTGTCTTCTTCACAAGAATAATATAACAGCAAAACGCCAAACATATAGGATGATTCCAATAATCCATATTAGCTTCCATAACAATAACAAAGATTATAGTAAAATTAATAATCTCACTATTAACAGCATGCCTCTCTTTCTACTTAATTGGAAAATGATAACTCTATGAGAAAAAATTCTTAAAATAGCGGTTAAAGTAATTACAATGCTATGAATCCACCCTTTTTTATCTAACCTTTAGATAACAAAAATGGAAACTAATTTAGCTAAAGTATCAATTAATAAAATCTTAAATAATAATAAACAACATAGAATTAATTTATAAAGAGTTTATCTCCCCCTGGAATTTAGAGTAGAAAAGAAACCGATGAAAGCAAACAAAAAAATTATATTGTATCTCGTCCTCCATCTTCTGGATAATAAGCAAGGGTTTAATTAACTTTGAATGAATAAGATGTTTAATAATAATCATAAAATCAATATTCTTAGTAAACCACTATGATTTCACCTACTTATAGCCAGTATAATTAAAGTAATAGCAAAAGAACTTCAGATAATTTTTATGTCCCTTAAGAAATGACTTAGCCATCTTAGCAGTAATAATAATCTTTAACAAATATTATGCCTGTTGTTGCTACAAATTAAACTTATCAATAGTAATAAACATAAAAAGTATCTTAAATTCCTTAACAGAATTTGCAATAAAAACAAGAAGAAGCAAGTATTGAATAACTTAACTAACAAGCTTATTAGAGGTAAAATAAAAAAGAATAATCTTATTATAAAGCACCTAACAGTTAAAGTAAGCAAGAATCATCTCATAACTTACTATCACCAAACTCATAGCAAGTAATTAAATTCTAATTACAAGAATAATAGAATAATGTTGCTACACCTATGGTAAATAAATAATAACTTTAAAATTAGTAGTTATAACAATAATAAATTTAATAATAACAGCAATAAGCTTATTAAAGTATTACATCATAAAATAATTAACAAAATTAAGTTAATTCATAAGTAATATATGCAAATCAACAGCAAAATAACTCTAATAATGCTAATTCTTAATAATAATAATAACAATAATAATTTTAGCAACAACTATAGCAGTAGCAATAATAATAATTATTATAACAATAGCAATAATAATAACAGATGTAGTTATTGTAGTAGTAGCAGCAATAGTAATAATTATAATAAATGTCATAACAATAACAACTATAGCAATAACAGTAACAATAGCTCTAACAATAATAGTAATTAAACTAAAACAATTCATTACCTTAGAATATATCCTAAGCATAGAACATTTAGCACATTGCAGAAGTATAAACTCAATTTATTTAGAGTTAAAGTCCTCCTCCTTAAATAGGTTAACAGATAATTCAGTAGCAATAATTTACATAGAATGAAAGAATTTCTTAACAATAGTAGGCTGTTCCTTAAATTACATAGAAAGCAATCTAAAATAACTAACAGGTAATTTAGAACAGCTAAACATAGCAATTAGCTTAACAAGCTAACAATTAATAACAATAATAATAGTAAAATTAATTATAAATAAATTAATAGAATTTACAATAATAGTAGCAAATTTAATAACAATAACTTAATAATAATAATAATATGACAATGTAACAATAACCCTAATAGTAATAATAAATTATTTCTGGTTAAAACACCTAAGGTAATTAGTAGTAATAATACCAATTATAAAATCAAGCACAGTAATAAAATTCAAACTAAATTAATGTTTAAACTAATTGCGCTAATGTTTAAAGAAGCTCTCCTGTTAAAATTGAGGATGAGATAAAAAAAATAATTCTTGAAATTAAAGTAAAATTAATCATAAAAAATAATATATTTATTTAATATTTTTTAAAGTTAAAATTATAAAGGACTCAAGCAGTAAAGATAGATAGAGTTAACCATGATAAAGTTAAAGATGAAAATGAAATCAGACTTCTGTAAAGAAGTTTAAAACTCTGTTCACCCTAAGAATAAATTTTAGAAAATGGACATTTTGGTAATTACACAGAATAAATGATAAAGATTTTCTAGAAACAACATAATCTAGCTTGTAATGGTGCAATCGAAAACGAGCTTTGGAAATCTATTTCCAGTAATAAATAATTCATTTATAAACTTTTTTTATCATTAATTTATTTTTTAATTTACATAGATGAGCTAGAGAATCAACTAGCCCAAATTGAAAATAAAGCAAATCTGCAACAGTAAAAGGATCAAAATAAAAAGAAATTAATTAAAGAGATTCAGAGTTAACAATCAAAAGAAACAATGAGTAACTTTGAAAGTAAAATGTTCAGCGATTTTAGTTTGACAAATAATGATTTAAATTGATAAAATATGCTAATTAGCTAGCTAGCTAACTAGATATTTAACTGACTGAATTTCGTTTGGATAGCTAATAAATAACCTATAAATTATTAAATAATTCAATAATAATATTTATTATATTTTTCTAACAAAACAACACCTACTTATATTTCAATTAGAACCATCAAAAATTTCTGATTTAAAATAATTTATTTGCCCTCATTAGCTCTTATAAGCCAAATAGTTACTTCTATACATAGTATGCTTACTACTTATAGTGATTTCAATATAATAAATGATAGATATTTCTATAAGTATTATTTTTATCTACTAAAGAAGAATAAAATAATAAATTATTTTACTAAAAGATTAATTTAAAACCTTAAGAGATTGATTATTTCAAAATTAAATAAATTTTTAATATCCACTTATAATTATTAAATTGAAGAAAAAATTATATTTTATTTTTTAAAAGTTATTAATTAATCAGTTTAAAAAATATATTTTAAATTTAATATGCATTTTAAAATTAAAAAATGAAATAAGCTTAAATCAAATAACAGTAAACTTTATTAAAAAAAATTTAATTTATTAAATATTATTTAAATTAGTAAAAATAATAGATTTGAAATTAGCTATTATAAAATGTATACGTATTTTTCAAGAAAATAACAATTACTCAAAATACCAAAATAGAATAAATAATACACAACTTGATAATTAATTTATAGATATTAAAAAAACGAACTTATTTATTTTGATTGCTTAAATATTTTAGGTGTTGAATTTGCTTCATATAAATGACGGAGTATCAAAAAGTAAAAAAAGAGTAAAATATAAAGCTCAGCAGTTTAATTATTAGTGCTTTTACTTAGGACATGTAGATTTTTTAGTTTTATTTTGTATACCATATTTTAAATTTAATAGGAATGATCTTTAGTAAAAAGAAATACAAAGAAAAATAAACTCTTTGACTGATGGTTTCAAGAAAATTGCTGTAAGGCAAGCTCTTAAAAGAAATAAATATTTATCAAACTAGTCTGATGATGTATAGAGCAAATTGAGATAAGGAGAAAGTTATAAATTTATAGTAAACATATTTATTTTATTAATAAAGTGATTAGATTTTGAATTATATTAAAGGATGCTCACAGAATCATCCTTGAGGAGTTATTAGAAAGATATTAAACAGATATATACAAAGGATTGACAGATAAAGACGCAAAATTAAGATCTCTCAAACAAAAAAATAAAATAAACATAATTACATAAAATAGCATGTTGAAAAGAATTTTAAAAGAATTACTTACTTTATTTCACTTACTCATTTTGCTTGCTTCTATATTAAGCTTTTTATTATACTCTTAAAAGAATTAATTCTAAATGGTAACACTTTTTAAATTATTTAAAATATTTCAAAAAGTTAACATTGTAAAAGCTAGTAACTGCAATCCTCTTATTGTGTTTTGTAATTATTTCTTCTATTATTGGTTCTTACAGACAAAGAAAAGGTCAAAATATATTGGAAAATATAGAGAAAAGTGTACCTAAGAATTGTATAGTGACAAGAGATGGAGAAGATAAATAAATCCTTTCGATAAACGTATGTATTATTTTTATACACCTAAATTTAAAAATCAATAAATATTTTCTGCAAAGCTGGTACCTGGAGATATAATTAAATTAAGTGAAGGTATGACAAGCCCGGCAGATGTAAGAATTATTGCTTCAACTGATCTCTATGTTAACAAAGAGATATACACAGGATCCTCCATAGAGGAGTATATGCATCCTGAATGTTCAAATAAAGAAAATCCACTAAACACAAACAATATTATATTTTTAGGATCTAAAATAGTAAGAGGAAAAGCTAAGTGCTTAGTTATTTAAACAGGAGTGGATACTTTAATTTAAGATTTAGGATATAAATGTAACTTTCTAGCTTTTTTTGTATTATAATATATCTAAGATAGTAATAATAATAATGATAATAAAGGTAGTCAAGAAGATTATTTCCCAGACAGTTAACTTAAAAAAGACTTTGACGGATTTTTAAATATAGTTAGTATAGTGCTCATCTCAATAACAACAATAACGTTGCTCATCAATTTGGGAAAACCAGAAATATTTGGTATGTAGTACCACCTTTAGTATATGATTGGAATGGTTGTTTCTGGTTTACCATTAGGAATGATTATTTTGAAAACTTCTTATTTGCTTATTGTTTAAAAGCAATTAAACTAAGAAAATATTGATGTAAATTATATCGAATCCATAGCTGTTCTTGGATAAACTACTTGCATTTGCACAGATATGACAGGTACCCTTACTTTAAATAAACCAATTGTGTCTAACCTTTGGTATGATGATAAAGCAGTAAGAAAATTAAATTTAATGAAAAAAAATTAATTCATTTTATGTAAAATTTAAAGCGCCTTGCCAAAAATAAATAACTTGCTTTACCAACTGAAAAGCTTTAGTATAATATAGAATCTGATAAAACATTAATAGAATTAATGAATTGTGCAACTTTATGCAATGATTCTAATTTTGATGATAGGCTACCTTAATAAATTGTAATTTATTATGTAAAGAAAATATTTTATTTAATTTACTAAATTTATAGATAAAAGAAGTTGCAAACAACAAAAAAATGTCTTTTGATTAAAAAAAATAAAAACTTCAAAAAGAATAAGAATAACACGTAAAAGATCTAATTAAAAAATAATGGATTGATTGGCCTTGCTCAGGTATTCATCATAATGAGAATGCATTAATTAAATTTTTTTAGCCTCTCAAAGATATCAGAATTATTAGAGATGAATAGCCGATAGTCAGAGATTTTATAAAAAACAAAGCAAAAATACCATTTTCAATATCAACAAAATTCTCAAGTGTTATTTGTAGAAATAACAAAGAGTATTCTCATTACACTCTATATACTAAAGTAAATAATTATTATTTAGTTAAAAAATATATTTTATATCAAACAAATTTATAAATAATTACTAAAGTAAAATTATAAACCTTAATTTTACTTTAATCATGTGAAAATTGTTCTAACTAAATTTTTATATTTAAATTTTAAAATTTTTTACAAAATTTTATTTAGATTAATTTCTTTTAATAAATGAGAATTTATGGTATTTTAGAAAATTAAATACAAATTATTTTTTAAAGGGTGCACCAAGTGTCGTATGGAACATGTGTGATAAAGTAATGTACAAAGGGGAAGTATAACCTAAGACTAGCAGTTGGGAAATAAAATTTGAGAAAATCCTTCAATTATATGGAGAAAAAGGAGAGAGAGTACTGGCCTTTGCAAAATTGGATTTGCCTTAAGAAGTAACTTTTATGAAATTAAAATGTTTCTAGTCAAATACGCTTTTAAAAATAGGAATTTGATTATAATTTCTAATTTAATATGACAAATCCGAATTTTCCTTTAAATAATCAAGTTTTTATAGGATTGATTTCTTAACTTGATCCTCCAGAGTAAGTTAATAATATATTTCTTGATACTTAAAATAGTTTTTTATTAATAGTTATGGAAGTGCAAACATGGTTAGGATATGCAAATAAGCAGGAATAAAAGTCATTATGTTAACAGGTAATTCAATTTTTTTCTCATATGTTTTTAAAAATTTGCTAAAAACTTGCTTAAATAGGTGAAGAAAGCCTGACTGCTACTTAAATTGCAAAAAGCTGTAATGTAATTACTATGTAAACTTAAATAGAATTAAACAAAGAGCTCAATGTTGGTGAAAAAGCAGCTTTTTAAGAGGCTTAAGCTTTAGTTATAGATGGAGAAGAGGTAGCTAAAATTCTAACGAGAGAAGAAGGTCTGCCTAAAAAATAAAAGGGATTGATATTGAAAGAATATTTGAGAAAACCAGAAGTTATATTTTCCAAAGTATAACCTGCTCACAAGGAGTAAATAGTCAAGACACTTTAAAAAACGGGATATCTTGTAAAATATTTTATCAATAAATATGCTAAAACTTAATTATGTATAAGGTAACAGCAACAGGTTTGACAATTAGAGACACACCAGCATTGAGGCAGGCAGAAGTAGGAGTTAGCTTCGCTATATAAGGTGACTAAGTAGCAAAAGATACTTCTGATATCAAATTACTAAATGATTAATTTATAACTTTAGTAAAAGGTATTGAAAAAGGTAGGTTAGCATTTGATAACTTAAAAAAGTCTGTCACGTTTTGCCTGTCTTCTACAGTTTCATAATTAGCAGCTTTTATATTTTTCTATTTGGCTTAAATGCCTTTCGGTCTAACACCCATCTAAGTTTTTATTTTAGATATTGGTTTGATTCATTTGCCAGCCCTATTTTATGTTTATTTATAACCTGAAATACCTGTTATGGAAAGAAAACCAGAGTTATCAAACTAAGTCAATAAGTAAATTTTTTTTCTACAAAAATAAAAATTAACTTAATACATTAAAAGGAAAATGATATATTCAAGTTACTTATACTTTGGTTGGTTTTCTTTGTTTGCAGGTTTTTTAGCATATTTCTCTGTTCTAAGCGACTTTGGACTCTCATATAACGATGTTAAAGGTTTGTCTACTAAAAAAGTTTTCATCCCCTTTGTAGGAGATGAATATGACCCTCAAAGTCCTTGGTTAGGAAACTCTTTGTTGAGACATATTTACCCTTGCGACTCTGCGTAGAAATATGAATCAAATTAAACTTTCTTGGACTGGCAATATGATTCACATATTTTCTTTGATCTCCGTTTGGCATATGCTGAATGCTAAAAAGATGTATTTTAAAACTTATTTTTAGATAAATATTCTTTGGTATTTGAACGTAATATAATTTATAAAGGGTTCTTGGAAGTCAACATTTATAAAGGAGGAATCAGAATAGAATAATTACAATTCATGTTAAAATCTAGGACTTAATATTTATAATTCGAGACCGAATTGTTATACAACAGAAATATTTAAATATGCTCAAACTGCATATCTTTATGCTTCATCTTTAGTTATGATAATACAGTACTATATAAGTAAATCAAGAATTCAAAGTGTTTTATATGATAGATTAGAAAACTTGGCAATACCTTCAGGGATATTCATATAGATACTAACTCTACTCATATTTACTTTAATTTAATCACTTAATGACACTTTCTCAACAAGAAAATTGGACTTAAGGTAAATTTAAATCTTATTGCAATTGTTTCTAATAAAAATATTTTTATAGATATTATGGCTGGTTTGGTGTTCCGTTTGCAATACTGCTTATAATATTAGAGGAGTTAAAAAAGAAAATGATAAGATAATAATTGTCGACTTCTAAGTAATTGAAATAAAAAAATGCAGATTAAGAAGCCGATCCTGAAAAGAAATCTTTAAAAGAGGATGAAAAGAAGGGAAAAAATAAAAATTAGGAATATGAAGATGAAAAGGATAATTTAATTTATAAAAATATGCACTTTAACTAGGAAATGTAGAACAAATTTAAATTCTTTATTAAAAAGAATGAGAATACATGGATTAAAAGAAACATTTTAATTTGATTTAGCTGCTTCTGTGATTGGATATAAGTCAGTAGTATTAAGTCATTTTTTATTTTATTATTGTATTTAGAATATATATTTAAACTATTCCTCATTCCTAATCAGAGGATTAAGCAAATTTTTCTTTCTATCATAGATCGTTACATCAGCAATGATGCTCAAAGCAAAACATCCTGATAATAGGAGCAATAGTTTATTTAATAAAATCTATTTGTATGGAACAATATCTCTTAAAACAATAGAATTTTAATATTTCAATTCATTTAAAATATCCATTCCTTAAAGATTAATAACCTTTCCTATCAAAGCAACTTTCTTTTTTTAACTTTTTGTATTTAAATTAAAAAAAATAGATTTTATTATTTAAAATATGTGTTTGAATAAATACTTTTCAAGCTCTTGTATGCTTTGATTGTCTACTAAAAATTTAATAGTTCCATCTTCAATCAAGACTAAATATGCAGCTTTATTTGTTAATCAATTAAACTTTATTAAAGCATGTTATGAATGAAATTTTAATTACTTTTCATGCCATCATGTTCATTTTAAATTAAATCTGGAGTAATTAATTCATTCTAAATGTATTTAATACTGCTTGAAAAAATGTTATCATATTGGCTTTGCAATTATGTTTATTAGAGTATGTATTAATTATCTACTTTAATCATATTTTTTTTTCTGACATTTAAGAGATAATTGCGGATTAAAGTGTGAGAAATTCCTTTCTTAGAGTCATCCAGATCAATAATCATTTTACCAATATAAAATCCATTAGACGCATTTTCAGCTTAAAGACAAATCAAATTATTTTTGTAAAAAGAAATTAAAAACTTTTCTAAATTTTTAGAAAAGTTTAATTGAGAATATTTAGACATCATTTTATGTAATTAAAAAAGATATTTATTTCTTCTACTGATAGTATATAAGTAATAGATAGATTTTTCTTTAAATACTAAATTACATAATAAGCAACAAAATGAAATTTCTAAGAATTTTATTTTCTGACAGTGTTGATAAATTAGAAAATTAATCATTGAATTAAATTATCATTTTTAGAAACAAAGTTAAAACATTTTCTTAACTAAAGTTTATAAATGTTTTTCTTTTTATTTCAATAAATAAAATTGTTTTTTCTTGTAAAAACTTATTATTTTTGTATTTTTTTATGATAAATCAATAAATTATAAAAAAACTTCTAATAAAATAATAAGCACAATAAATATAATTATGAATATAAATAAATTATCATAAAAATTATTTTCAAAATCAAATTAAATTATTTCCTAATTTTTATTTTAACTTTTTTATGAAATAAATATTTCAATTTAATAATTTTCTTCTATCATATTATCATATGCTATTTTAATACCTTTAATTCTTTTATTTTTTTTTTAGTAGTAAATAATATATTATTACAAAGTAATAAATTTAATGAAATAACAATTAAAACAGTTAAATTATTAATCAGAATTTAAATATTTTCTAAACTCTTCATAAAAGAATTAAAATTTGACTTCTTTGAAATCTTTTAGGAATTAAAAAAAATAATTTTTTATTTTATTAAAAGCTTTTTGACCATAAATTAAATTCATAAAACTGCAAAAATAAATAATTATAATAAAAATAATAATACAAATTAATTATGAAAAAGAAATGATTAAAAATAGTTTTTTTTATTTTAAGAATTCATTTTAGATTTTTTACAATTATGAATTAAAACATGATAAGTAAAAGTTCTAATTTAATTTAAATAAATGTATTTTTTTAATATTTAATAATTTAAGGAACACAACAACACAGTTTTGTTTTAGTTGCAAAATAGGGTGGTTTCAAATGAACCCTAGTTGATGATCTTCATTTATATCTTTGGTCTTTTATTAAGATTTTACTAATTTTTATATGTCTTAATAATCCTATTCTGATAAATCAAAATATTTCTTGAATTTTTCTACTTCTTAATTCATTTATTCATCTAATTTTATTTTTTTTTATTCATAAACTTGCTTTTCTTCAGAGGATAGCTAATTAAATGTAACTTATAGTTGCTTAGTAAATTGTTGGTGCTCTTCTAAGTCTTTGAATTTAATTTTTTTACCTTAATATTAATCTATTACAAATAAATTATATATATTTTTATATTGCTTGAGAGGGATTCTAAAAGTTTTATCATATTCTGCTATTGCAGTTTTAAAATTTACAATATTATCTTTATATTTTTATTAGTATTCTTGTTTTTGTTCTTCAGGTATATTATTCCAACTATTAGTAACATGTTGTGTGATAGTTGCAATGTCTGATGTTTATAATTCTTCTTAAACTTTAGTATATCTTTCTTTCAGATAAATCTAAAAAGAAGAAAGTGGTAATTTAGGCTTTGTATAAATCTTTTTATAGTGAAGCATTTCATTGTAATATTAATAATTTTAATATTTAATTAAATTTAGCACTTCAAGTTTATGGTCAATCATAAATTCATCATCATTCCATAAGCTGCTAAGTTTTTTCAATATAACTGATGTAGGTTCATTTGGATAATTTTCTCTAATAATCCTCATATACATTAATGTGAACACATTATAAGCACTTAAAGGCTTGAGAGGAGGCTTCGGAATTAAGTACTATCCATCGAATACATCAAACCTTTCTTAAAATGGATAAGGAATTGGAATAGTTTTTTTCCTATACTAATAACAGCATACGACTTAAAAAAGTTTCGAATTACTTTCAAAATTATTTTTACAGTTAAAAAACAACCCTTTTATCATTAATCGCTAATTTAAAATAATTAATATTCTTAAACTAAATTTAAGAAACTTCTAATGATTTTGTTTGATTAATTTATTTTAGATTTGAAGATATTTCTGTGCTTAATTTGTAATTTCAAATTATTTATTCCATTTTAACAAGTATATCCAAAAATATATTCTACTTTTAATTATTTTTGAGAAATCGCTAGTAGTTACTTAAAAACGTAAATTTTCACTTAAAAAAATGAGCACAAAATTAATTTACAATACATTCTTTAAAATTATGATATAAAGTATTCTCAAAAGAATTTTAAAAAAATCTAAGTGTCTATAATTCTTTGGATTATATTTTTATTTAAAATTTATATGTATAAAAATAATTTTTTAATTTTATTTATCTATTAAATTTTAATATAATAAGATTCCTAACAAAATATTTATTTTCCAAAAATGTTTGATTGATATCGTACTTTTAATTTTTTAGATAAAATTTGTTTATTTTTATTAAATATATTTTTTATCAGAAAGACATTTTAGTGCAAGTATTAAAAGTAGAATAAAAAAGTAAAGAGAACTTTATTTGTTTGACAAAATTTTAATTCTTTTAAATCTTATTAGAATTTTTTTATGTAATTGATTGAGATATTAAATAAATACTTTTAGTGTTTGTTTTAAATCGTTTATTTGAACTCATCAACTGTTTTGAATAAGTATTATCAATGATAACAGTTTTGTTGATTTTAACCTTAGTCAGGTAGATTAGTAGGATGATGAAATATATTTCCTCATCCTCCAATTAAGAATAATTTAAATTTAATATTTATTATAAATTTTTTATTTATGCTAAATGATAATATCTTTAATTGTTTATATTATTTACTGAAGATTATTTTTTATTACAAAAGCCTTTGTTTTTTGCTAATTGTTCTAACATCCTATATACTATAAATGCATTTATGTATGTTAATAAATTAGAATAATTATATAAATCATTAGAGGGAGTCTAAGAATGATACTAATTTAGTAATCTAATCAATTTATTCTTCATTAATTTGCTTAAATTTCTCCTTGTCCATCAAATACTTAGCATCTGGGTAAACAAATGATTGCTCATCTGTCTTCCAGTTAAGCTTTTAGATTGTTTTAAAGGTATCTTGTTCACTATTTATATATATATTCATTTTAATTAATAATCTCTATGATATTTTCATTTATTCTAATTTGTTTAAATAAAATTAATATTTTACTTCAAAGCAAGCAAAATTTAGAATTCTTTGATGCTTAAGTTAGCATAATTTAAAGTGATTTCCTTAAGGATTTTTTAGAAAACTGCAGTGTGCAACATATGAAGTAAACTTGAAATACTCTTATTGTTGAGATTGCTATTGACTTAAGCTATCAATTAGAAAGCTGCATTTTACTAACCTGACCAGAGAACATATAAAATCTTGTGGATTTCTTATAAGATTTAATTCTATTTCTTTTCATTCTATAAAAAAATAAGATAATTAATTGAATTTTATTAGCTTGATAGTATTGAAAATCACTAATTTACAGGAATTCTAGCCCAGAAGAATTTAGCATTTTCCAAATCATAACTGATCAAGTAGCATAAAAATTAAATTTAAAGGAGTGTGACAGAATGTTCCTCAATGGTTATCTATTTAATTTCATATAAATGGTTATTATAAAGCTAATTTTCTTTTATTTCATTTAGGAATCTAAAGGCTCCTAAGCTGATAAATCTAAATTAATTACATTAATGTTTTCTTCTAAATCCTCCAAAATGCTAATGATATTTTCAATCGATTAAGTATTATTGGGTAGCTTGGAGATCTCCTTAAGCACTAATGTTTCATAATCTTCTTTGCTTCTACCTAAATGCTCGCTCATCTTTACTAAATATTTGTTATGTTTTGTTAATGTTTTTATTTGTTCTTTATTTTTTCTTAAGATTGATACAAATTTTTTTTATAAAGAATCTAACTAATCTAATCAAATCAGAGTCTATTATACAATTTTTTGATAAGATATACATTAATTAACTCATTATATAAACTCATACATAGAAAAAATGCATACCAATAAATTATATAAGTACAAGATTTAGATATCTTATGCTTCTTTCTTTTCTCAAACAAAAATCTTATCTCATCTCATCTCCTCTCATTCATTTGATTAGTTTTATTTATTATTATCTCATCTATCCTTCAAAATTATTGCATCTACAAGTTATGAAGATATATTCTGGTGAAAAATTTTTTGATAAGATATACATTAATTTATTGTTCAAAAAAAATTAATAAAAAGCAAAAGAATTAGATATCTTATATTTATTTTCTCAAACAAAAATCTATCTAACCATATTAATTCATCACTTTCATTTAATTAGTTTTATTTGTATATTATTATATCTACAAGTTATCAAGATATCGTTTCTGATAATAATTAATTCCTAATAAAATATTTTGTCTAAAATTTATAAATAATATCTAGAAATAAATAAATAATTGTATAAAAATATATATTGATTAGAATAAAAAAGAAAGAGAAGAATTAAAATTATAATAATAATATTCTCAAAAGAAAAAAATTACTGTATTAGATACTTTTAAGCTTCTTAAAAATTCCTAAAACATTCACAAGACGAATGAAAACAAAATATGTATTTAGTGTTTTAAGCTAATTATCTGTATTTACCTAAATTAAAAGTTTTAGTTTATGTATTGAATAAGTATTATTTTAAATTAAAGGATATTAAATGGTTATTTAAAGTAATTTAACTTAAATCTAGAATTTAAAATAAACTAATCTCGAAATAGCTAGATAATTTTATAAATATAAGGTGGATAAGATTTACTTGAAGCTTTCAGTACTTTAAAGAAATTGACAGATTTAGAAATCCATATTTTCATAAATTATTATCAAACTTAGCTTTTTAAACTTTTGATCTAAGTTAAAGCAATTACATTAACCTAAAAAAAGAGTTGATTTCTTGATGGTTCTTAATTATATGCTTCAAATGAAAGATAAATAGCAATTTAGATTGCTTATTCAATATTTTTAAGATTGAAAAGGAATAATTAATTATTTAACATAATACATATTGATGCTTCTATAGTCTTTAGAAAAATTAATTTAAATTTGTCACAGCTTTAGAATATGTGTGAAATGATAACATATTTTGGATGTAAACTCTACCATAAAAGAAGTCAATAGTCATAAGAATCTCAATTAGACATTAATTAAATTAAACTGTCAATGTCATACAATGTTTTTCATCAGGAATTTAAGTTAATAAATTTTTTATCAATATGTTAAAATAAAAAATTAACAAATCAATCAGATAATTATTTAATATTGTTTGAAATTGTAATTTTAAATATTAATTAAATAATAAATATAATTTTAGTTTCTAATTCTATTTGCTTTTTTCAATTGGTATATTTATTTTCTTAAATTTCATCAGATAAACTTTTTATTTTTGATACAAATTGCTTCTTATTTAATAGTCATACAACCATAAAAATAGTTAAAAAAATGTTTAATAGAGCGAAACAATTTTTTAAAAAATATAATAGAAAATATCATTCATTTTTAAATTATTTTTTAAAAACCTTATTAAAATCTTATTCTTAATAAACAATTTATATAAATATGAAATAAGTACTAATAATTAATTTTTTTAATATTTTTGTGTATAAACTTGTATTTTTTAATAAAATTAAGGATTCTTTGTTAAATCTATCTTCAAACGCTTGCGCTAGAATACTATTTCATTATTAATAAAAAGTAATTCATTTACAGATAACCTATATAAAGAAATTAATTTAGATTATGATAAAAATGATATCATATAATCTACCAATAAATATAAAATTGTAATAAAATTTCTATTTTTTTAGTTAATAAGTATTAAAAGCTTACTTCGTTATCATATCCCAAGTCCTTTGGCTATTTTGTAATAATTTAAAATTAATATGATTCACATTTTTTATGAATTAATCTTACTTTGCAGAAATGAAGAATGATGTAAAATATGCCAAAACAAAACATGATTGATCCAAAAATGAAACCCAATACATCGTTCGATTCATAAATATACACAGCTATTGTTGCCAAGCTTAATTTATTTTTCATTAAATTTATAAAATTAAAACCATTATATAATAAATTTTTACTATATGTTGAAAACTCCTCTGCCAAGGAAATTCTACAAAAACTTGAAATAATTAGTAACAAACTCAGCCTTCATTTCTCCTGCTATCAGCATTGCACCCAAAAGTCTAATAAAAATTAAGGAGCTTAATATTATTCATAGCTAAACAAAAATTACATCAAAAAGAATGGTGTAAAAAAGTTAAAAAACTTTAAAGTTGTAATGTCATTAAAGGGCTGCAAGAGGATAATATGATATATTGATAAACCTATCAAAAGCAATCTACAGTTAAATTATTAAAATATGATTGATTAAATATCATCCTTTTAAATATCTATTATAAGCTTACGCTAAACCTATGTTTATAATTTTTATAATTACTGCTGTGTTTTTACCCATTTTTATGCTTAAATTTGAAATATTTTCTAATTACAATTTAGCCTCTATGTTTTTTGATATATTAAATATTTATAAATTTAAATAAGGTACTATCTTTGGTAAAAAAATATAAACATTATTATTTAGCTAGGAAAATTTCAACTTAATAAGCTAATTTACTCACCAAATCTAAAATAATTCTAACGATTAAAATCAAAACTATCTAAATTTAGTGGTATTATGAATACTAAATTAAAATTCAATATATGTAAGTAATTTCAATATAAAACTGTAAAAAGAATTGAAAAAATGTTATAAAAACACCTGTATTCATAATTAAATTAGTTATTTTTTAAGATAAAAATTTATACTTTTGCTAAATTAAAATACCCATTTGAAAAAAAATAAATTTATATTACATATTTAATTTATTTATTTTATAAATTAATTGTGCTATTAAATTAATTTTGGTTAAAATAACAAATAAAGGAATTGCTATAATTTAAAAATGTCTTAATCTTTTTTCTATTTTTTTTAATTTATAAACTGTATTTGATATTCAATTAATATTTTAATTGTCTTAAATTTAAAATAATTCTAGTCTAATTTGAATTAATAATTATAAATACATTGCGCGTTTATTTTAAAATTTTGAAAAAAAGAGTAAATTTTTTACATTTCAAAATTTTTAATTATTAAATTTAAAGGGCACTCAAAAAAAAGTATCCGTTCGAAAGTATCAAAACATGATGTAAACTTTTGGTAGTAAGAGAAGTGTAAATGTAGAACAGTTTGACTAGAATTACTATTTTTTTTGTAATAGACCTGAAACTGTTGTTCCTGATGCTTATGAATTATTTTAATTTTATGATGCTTATTTTTTTTAGAATAGATTGGAAGCTTGTGAAATGAAATGGAGCAAAAGAATGACCTCATGTGCTGGTACTTGCAAACACTCTTCATATAATAGTTGCACTATAACTTTGAGCGAATCTTTATTACAATATAGAAATTCTAATGAGTTAAAAGAAACTTTATTGCATGAAATGATTCATGCATATTTGTTTTTGACTAATCCTAAGGCATGTTTAGCTGAAGGTGGGCATGGCGAAGAATTTAAGAGCCTAATGAGCTTTATTAATTCAGTCACAGGACTAAACATAACAGTTTATCATAGTTTTATTGATGAAGTAGAATTATTTAAAGTCCATGTTTGGAAATGTAATGGACCTTGCTAAAATTAGCCTCCTTATTTTGGAACTTGTAAGAGGTAAATGAATAGACCACCTCAAAAAAGTGACACTTGGTTTGAAAGCCATTAAAAAAATTGTGGAGGATAATTTATTAAAATAGATGGCCCAGAATTTGGTGATGACGGTAAACCTGATCCTTCTAAACAAGTAGTTAAAAAGACAAAAAAGGAAAAGAATGGGGAGGAATCTAATTCAAGTATTGTTCAAAATAAAAGAAAACAAAAGAAGAATGAAACTAAAGTCGATAACTTATAGTCTTTAATAAGTAGATATATGATATCTGACATTGAAAAGTAAGATCAAAGCTAAAATAATTAAAGGGAAATTACATAAAATAATTCTAATTTTAAAGAAGAGCATAAAAAACCTTAATTTAAAGATATTATAAGTGGAAATGGTTAATACGGAAACAACCTGTAAAACTCTAATCAAGTTATGTTAAATTAAAATTCTAAATAGTAGATAAATAGTAACCAGCAAGTTAAAACAAGCTAAAAATCTAATGAGGAGCTTTCTCTTGAATAATTTGTTTTTCTTAAAAAAGATAAGCCTTAATATAGCAGCAATTCGAATATTTATAAAGCTAGCTAATATAATTAGAATAATAATAAAAGTTAATTTTAAAATTAGATAATTTAATAGCAAAATAATTAAAAGATTTTATAAAAAGATTAAAATTTTTTAAAAGAACAAAAAAATGATAAATAAATATTTTAATACAAAAGTGATATCATTAAAAAAAATGAAATACACTAAACAAATGATTTTCTTAGTTAATTTTAAAAAAATTAAATTCAATCTGCCTCATCTCTAGATTCTGAAGAAAGTATTGAATTTTTATAGTCATTGATAAATAAGTAAAGATCTCAATAATTGATACCAACTTAGTAAAATAGCAATATATAAAAATTTAACAATGAAAATACTATTCTCCAGCAATAGCAATAATCTAGTTAGAAATCATAAAATAATACTTTAGAGTAAAGTATGGAAAATTGTTAAGTTGATTAGATTTCAGAAAATGAGTAAATTCTCAGCCAGGTTAAAATACAAATTGCTTTTTCAAGAGACAAATCTTTTAATAAAGAGGCATATTTTATTTATTTGATTAATACTAACTTCTAACTTATAGATGTAGCGGATCTGTTGTAAAAAATATATAATTTAGATGATAAAGTTTATTCCCTTAAAAATGTAATTTAAGAATTAAATGGATAGGATATTAAGATAGAAAACTACCCAAATTTTTAGCTAAATAAATTGAATGAACATTATCAAATTTTATTTGATTTTGGAAGTTTAAAAATATATTTTAAAGAACTGAAAAATATTGATTTGAAAACATAGAATCCTATTTCTAGAGTATTTAAAGATGCTATTTATAATCCATAATTATAGTAATAGGTTAACTTACAAAACAAATGAAGAAAACTCTTTTTAAGAAAGTGTTAAAATATAATCAAATTGAATTAAAAATTGAATGTCATTTCTTAAATAAAAATAAAAAAAATTTTGTAACAAATTAAAATAATATTGATAAACTAACTATGTATGTACTTATTAGAACATTATTGTAATTATTTTTTTCTAATAACCTCTTTTGTAATCCTTTTATTATTTTTTTAAATTTTGATATAATCGTTGTTGTTTTGGGTAACTTTAGTTGGTGAAATGAAATAAAGCATTTTAATAAAATATAAAATTGTATTAATAAAAATAATTAATTTCTCTAAAAAAATAAATATAAATATTCTTAATACTTTATAACATTGATTTTCATAATATTATTTATAATTCTTGTTATTTGATATAATGAATGTTGGATGAAAAAAACTGTGTTGTTATTTTACTAAATGAATGATAAAAATAAATTTAATAAAGTTTAAAAGTATAATTTATTTTAATTATAATCCTGATTTAAAAAGTAATGAATGAAGATATTTTTAATAAACTTGAATAATCTAAACATAATATTTTATTTTAAAATAAATTTTTAAAATGTAACCAAGGATAAATAAACACCTTTCTAAAACTATAGACTTAATAGAACATATTCATAATATCTGATAGAATTAGCTCTAAAATCATCTCTTTTGTTAACCTTTATACTGATTTTTGTAATTTTGGTATAATTCTTGTTACTGGGCATAATGATTGTTGGATGGTAAAATTTGTGATTAACTTATTAAATCATACTTATTTCCTTATTTTACTTAATATTAATTATATTTATCTTATAATTTATAGGGACTCAGCTTTATATTACTATACATTTTTGGAGATTCAGATTAAAGCGACTTCAAGCGTTAGGATTCTTTATCTCTCTCTTAATCAGAGATCTGTTTAGCCCTTAAAATTAATTTTTACTTTCTTTGATCTGCTTAATAGTTATTGTCAGAAAAATAATTAATATCTGATTATTCATGTTTTTGTTGCAGAGAGTTGTATTAAGGGGTAGAGTACTAATTTGAGAAAATATCGCTTTTATTGCTAATCACCTTAGAATGGTCACTTTGTTTTGATAATTTTGAAGATTCTGGTGATTGTGGAGAATACTACTAAAAGTTTGGCCTTTGTATTATACTTTAGGCGCTTTGCTAGTTGTATTTGCTTAAAATTTATGAGTATTATTATTGTTAGTTTTAGTTTTATAATCTTGCTGACGAAAGGTTAGATTGATATGGTTGCTTTGATGATAAAGATGCGTTTGATTACAGAGCTATTTCTGTAAATAATTCATCTTAAGATATAAATTTGTCATTTAGAATAGATTTTGGGTTTATTTACACTGATTAAGTGTTCCAATCAAAATCATCCTAATTATTTAATTGTTTCACATTTGAAACATAATTTTATGGGCTTTAGCCGTTTTCAATCAAACGAGGATTGAACATTAAAAACTCAGGGTTGTTTGGAATAACATGTCCCTAGTTGTATATCTTATATTTATCATGAAAAATAAATGAAAACTGAGCTAATCCTTCTGGTTTCATTTTATTTTTATATAGCTTAATATCATCTAATCCGATATGACGATAGAATTATTCAATTTTATCAAACTAGTTAAAAAGCTTATCACTTTTCTCATAAAAAACTTGAGCCATTTTTTCTAAAAGAACTTAAAACTCTTCAAATAATATTTCACCCAGTGTTGTTCCCACTTTATTAAATAGTTGGTAAAGTGTTTTAATATCTAACTCTTGATTAATTAACTCGAAGTCATCACAAAATTTTAAAAACCTGTTCAGAGTGAGAGCTTTTGGTTTTTCTACAACTACTTATTCTTGTTTATTCTTTCTTTGTTTTACATTGACAATCTACTCTGGCTCCTTTTTTTTCTCGAGATAATCAACCAAATTAGAATAAAATAAAAATATCTTATTCAAGTTCTTCATTCTCCTTTCTTTTTATATCAAAGTGTTATGAAATTAGTAGTCTTTCTCTATTTAAAGTTTATGTCTTAACTCTTTCTCCACCTCCTATTTTACTTACTGTCTTACATTTTTCATCTCTTCTTCTTAATTTCTGCTCTTTGTTTCCATTTCTTTTAACTTTTGCTACAGCTATTAGATTTATTCATCTTTTTTAGGGTCATCTTAAATCTTTTAAATTACAGTCTCAACCTTTTTCTTTATAGATAAATAATTTTAAATATTTTGCTATCTTAATCTATTAACTATACCTCTTCATCCTTTTATATTTATAGAATTTTATGCTTAAAAGACTGAATTGATTCTTCATTCATTAATGAATTTCCTTTTTTATTTATTTTTAATTAAGTTTTTAAAAATATTTTTCTAAAAATTAACAAAATAGGAAAATTTAATAAATATTTTAAAATATTTTTTTTAATTTACTTTTTTAATTTTCTTCTATCACTTCGGTTTCTATTTTTGACTAAATAGATTGCTTTGAAAGCTAAATTTTAGGCTTTTTAGGAATGAATTCATCATAGATATTGATTGGGAAAATAACTGTTTTATCTTCTGACCACCCTTCTTAAAGTGAGTAGAAATTATCTGGGCTTTTCATTAGTTTAGTGACAGCTTAAATTTATTCTTCATATTTTTCTTTCTAAGGTTGAAAGTTATTGATATTTGCTTAAAAGGAAAGACTTGCTGCTAAAGAAAAATCATAATCTGGTGGGACATAGAGTTTAAGTTATTATGTGGTATTTGAATAGTATTTTATAATTTTAAGTGCATTCTATGCTATCAACTTTAAAGCTTACGAAATATATTATATTTCATCTTTAGTTAATAAAAAATGAATGTCAATATCAATAGTGCTGCTGTTAGTCTGCTTGAATTCATTTTCTTAATCTATTCCTAGATTTTCACATAAATTCTATGGAATATCTGAAAAATAAAACCCTTTCTGAGTTTTAATTTAATTGTTGCATTTTACTTAAATTCCAAAAAAATCATTTAAAAATTAGGCTAGCAAGCTAGATTTGAGGATAGGCCTGCCATTACCTTCATGCTCCTTGTCATCAATAAACGACTCGCCACCTTCAATATACATTAAAACTGAGTATTTCCCTTTTGCATTTGCAGATTTGATACTTCCTAAATCAATCTTCATTAAAACGCTCTGAGCTTATAGTGCTTAATTTATTTTCTATATTTCATCGTAAAAGAATTTACTATTTTCAGATGAATCAATCATATTCTGAATATTGCTAAAATTGCAATATTCTAAAGCTTAAGATATTCTTAGCAGCTAATCGCTATCAACTTATTAGAAATCTTTTTGTAAATCAACCTATGCAAAATTTTTTAGAATATCCTTTCTAATAATGAGTAAATTAGCTGCCTTCTATCCACCTAAAATTTCCGAAGAGGAGATAGAAATAAAATCAAAGTAGCTGAATGCATTTTCTTATTATTTTAAAAATATTATCTAAGAAGCATCCAAAATAGTATAAAATTAACATTCTGGATACTCTTTCCTTAAGGCTTCTACTTGATTTATAATATCTTCAATTATTAAAGGCTCGTTAGTTTTAGAAGAAGTAGATTTCACTTAAATGATATGATGCTTTGTTTCTTTTATGTGGTTTACTACTGTATTTATAATACTATTATTCTATATATTTCCTAATACATCAGTTTCTATTGTCACTAATCTCATTTTTTCTGCTATCATCAACCATGGAAATACGTTTTTGTAACTTTGATAATTCTAAATGTAAACGTTGATTTTTGTGTCTTAACTCTCAGACTTAACAAGGTTTAGGAATAAATTAGAAATATAAACAAATGAATCCATATTGTTTTAAGCTTAAAAAGCCAAACAAGTGTGTACTTAAGATGAACAGTTTAATTGTTTTAGTATTGATTATTAAGAGGAGTTAATTATTTGATTTCTTATTTGCTAATCATGATAAGAAGATGATTAAAATGGTCTCACGAATTTATCAATATTTTGTTCAATAACTCTTATGTTTCTTCCGTTAGAGTACAAATCTGCTGGCAGAGATTGCAATTTACCATAAGGTGTTTAAAGAACTACTTTATAGCCTTAGATTTATTCTATGATATCTTCTTTAGTTATAGTTTTTTCAAATTAATTTAAACTCATAGCTAGTGTTTATTCTCCTACTAATAGATAAGTATATTATATTATTGTTATATTGTCTGTTTTTAAATAAATTTGAGATATAGAAATCTGTGAGGCTGAAGTTACTGTTTTTAGATTTAAATTATCTTTTAAAAATAATGATTTCTAGTAAAGATTATCATAGTGATGCATTAAAAAAGATACATAATTACATACATACAATAAAATTATTAAAATCAAATAAACACAAAATACACCATAAATAATTTTTTTGTAATTTTTTATTTTAAAAGTGATGTTTTTGCAATATTCTAGTTAGGTTTATTTATTAATTTTTGAAGTGATTAAAAGTTAATATTTAATATATAAATATATATTTAAGTTAGTTAGTTAATTAATTAACAATAGAGTTATATTAAAATCAATTTGTTATTATAATTTAAAGCATAATTCAAAAATCTTTAATCACTATTTTCTTTATAAAAGGAAAATTAGTTACATTTGGAGAATTAGGCTATGAATTGTATTGTTGTATCTATTTGAGTATATTTTTATTTAATAGCAGTTCTCTATTGTTCATTTTTTTTAATAAAGGAGCATTTTTTTCTTTAATTTATGTCTATAAAAGCTAGTTATAAGCTTTTTAATTTTCTTTAAATTTAATAGCATCTTCCTGCTACTTTTTGATCTCCTTTTGATTTAAATCATTAAAATAATTATCTTTTCTAATATCGCTTAATTTCTCCTTTTGTTCCTTTTATTTTTTCTCATCCATTTGCTAAATAAGTGTGTTTTTAATTATCATTTTATTCTCTTTGATGATCATTTTTCTATTTTCTTCTACTTCATTATCTTTTTTATCCTAGTAAAGCATTTCTTAAAACATTTTATTTTCGTCTTACTTAGCCAGTTCATCTATATCTTTTCCAGTCCTTTCATGGTAAGCATTCATAACCTACTAAACCCTTTCTTCTCTAGTTTTAACTTCCTTTTCTCTTTATTTAAACCTTTTTTCTTCCAATTCAGCATAGACTTTCATTCTCTCCTATTCTTCTTACTTTTCAATTTCTCTCTTGATTAGTAAACAAACAAATATGTATTTTTTTATATTATCTATTTAAAAAAATTACTTCTTCTTATTATCTTCTGTTAAATTTTTTCATGTCTCTAATTTGATTTCTTAGCAGCTTTCTTGCCTCTCTTGCTCTTATTTCTTCCTTTTTCTCTTCCTCCAAATTTTATTTTTTTAATATATCCATCATTTCATTATGTTTTTTCATATCATAATCTTTTTCCTCCTACAATAATCTTTTTTTTTCTTCTTTCTATATTTATTTTTAACGATAAAAAAGTAACTTTTTCATATATTCTACATACCAAACTTGATAATATAAAAAATTTGGTATTTCTAAGATAATAATAAATTACCTGCTAAGCTATTCTTTCAACTTCTTTATCCATAAGCAATTATTATTATTTAGCTTTTTCTCTATCTTATCTTTCTAATTTTCTATTATCTTTTCTTACTTATTGCATATATTTAATGTCATCTTTTTTTTCTTATTCCTCCTACTATTTTCTTGTATTTTTTTATGCTTCAAGCTCTTTTCTTCTTTCTTCTTGCTCTTTTAATTTTTTTTCCTTTAATTTTGCATTTTCTCTCTCCCACAATTTCTTTAAATCACATGGCTTAGAATTTGCCAATGAAACTGATCCTAAACTCTATGTTTCTGTCTTTTATACTTCGCTCTTTTTAGCTGTTTCATCCAAATTCTATGATACTTATTTAGATTACTCCTAGCTCTTAGGCTTATCGTCCTAAATACTTTATGAGACTTTTTTAGTTGCTGTAGAAATTACTTTAGATTTCTTTTTAACTGATTTCTCTTTTATCATATTTGCTTGCTTCATCTAAAAGTGCTTCATGTAATTCTGATCAAATTATTTCAACATTTTTTTTTCTAAGCGCTCCATATTCTCTTTATTGACTTTATATTTTGCAAAGAAATCACCTACTTATTCGATAAGGTAAACTCTATCATATCCATTCGTTTTTGAATATTTATTTATTAAATCTTTTTAATATAATTCTTTTAATAACTCCCTTTACTAAACAGCTTCGTTTTTTGAAATATCGCTTTTCACTTTGCTCATTTGGTTGCTTTAGGATAAGAATTAATTAAAAAAATCAATTGGTATATGAATATATGAATATATGTTTATTACAATATAACTTCTCTTAAAAGCTAAAAATGAAATAACTTATTTGATTTTTAAAATTCTAAATAATAATTTTTCAATTATTAGAATAATAAATTATTTTATAGTTTAATATTACATATAAGCAATAAATAAGTTACAAGTGAATAAACCTAGAATTGAAACTTTACTTAATACAATGCTACATATTAATTATATCTAATAGGCTTTTTAAATTCTAAATAAAGCAAATGAAACAAATAAAAATGAAATATTTAATTTTTTTAAAATAGACTTAGATTTTATATTAGGAATTTGGATTAAATATAAAAGATAGGTAAAATTAGAAAATATGATTCCACTTGGTAATTCTACATTAATTTATTCTTACTCTGAGTCATTTGAAAACTGTATAAAAAGTTTGGTTAAAAAATTGATAATTTAAGAAATTAATCTTTAATTAATTTTGAAGTTTATAAAATTAATTTAAAATAATATACAGGATACGCAGAAAATAATTGCCAGTTTTTATAATAGAGTACAATATTTAATCACAATTCAAAATTTGTTTGATTTTCCAGAATTTTCTAATTATGTTTGAATGTAAATTATCATTTTTTATAATGAATTTTTTTAGTTTAGGAAATGTTTAAATTTTAAGTTTTTTTAATTAATTTTATGAAAACAAACAAGTATTTATAATTAATTAATTAATCATTAAAGATTAATTTTTTTAAAAGCCTAATATGTATTTTAATTCAGAAAAATATAAAAATTAAAAAATAAAGTAAATTATTTTTCAAACATTTACTTCTAAATATAAATTTGTAAAATTTAGCTTAATAAAATATTTGAAAATAAATATTGTAATTTTTTTACCAACATTTATTTAATTAGATTTTATAAAATAAACAAGTTATTGCATATAATTTATAGCTATCAATCATTTTTATATTTTTAGTTTTTTCAAATAGAAAAAATCTTTAATTATTTCAAAAATATGATAAAAAACTTAAAAGCTCGCAAAAAATATCTTTTTTGTTTTTACTAAATTGGATTTCCTAAATTTTGCGAACAATAAAAAAATAAATAAATTTTTCAAAACACACAAAAAAAAATTAATCAAATGCATTAAGAAATTGAAAATTAAGAGAGTTTCTATTTGTATCTATCAAATACATATGGAGCAGAGTTTCTGGAAAATAAGCTTTATCCACATAGCAATATTAGAAAATTTAAGTTAGTATTAAATATGAATGATTATGAAGGCATAAAATAGTTAGGAAAGCAACTTTTAAAATTGGATAATTTAATTGAATTTGATATAATTATAAAAGAAGAAAGTTGCTTTAATGAAAATAGTTTAGAAGATTTTTTTTAAAATGTAAAATAATTGATCAATTTAGTCAAATTAAAGATTGTTGTTACTAGATAAAGCCCATTTTAAGATAAAAAGCCTTCATATTTGTCTGATGCTATTTAAAATTTAGTAAATTTAGAGAGCCTAGATATAATTTTTGAAGGAGAGAATTGTATATGTTAAAATGGCGCTACTGCTATTGGCGAATGCTTAGTATAATTGAAGAAACTTAAAAAACTAAATCTATTTATTGGTTAAAACTCTATAGGAAAAGTGGGATGCGAAAAAATAGCAGATGGAATAGCTCATCTTGTTAATTTACAATAATTGACTATTTCTATAAGTGAATATAATAATATAGAAAGTGGATCCATTTAGCTTGGAAAAAGCTTGGGTAATTTAATACAATTGAAGAACTTAAAACTGAGCATAGAGTTGGATAACTATATAGAGTCTCAAGGAGCAATAGCTTTAGCTTAAGGAATTTCAAGTCTAATAGATTTGAATACACTGGAACTTTTAATCGGCTACAATAATTAAATTGGTTAATAGGGAGCAATTAGTTTTGGATAGGCATTTAAGAAATTAAAGAATTTAGATTATCTTGAACTAATAATTTATGGTGGTAACGAAATTAACTTCAAGGGTGCTTAAGGAATTGGAGAAGGGCTGAAGACTTTAAGCAATCTAAAAAATCTTATATTAAATATTTTAGGAGACAATTAACTAGGATAGAAAGGTTCTACTGTGATAATTAAATCATTATCTCATCTTTAAAATTTAGAAGAACTTGAATTTGATATTGGTGAAGATGATCCAATTGAAAAAGAAGGGGCAATACAACTTGGTAATTCAATTTAGTAAATGAAAAACTTAAAGAAAATAAATATAGTGATTCATGATAGTAATGATATTTAGTAAGCAGGTGCAAAATCAATAGGAAAAGGGTTATCTCATCTTTCAAATTTAAAATTGATTAATTTGAATATCTTTAATATGAATCAAATAGGATCTAAAGGTATTGAAGCAATAGCAAATGGTATCTAGTGTTCTAGAAATATTGAAAATCTCAGTTTGTATATAGATGAGAACTAAATAGGAAGTTAAGGATGTGTCTCAATTGGGTAGTCACTCTCTCATTTAAGAGATTTAAAAATATTAAATATTGAAATTGGTGTGTCTTAAAAAGTAGGGGAAGAAGGAATTGTAGGTTTATCCTAAGGCTTTAACTATCTTAATTAATTATAAGAGCTCACTTTTAACATAAGAGGCAATAATAATATTACATAAGAAGGATTTTAACAATTCTCAATTAATATTAAAAGTTTAATCAGTTTAATTGATTTAAATTTAGAGATTGGCTGCAAAAACTAAATAGGTGGATAAGGAATGAATTATCTAGGTTAATAGCTTTCTCATTTGAAAAATTTAAATAAGTTTGCTCTTGGTCTAGGAGAAGAAAATGAGTTGTCTTCAAATTCTATCAAAAGTTTTAGCGAAAGTTTTAATCACTTAAATAATTTAACTCAAATTTAATTAGATATTTATAAAAAAAATTTGAAAAATAATGACTTTGGTGAATTAGGATTTGCTTTGAGCAAATGCTAAAAATTATAATGTCTTAGAATTAAGGTAGATTAATAAGATTAAATAACTCCAGATAGCATCAAATAGTTTGTTAACAACCTCAGTTAGAATAAAACAATCTTTTAAATTAAGCATTAACTTAATTTGGATAGAGAAGATCTTGATGCTTATGGAGATTAAGAAGATGATGAAAATAGCTAGTTTGAAGATCAAAATAATGAAGATGGGGATCAAGAAAATAGCTAGCAAGATGATTATATAGAATAAGAAGAAGAAGATATTGGCAAAGAAGGTGATGATATTAGTGAAAACGATGATAATGAAGAAGAAGAATTTGATAATGAAAATTCAGAAAGTATAAATGAATAAAATATTTGTGAATAAAGCTAAAACAGTAGTGAGGTCTATTAACAACATAATTAAATTTTAATAAATCCAGATCTTCCTTAAGAGTTAAATAATCAATATAAATTAAAGGATTTCAATGCCATTGCAAAAAAATTATTTATGAAAAAAATAAAATAATTAGTTTCTCTAATTTAATGAGATGATCAAAGATGATAATTATGGCAAATATTGATTTTAACTAAATACTATTTTTTAATAAGAAATTCTTAAAATTTATTATCTTGTTACAATTCCAGCATTTCATGTTAAACAGAAACTGTTTATTTTAAATCACATAAGTTTTTTATAAGAAATTTTATAAAGTTAAATATCGAAAATGAAATTTTTAAAACAGTTTAATTCAGAAATATAAAACATCTTATGATTTATTATATATTTTATTTTAAATTAAAATAATCAGTATTTCAAAAAAAAAATCATAATTAATTTATCAAAATTTAAAGAAAAATGAAAAGCAAATTTATATTTTAAAATCCAATTAAGTATTATCTAAATTAAATAGTTCTAAGTTAAAAATTTCAAAAATAAATATCTCGTATATATACATAACTAACATTGCTTAATAAAATATTTGAAAAAATACTAAACCTTGAGCTAAAATACATAAGAATAATCTTATTCAAAACGACTTAAATACGTTAATAAAGAAACATAAAAATTGATGCAATCAAAATATGTAAAACAAAAATAAACTGAAGTAGAATAAAAAATTAATAGAGAGTAAAGTTAAAATTTATAAAAATGCTATGTAGCAAAAATATAATAAAATATTAATGAAATTTTTATTGCTAAATAATGTTGAGATATTATTTTGTGAATTTTTCTTAGCAGCAAGGTTAAATCAAAGAATTAAGTTAAAATTATATTTTATTCCGCTTTGTAAAATAATAATTTTAAAAAGAAGAAATAATTATAGAAGAAAGATAATATATAGATTATCTAAGTGAGTATATTTAGATTAAAAAAATACTGAAAACAGCAGATATATGGGTTGCTGATTATTGCATATTATTATTAATTAACTGCATCTGTTAATTAACTGTTAAAGACAATTAAAATAATAAAAATAATATACCTTCCAGCAAATTATTATGAAAATTTGTTTTAAAAAGTTTTAATTATAAAAGGATCATCAAAAATTTTAATTTAATAAATAAGATATCCAGATGAAATTCGTGCTGAAGGGTTAGATTTAATGAAAAGATACATAAAATAACTCCCTATAAAATAATAAAATCTGAATGATCTTTGCCTCACCCTCCCTTAGAAAAATAAATTAAGATAAATAGTAAATAATTAAATGAAAATTTTTGGATAAAATATTTAATCAAATTAAAAAAATTAAATTCAAATAATCAAACTCAAGCAGATTTATAAAAAATGTTTCAAAATTTTTGCTTTTTTATCTTAATTTGAAGTGATAATTAGAGAAAATTTGAAAGAAGATTAAAAATTTTAATATTTAGATAAATAAAATTAAAAAGTAGATTTTTATATTGAAAAGTAATAAAAAAGTAATTAACGAAGATAAATTATTTATGATATTTTATTCAAAAAATATTATCAAGTAAAATTCTCTTCTATTTGAAGGTAAGTTTGACTGACTTTGAAGAAGCTATTTTTTTAAATTTTTTAAAGGATTGCGATTAAAATAAATAAAAAGCATTAATGCATTAAATGTAATTAAAAATTAAGTAAAAAATAAGATTTATTTAATCGTTTTAGTGATTATCTTTTGTTATCATATTTAAACATTAAATTTCTACAAGTTGACTAAAATTTCTAACAACAGTATCTACAAGTGATAAAAAAAACAAACAACAAGATTTTTATATGAATATTATAATCTATGTAGATAGATAGAGATAGAATAAAAGCATCTCAATTATTGATTTATAAAATAACTAGCTAGCTAAGTAAATCCTTTGAAGATAAATTCAAAAGGAAAAGAAATATTAAATTAAAAATAATTAAAAAGCAGAAAGAAATGAACAATTAGAATGTAGAACACAAAGAAAGTGCTAATAGCAGTTTATTATCTTCAATGGTTAATGCATTGGTAATTATAACAGTAATAGCTGCTATTATAATTCCATTGCTTAAAAATTTGAAGGAGAAATTTTTCTAACAAAATAGTCGTGCTAATAGCCCATCATTTTCTTAATAAAATAAGAATCAATCTTCTCCCATTCAGGGCTTATAAAACTTTCATACCAATAGTGAAAATTAAGGGTAGACAAATCAGTTTTATTCAGATCAATTAGATAATACACCAAGTACAGCAAGTTATCAGTTGATATAAAGAAGTCAGGGCATCTAATAATGGAATGATAGGAATGAAAGGTTTAAATAGATACTTGATTCATAAGAGAATCCTGTGACTAATATAAATGATTATAATACCCAGGTTAAGAAGTTTATAGGTTAAAAGATATCCTTTAATGTAAAGATACTTTTTGAAGAACTTAAAAGTAAGAGTTTAGAGGCGAATTGCTAAACTTATGAGTACTTATTGCAGATTTTATTAGATTGTAAGCAAGTCGAAGGTGCGTTGGATCTTTTTGCTATATTTTAGGTTTAATTTTAAAAGTTAGAAGCCATAACTCCCAACATTGTTTGTCTATTTCTAAAAGCTATTCAATATGGACTAAACAATCAAATTTCTAGTTAACAAAGTATTTAAATGGTAGAATAGTTAAACTCGATTGTTAACAGATACAGTAAGCCTTTTCTTAAGATATTTAAAAAATGTTTAAATTAGCATATTAGTTTGTTTGACTTTATCAAAAAGTCTAATATGGAAAATTTAATTAATTTATTAAAGGATTAAACAGAATTGTAAAAATTAATTGTATTTTAATTATTAATTATAAAATAGATTTGAAAATGAATGAAGGAAGTGTAATTGCTATGATTGATATTGCTCTCAGATCAAATAAATTAGCATAAGCACTATAAACACTTGATAACTTAGAAAAGGATGAAGCATGGAAAGCAAAAGAAGATATTTAAAAAAGAAGATGTGAACTTTATTTCTAGATTCTTAAGAATCTTAAAGGACTGTAGTACAGCGAAAACGATGAAACATTGTAAAAGCTATGTCAAATGGTTGAATATCTAAATGAAAAAAAAGAGGAAGAAAACATATATCCTGATGAGGCTATGATTAATTCTTTAATAGATTTATGCTTCCAATGCGGATAAGTAAAATTAGCATTAGACGTTTATGGATATTTCGATAAATTTGGTGTTTCGCCTTCTGGAGTAACTTATTGTATTCTAATCAAAGGATATGGATAGCACAAATAGTTTAGTTACGCTATGACAATTTATTAGTAAATGAAGACAAATAAAATTTAACTTAATGAAGTCACTCTAGGATGCCTGATAGATACATGTGTTAAATGTAATTAGCTCAATAAGGCAGAAGAAATTCTCTTAGAAGAAAAGGACATAAAGCCAAATACAATCATTTACACTACTTTGCTCAAAGGATACACAAAATAAGAAAACATGAAAAAAGCTTTGGAAGTAAAATAAAAATAAATTTAAAGTTAATTTATATTCTAATAAAATATCTCAACTTTTTAACTCCAATAGATATTTGAAATAATGAAAAAAGATAAAGACCTTGAGCCTAATATTGTTTCTTACAATAGTTTGATGGAATGCGCAGTTTAGTGTAAAGATAAAGAGTAGATGAAAAAAATATTCAATGAGATAATGGAATAGAAAGAAGAAAATAAAAGGGCTGACTTGATTACATATAGTACATATATTAAGGGATTGTTTAAATAGGGAGATATTGAAGAAGCTTTAGAAATTTTTGAAGACTTGAGAAAGCAGGAGCATTACAAACTTGATGAAATTTTTTATAATAGCATACTTGATGGATTGTTTAAAGCTAGGTCTTTCGAAAAAACACAATTACTTTATCAGAAAATGAAATAAGACAACATTTAGCCATCAAATGTTACTTATAGTATTTTAATCAAGTTGAACAGTGCTTAAGATAAAATTGATGAAGCATTAAATATTCTACAAGAAATGAAGAAGCTAAATATCAAACCAGGTTTAATTGTTTACACTTGCTTAATTCAAGCTTGCATTAAGCACAAGCGTATCAGAGAATTATTACCCTTATATGAGGATATGAAAAGAAATAATATAAGAGGTGACCCTGTCTTTTACAATACACTGGTTAGTGGATTGATGTTCAATAATTGTGTAAACGATGCACTCAAAATGACAATTGACACACTAGAAAAGAAAATAATTTTGAATTAAGAAGTGTATCAAAATCTACTCACTAAAGTTTTAAGTAAAAGAAAAGCTATGGAGAATACTCAAAATAATGAAAATAATGAAATAGAAGACTCTAGATCTAGGACATATTCAGGAAATACTAGATTTACATCCAATTTCAATTAAATGAATAACTAAAATTATGAAACAGAATAATTAACTTTGCAAGAAATAGAAAAATGCTTATAAAAAATATTGGTTTTATTAAAAAAGCATTAGGTTGAAATAGACATTGATCTCTACAAGGAAGTTGTTAATTAAATTTTTGTCAACAATAATGATGAAAAAAAGGAATATCTGCAGTACTTAAACTAAAAGGGAACAAGCAACATGAACAGATAATATTGGGGAAACAGAAACACTTTAGGTGGTTTCAATCATAAGAACTCAGGTTTCTAAAATAATTATAACACTAGCTATCCTGCAAATTAGAATAAAAATAAATCTCAGTCTTTTCACTAAAGAAAGAAGACAGACGATTCTCTTATATTCAATAATGGTTCGACTGCTTCATCTTAATACAATAATAACAGTAATTCAAGCTACAATTCAAATAAAATATCGTTTAGAACAAACAGTGGATTTGAGAACGGAAATAACAACAATAACAGCAGTAACAATCCTAAAATTGGCAATAATCAAGAAGTTAAAAAATTGATTAATAAGCCTAGAATAGGAGGAGGGCCTTCCATAGATGATTTAAAGAATAAGCTTTAGATGAATGGCGACAACTCTATTTAATAAAATAAGTAGAGCAACAATGTGTCTAAAAACCAAAATTCAATCCTCTCTAATCGTAGTGAAAAAGATGAGACATAAAATTAGCTTTTGAATGAAAAGAATTTAGAATAATTTGAGAAAGACTCTGATGATTCTTTTGACTCCAAAGGAGATAATAAAAATGAGAAAAACTAGAAAAAGCAAAAAAAAACTTACTTTTCAAAATCTAAAATTTCTAACCCTCAAAATAATAACTCTTGATTGAAATTTATAAAACAATTTAATGTTAGTTAGTATTAAGTTTTTAGACAATTTTAATACATATGTATTTAATATATTTATCTTTGCATATTTTAAGGATTTCCTTTTAATTAATTTTTCAAATTAACTTTTATTTTATAATTTTAACAATAATTATTGGTTATTATTAATTATTTATACGATTATAGATTAATCACTAAATTTATAAATCTTTCTGATACAAATCAAATAGAAAATTAACTTGTCATTAGATATGAGTGTTATTAGGGAAAGAGAGTTTACATTCAGTAACAATCACTAAAATACTTATCACCCTTAAGATTACAATCAAAATTTAAAGCAAAATCTATAAGAAAAATGTATAATTCATAATAATTTCAATGAAGAATGTGAATTAGAGTTAAATAGCAATTTTTTTAGTTAAAAAATTAAAATTATTGATGAAATGCTATAAATGAGGTAACAAAAAATACACTAATGTTTGAACAACCAAGCCGAAACTTTTAAAGAAAATAAAGAAGATTTAAATACAACAATGAAGAAAGTACAATTAGAATAAAGAAACCCTGATTTTGATAAAACTATTAACTTAAAATAAGTATTTATAAGCTAGGATAGATCAAACTAAAAATACTTTAAAAGTAAATCTCCTCATAGAGTTGATAATGGTAATTTGATTTTAATGAGAGAATGTAAATTAATGAATTATATAGATAGATTTAAATAATTGAAAACCGAAGTGATAGTAAATAATAGTAGAATTGCAAAATCTTAAGACATAAATAATAGGTCTATCAAAGTAAATCATTTTTATTATAATTTATATTAAGTAATTTAATAAAAATAGGATAGTATGGAAAATATATTAAATTTTTAAGACAAATAAGAATTCTAAGCATTTTAAAAATATTTTGGCTAAATAGATAGATGGATAAAACCAAAATTAGAAAAATTATGTAAATTTTTTTAACATTTTCTAATAAAAAATAGATAAAATTATTTTTTTTAATAGTAATTACTTTGTGAATATTATTTTTATAAAATAGTTTAGATTTATTATTAAAAAAGAATAAAGTTATTTATATTTTACCTTTATAAAGAATAGTTAAGATGGGAAATAGAGTAAATATATAGTTTTATATTTAAGAAAGAAATCAAAATGAATTGTACAAATAATCTTCTCAAAGATAATTAATCATTTTCTGATTATGTAAATGAGTTTTTAAAATATTTTAATGAAACGAGAACATTAGTTTCAATCAAAGAATACCATTAAGTAAGTTAGGTTTTTATTTTAAAGATTACTTTTTTAAAGAAATTTTAATAATTAAGAAAGCACTAAATCTTCTTTATTCAGTCCAGTTTTACAGATAAAAATATGAAGACATAAAAATATTTTCAGGGTATTTAATTTTTAAAAATCATGAAAATTAAAACATTCTAAATACTTTTATTTATTTTTAAAGGTTTCTTGCTTAAAGTTATTCCAAATAAGATTTGGTATATTTTTTACAGTTTAGATGTATTATTGAATACGTTGCAGGAAAATTTATTGTGGAAGACTCTTAGTTTGCTAAAAAAGCTCAAGCATTTGAAATTAATATAGGAATTTCTAAATCAAAAGAATGTATTAAAATGATATTTGGGAACAAAATTAATGGAAGATAATAACATTTGCAAGAAAATTTGCTCATAAATATCAAGCAGTTTATTTAAAACAAACATATTTAAAATATGGGAGCTAGTTAAGTTATTAGCCATATAGAGCTTTTGAGTATAATTTTCTAATCTTATTTATTAGATAAGTAACTAATGAGCTAATAGAGTTATGATTCTACCCCAAACTCAAAGAATGGTTTTTGTTAATTAAACTAAACTTTTACATAAATGACTACCTAATATCTATAAAATTCAAGCACAATATAATAAAAAATTGATAATAACGTTTAATCTATTTAGTAAGATGAGAAAAATAATTCCATAAGAGAATAAAATTTATAATATTCAAATGTTGATAGTAATTAAGATTAATTTCAGTAAATTAAATATGAATAGCTATTTAATTGGGAATACGATTCAAATAAGCTTAAAGTAATGTATAATCAATTTAATAATTTACAAAAATAGCTGTTTGACTAAAGCATATCTGTATTTTAAGAAATCGCTCAACTGATTAAAATAAAAGTAGACTAAAATTAGTTAAACATGAATTAAATTGTGTTTGCTATAGCAAAAATAATTTTATTTTTAGAGTGTAATGATTCTTAGGAAAAATAATTTGATTCTTCAGAGTTAGAGTAGCTTTGTCAAAAGTATAAATTTTATAAAGATAAATACTGCTTAGATTCTAATAACTTTACAAATGATCCAGAAAACTAAATAGTAAATCAAATCGTTAGGTCTATTTTTAGAGTATTTTAAATTATTTGTGAATATTTGAAAATAGTTATTAATAATGCTTATTTAAATAAGTAAAAGGAATTGGCACAAAAGATAGTTGCATTAGAGGAAAAGAACAATTGATTATAAATTAAAATGCAAAAAGAAATAATAATTTGTTTTATAATTAATTTTTAATAAATAAAATATTAGTTATAAAAGGAAAGAATTAATACTCAGATAATATCAAAAATCTATTTAAATATTATCAACATTGATTAATTTAAGCATCATTTTCTGATGCAAGAATTTTTGTAATCGATTAAAATTTCATTTTAAATAATTTTTATATATGTTTAAGACTTGTAAAAATGTTGTAATTATTTTTATGTTGAATGACCGACCATCCATTTAAAATATCTTTGTTGTAGATAAATATTGTTAGATGATTGAAATTAATTTGCATTGTGTGTAAATACAATCGTACATATATGAATATTTTGTTGCGAAGAAATTTTTAATAGGCGAATAGGGATAGGTGAGAAGAATGATGAAAATGGTGAGTGTTCAAGAAAAAAATAAGGAAATGAAGGAAAGAGGCTAAAAAAGAGATAAAATGAAATTTATTTAATATTTGCAAGCAAATAAGATAACTAAATTAATCGAAAGAAGGAGAGAGAGAAAAATCAAAATAAAGCCAAAAAGCTTAAATACAAAATACGCGAGTATAAAGAAAAAATTAATCAAATATAAATCAAAATATTGTAAAAAAGAAAAAGTATATAAGGAATGTCAACTCCCGATATTGAAAAGGTTGCCAAGGGTGCCTCTTACTCCGCCCTTTTACTCAACGATTGCGGTCTCCCCATTACTGCTGCTAACATCGCCACCCTCTTCAAGACTGCTAAGCTTAACGGTCACGAATCCACCTTCAAGACCTTCGAAGATTTCCTCAAGGTTAACCCCATCACTAACTACATCGGTGCTATTGGTGGTTCTGCTCCCGCTGCTGCTACCTCTGCTCCCGCTGCTAGCTCTGCTCCCGCCAAGAAGGAAGAACCCAAGAAGGAAGAACGTAAATTAAAATATTTAAATTTAAGATAAATTAAAACTCATAAAGTACATTGCTCATTATTAATAAGTTAAATATCATATCAAATAATTATAAACAAATACTCATAATTGAAAGAAATTCAGCTGTTATGTATAGGATTATAAGTATCTCTGCAGAATTCTTTGAATTTAATATTTGCATGTTATATGTAATCAGTGATTGATTATTTTTGAACCAGCAAGCAAGCAATAATATAAATTATTAAGTGGATTAGGAATGATAACTAGTTGCTTACATCACTAATTTTAATGCTAATAATAATGCGATAATTTCGATGGTTACAATAATATCAAAACTTAGTCAAAGCAAATACTCGTTTTAGAATGAACTGTAATGAAATATTATAGTTTGTTTGAATAAAGTGAGCTGTATTTGCTATGCAAAATCATGACAAAACAAACGCAAAATCGAGCTAATAAGATTAGATTTTATAGTTTAGTTCTTTAAAGTAAGCAAAATAATAATTGTAAAGCAAGCATTCAGCATACATGCGAAAAAAATTCAAAAAAGCAGAGCCATACAATGAAAAGATATTTAGAATCCTAAAACCAAAGCAAAATGTAATCAGCTGAATTGTGAAATATTTTTCATAAAATCAATTAAAAGTGGATGTGTTCCGTTAATTTTGTATGATATTTAAAAAACTTATTAATAATGAAAATGATTTTTTAACTTAATTAACTATTAAATATATATATATTAAGAATATTTTAATTTTATAAAATAGCCAAGGAAGAAGAACCTGATATGGATATGGGTGATCTCTTCGGTTGATAAATAAATTAAAAAAGCAATAAAATATTATATGTATAGATTTATATAAAATACTTAATTAATTCATAAGTCATTTTATATGAGTTATATTTATATGTATGCACTCTACTTTATTTAAATGATATGCATAAATACCATTTTTACTATTGATATTTAAATGGATCTCCCTCCCTCCCTCCTTCTTTTTTATAAAACCTAAAATCAAATTGCATTTGAAAAAGCAGCATTTTCTTTCTTTCTTGCTTAATTAAAAAGATATTTTAAACTAAAAATTATCAAAAGATATATTTTTGCTATACCCTTGTTATTAATTAAAAAACACATTATATCTAAGTATCTTGTTTAGAAAGAATCAAACTTAGTTAATAATCGTTTAATTAAACTTTATTTTGTATCCTTGACTTTATTTATCCCTTAACACTTTAGTGTTTAGTTTCTTTTAAATTCTACTTTCAATCAAGACTTGCTAATTAGATTTCAGTCTCGAAAACACTTTCATAAAAAATATTTCCTATTATAGATGACAAAAAAATATGCCATAAATTGCTTGTAAATTTAAAGATTATTTAATATGTTTTTCTTAGAAAATTTAGCATAAACTCAATCAAATTAATTGAAATTAGGAATTTAAAAAATTATTATAAAATTTTCAAAATTCAATTCAAACATAAAAAAAAAATAGATAAACTAAATCAAAACATCTTTTATTTTAAAAAAATGTATTTTTGATTCAATTAAGCTTTAATTTTTAACTTTTCAAATAAAAAAAATAAAAATTTTATTTTTTAATAAGAATTTAACATTTTACTCATTATTTAAATTCAACACAAAATAAAATAGACTTATACAATTCATTTAGATATCCATTAAATCTGTAAGAAGGCAATTAAAAATATTTTTATTGATAAAAAAAACTTTATTTTATAACTAAAAACTAAATAAAATACCACATTTAAAATAATTTAATTAATAAAGAAAAGATTTAGAATTAATATAATTTTTTATAAATTTAAAAGACTCATTTAGTTTTATTTATATTATTTACTTGATTTTAATTATTATAAATGATTACTAAAATATTATAAAAGGAAAGTACAGATCAATAACAGATATATAAAATGTGTTAGTCCATGATATTACTTAATAATAAAATGGATAAAAAACATTGTCTTTAATAATTGTGTCAATTTTTTTACTTTTGTTCATTAGTAAATACAAAAATTAAAATTAAATATTCTTGTACGAATATTAAAATTAAACTATTTATTCTCAAAATTAAAATTTGAAGTATTTTGAAAAATCTTAGATTCGGAACATAATTTGCAGTTAGAAAGTTTCTTTTATGATAGTAAATGTTTTTTATGTGGCTATCATTTAATATTTGAAAATATATCAAAATTAATGAAATTTAACAGAGGATTACATTAAAGCACAAATGGAGTTGAAAAATAAACAACAATTATTGATTTTTTATAGTAGCGAAGTATTGCATTTTAAATTATATTGACTTACATATGACTAATGAATTAAAATAGATGATTTTTAAAATAAATGAATATCTTGATTAAGATTGATGTATCATTACTATCTATCTATTTAGCTTGCTTGCTAAGTAAGTTGGTAGGTAGGTAGTTTTGGTATCAATAAGAAAGAAAAGCCCATGCAGATATTCAAATGCATTATATTTATTTGTTTGCTTGTTTTGATAAGAAAAATTGTATATATATAAATAGATTTGATTTGATTTAATTGCCTAGATTTTACATTTACTTTTAAAAGTAAGAAGAAGATTTTGAAATAAAGTAAAAGCAAAAAGTGCAAATAACTATTATAAGACTAGCTTAGTAAATTCAGTGTATAATAATAATATAAATAAAATCTCTTTATTTGATTTGAAGATAGTTTGAAATCATGAATAACAGTAATATTTAATAAAGCCTAAACGAAATAGAAGGCTAGAGAGTTGTATAGGGTTTTGGATAGGGACATTCCAGGATGTAAACTGAACCATCCTCAATATTGGCAACTTAGCACACTGCAAGCGGAAATGAGGCAACAAATAGCCTTTATTAAATGACTTTTAACAGCAGCAAATACAGGAAAGAATAATAGATAAGTTAATAATCGCAGCTTTAGAATCAAGCTTAATTGATGAATAATTAATTTAATTTTACTGGATAAAACCATCAAGTATCTAAGTAATAATAGCAAACTGCATTTAATGTGGGTGCACAGAACGCTAATAATTCAGGAATATCATCTAATTAATAGTAAAATAATAGTGTTTAAGCATAGTAACAGCAACTATCATCTTAAAATATGTGTTCTACTCATTAAGGATAATAACTATTATAAGCTAACAATAATTAAAATGTCACAATAAACCTAAATTCTTAAAAATCATCTTCCAGAGTTAGGAGCAATCATTCTTATTTGAGTGGCACTCAAGTGAGTGCTTAAACAGATTCTTCAGTGAACTAAGGCTAGTCACGCTTTTTTTAGCCTGCTTATGATCTTTTCCTTGAAATACAACGCAAATTAGACAAGGTAAATATTTTAGTGTTGTAAATCAAAGATTGTTTAAAGCATAAAGAAAGAGATAGTATAAATTTCCTTAGAAAAAAAGCTAATCAATTGAAATTATAAAGAAGTTTTGCGCTTAATTATAAATAAGTCATTCATATTGATATATCAACAAAGATATTATTTAATTATTAAGAGGATTGATTTATAATTGTGGGATAATAAAATTTGAATTTTAAATTACTTGAATTCATTTTTAAACAAGCAATAATAATAAGCACGAATCGTCTCCAAAAAAATATTAACAGATTTAATTTCAATTTACAAATCTATTATTAATATATTGGTTTTTAGCTGACATGCTTAAATGACAAATAGAACATTTCTTAATTTTGCTTTAAGCTAAAGAGAGATTAAAACATATTAAAATTATTTTTTGTATTTTTAGGATTTAGCAGAGCGACTTAAAAAACAAATACCAATAGAAGAGAAAAAAGAAAAAATATACAAATACGAAGCATCAAATATTATAAGTTTTATAAAGATTATGTTTGAAGGTATTCTTGCTTAAAATTCAGATTTAAAAGTTCAAATTATTGAGTTGCAAAATGCTAACAAAGTAATAAGCGCTTCTTTGTCAACTACTCATCACAATACTACAAACTAATCGAATGGGAATATGATTTGTGAAGAAAACAGTGTGGAAATTACTTGTAAATACTGCAAGGAGTATGAGCAGTAACTTTAGAAACTTGAAGGAGATATTAGATAGCACATCAGAGTAAAATAATTTTTGCTGGTATTCATTTTTAATTCGAAAATTTAAAAAAAAAACAGATACAGTAATAGCTGAAAATCAGCATAGAAAATAACTAAAGCAAAATCGAAGAATCAGAAAGAGATAATATTAAAATGACTGAAAAAATAGCTTAAATAACAAAGGTAAATTAATTACCTTAAAAAACGTTTTAATTAAAAAATAATATTGATTTTTTTGAAATAATTAAAAAAAGGAATATGAAGAAATCAAATCAAAATTGGAAGAAAAGACAAGTGAAATTTAAGTGAATTAAGTTCAAAAATAAAATTTGGAAAAATAATTAGAGTAGCTTTATGAAAAGAATAAATTGTTGGAGAATAGATTAATTAGTGGAAGACCATCAGCTTCTAATCTGCACATTAACATGAGTACTCTTCCCTCAAATCAACAGTCTTCTCATTAATCTTTTATAAAGACAAAAAGTGTTGTAAATAACAAACATATTCTAGATTCTTTCGTTGATGATGGTTTGCTCCATGAAATTGATAAAAGCTCTTCCTCAAAAGCAAATTTTAGTAGTTTGAGCACTGCTTAACAGCTTTAAAAATCTTAAGAATTGTAAAAATTGAATACACAGTCTGATTCTTAAAAGTCAAACTCAAATTTAAATAATTTCTTGTAGGGAAAGTAAGCAGTTTAAAATTATTAAAATAAGCTTATTAAAAAATTAAAAAAAAGTAAAATATTTGGAAATGAGGCATTCACATTCGATGAGAGCGGAATTAGACGTGTGATCCCTCAATAAGAAGGGGATGTTTCATAAAACAATATTTAGAACCTAAGTACAAATAGGGTACCCACCAACCATGAGTTCGTTACCAATGAAAACGAGCACTTAAGTTATGAAAATAAAAAGGATAAATAGTCCGAAGAACTTATTAACATTTAAAAAAAACTCAAAAAACTTTAAAAAATTTCAGAATAAAAACTACAAAACTAGCAGCACTCACACTCAATATCACAAAACTACCAAAATAATTTATAATAAACTTCTTAGGACCTTTCACTATAGTAAAAATAATTGAAAATTTTATATTTAATTTAGAATTTCATTTTAATATTTAGAAAACAATTAACAGAAAGAAATGGCTCTGTTGAGAAATACTAAAAGCCATATTAGCTTTCATCAAATACTCAGCGCCTCAATACAATTAGCAATCTAGTTGGTATATCTAGAGAAATACAATCTAATAAGCAACTAGAAGAAAAAGTTATTTTGAATTCTTCCAATTAGAACCTCAAGATGCAGAATAATAGCTTTAGTACTTTAAAGAATTAATCCATACAGCAACAGTAACTATAGTAAGCTTTATAAGGTAGCACAAGTTAAACATAAACAAATGCTTATGGTACCATCAGGAATGTATAATAATAGGTGAATAGACCTTCCTCCACTTTAGGATAAAGAGATATTAATAATATAAACAATACAAGCTTTAACACTTCAAAACCTTAGAATACAAGCTCAGCATCAATTTAATAAAATGTTTAGCAGTAAAAATTGAATAATAAATCAAGTAGCTAAATATCCAATCATGCATCAATAAATAACGATAAAAATTAATTAAATAATAATAAAACAAAAATACCTAAAAGCAACAGCAATTCTCAACAATTTGTTTGCAATATCAATATAAACTCTCAAAATTAAAATTCCTCTCAATACAATATAAACCAAAACCATTAGAATGTTCAATCATCTTCTTAACACTATCATTAAAAGCAATCTTCTCTGAGCAAGTAAAATTCCTCTTAGCAAAAATAAAATGAGAGTATTACAAATAGAGCTAATACTTCTGGAACCATAAATATTAATAATTATATTAACCCATCTTCAAACTAAGGGACAGGGCAATCCCCTTAAAAGGTATTTTCAGGAAGGTAGAACTATAGTGGACAAAATAACTGTGATACAGACAGGGAAAGAAATACATCAAACTAAAGATAAAATGGAGTAATTTAAAACCATTAAAATGTTTCTTATAACAATACTAATGGCCATAAAACACTAAATAATTAAAAATCATATGAAAAACTAAGAGCTTTCATGAACTCTCCCAAATTTAAAACAGATGAAGTAAAATAAAAAATAAAAAAATGAAATTTAAAATTAAATTATATTTGTAAAAATAGGATGTTCAAAGCAATACAAGAAGCTAGAGTATGGATGGGTAATCTAGCTATCGCAATATAAATTAGGTGTAAACTTAGAGATCTAAACACAATATCCCTGTCTAGAATCAAAGCAAAGCTGCTCAAAAGTTACAAAATTAATCAAGCTCTATTCACTACTAAATTAATTTGAGTATGAATACCAATAATAATAATATAAGTTAATTAAACAGCTCTATCCATAACAGAAGTCATTTTTGAATCCACATTTTAAATAAATAAATAAATTAGATCATCTTAAATCTAATTTGAAACAATTTTAATGATAATAACCAATATGTTGATCAACCATAAGATAATTAACTTACTAACTAACAAAATGTTTTGAAAATTTAAGAATAGCAAATCAACTAACCAACTAACTAAATAACATATTAAATTAATTAATTAATTATTATAAAATAAATTGTAAATAAATAATCATCTTATATATAAATAAATAAATATTCTTTTTGTACTTTGAATGTATTACTTTAACACTTATCAATCATTTAAATAAACATTTTCTACTCACAAAAATATTTTATAAAGTTTTACATATCGCTTTGTTGATTTTAATAATAAATTTTAGAATTATTTTTTTCTTTTGCTGTTGACAATAATATAATTTCCTTCATTTTAAAAATTGAAAAAATTGATTTTTTATTTAAATTAAAATCAAAAAGAAAAATAAAATATTTATTAACTTAATTAGTAAGAAATTAATTAGATAAAAATATTTATTTTAACAAAATATTTAAATTGCGCAATAGGGAAATTTATTAATAAAACATATTTCTTTGCTGGTATTTTAATGATTTAAATGGGATTGCCAATTATAAAAAAAGGAGAATACAGCGAAAATGGCTGATTGAATAGTAGGAAATATTAAAAAATAATAGCAAGGATAAAAGTGAGTGGGTTGAATTAAATAAGAAAAAAAGTGGGAGAAAAAGATATGGAATGAAAGAGAGCTGAAGAATTAATTTTATTAATAAGACGAATCTCCTTGTATTGATAAAAATAATCAAATACGAAAATAATTTAAAGAAAAAAAAAACAATCAAGCAAATATTAAAACAATATAAAAAAGAATAGAAATGAACGCTGGTAGAGCAAATCAAAGAAGCAAGCCCATGACCGGTTTGATCAATGACAAAAAGGAAAAGATCGACCCTTATATCCCCAGAAAGTGTGACTGGAGCAACAAGCTCGTCTTCTCCAACGATCAATCCTCCGTTCAAATCGCTATTGCTGAAGTATCTATCTTATTCATTTAAAATGATACCATTTAGAATAATCAATCATATTTTCAAAATCATCCATCCATTTTCAATTTCAAGAAAACTTAAGTTCAGAATTTTTATTGTGAGAAGAGAATTCTTCCAATTTAAAAATGAAAGAATTAGTCTTTGCATTTTATGTAAGTTTAATGACTGCTATTGGTTGGTTATTCAGAACCAAAATATATATTTGTGAATTTGGTAGAGAAATAACAAAATGTATGAGAATAAAAAACGAATTAACTTGATTAAGTAATTAAGATGTCAATTAAATCTCAAGATTAATTAATAGGGAATCTACAGCTTTATTTAGTTTGTGTATTCGAGTATGGCCAATTATATTCTTAACTTGCAAGTAAATGCATGTTTTGCTTTTAAAGTAGGAATTAGTTGACAATCAAATTCAGAATATTTATAAAATTAGAGATTAAATAAAGTTAAGAATCCTCTTTCAGAAAAGCTGAAATATTGAAATTATTAATTAAATAAATACAATTTTCATTAAATGTTTTGGCGCAGGGTTTAGGTTTAAAATGAATTTAAGAGAACTTACTCTATTAGGTTATGAAATGTTTTAAGCAAATAAATAACAGCATTCAAAGTAAATAATTTGTTTTGTTAGAAAGCTAAGAAAAACAATAGAGGAATTTGGACTTATTTTAAAAAATTGAGTATCTACAAAAGTTAATAATAGAAATTAAGTAACCAAGCAGCCAACAAACAAACAAACAAATAAATAAATAAAGATAGTTAATTATAAAATCAAAGAAAAATGAACAATTTTCTATTGGCAAATATATTAGAGTATGATTGAAAATTTGATTGGATGATATTTGTCTATATGCAATTAATTAATTTAAAGTATTCTTTATTAAACTTATATTTTTATTTTAGGTTGGTGAAAATGGTCAAGCTACTGGATCTAAGACTAACGTCGTCCTCTGCGGTTCCGTCAGATCTAAGGGTGAAGCTCATATTGCCTTAGAAAATATCCTTAGAGAAAGAGGTCTCTATCCTATCAAGGAATGATTAGATTAATCTACTTTACTATAAATATAACAAAAATTAACAATTAATCAATATATAAATTAATTTTAAATGTAGATTTTTGTTTTTTGAATTGCAATTTATTTAAATATGCTTTAAATTTATACTCTTCAAAAATCTTTGAATGACTCTTCATTAAAACAATAAATAAATAAATATTTATATACATATATTTATATATATTATTTTTTGCATATACTTTCAACTATTTTGCTACTATTGTATTCAGCAAAATAATTCTAATAATTCATACTAAATAAATAGTTGATTTATTTGATTATTTCATTTTTAATTAAATCAAATTTGATCGATAATACATTAGGTCAGATCTGTATGTATGCATATATAATTTTAGTATTTCAAAATTTATTTTTGTTAAATCTGCAATATTTTAAATGTTAATTCTAATATACCTTATTGTTTTAGAAAAACTTATAAATATTTTATTGTTATCATTTAATATAGATAAAGTATATAAAATAATACTAATTTGAAGATTTCAATATTCAAAAAAAAGATAATTTAAAGAATATTTATGGTGTATAAATTTAATTTATTATTTGACATGAGATTAAATTTTCAGTAAACAACTGAGATAGAATTTTAATTATTTAAAAATAATTTTTGTATGAATAAATAAAAATCTTCAGCTCTCTAATTATCTTGAAGGGAAGACTACATTTAACTACTAAGCCTGAGAAATATTTTCTTCAAATTCAATTTAAATTTCATAATCATCAAATTCATTTATCCTTGATGAATTAGTAATTATATTGCTATGATCAATCTGCTTAATTAAACAATTAGAAGTTTTTTAAATATTTTGATCAGTAGTTTGTAATGGGTTTATTTGGCTATGTAAAAACTGAGATTTTTATAGAGAATCTGAAATAGTAATTTATTGAAATATTTGATTTTTTTTAGAGCAATATTAGTTAGTACTGATACTAGTAGCTTATTAGTATTGTTTTTATAGTGTACTAATACTTTATTTATCAAAACTTTACATTTATTTGATAGATTTCCGTTTAGAATTACTTTCAACTAGTTGATCAGTTTTATTTTTTAATAATTAGGATTAATTAATTATTTGTGGTGAAAGTTTATGAGGTAAACAGTGAGTAAAAACAGCTTTCCTTCTAGATTAATATACTCCTTTTGAATTTTATTTATAAATATCTTAATAAATTTTATTATATTTATAGGTATACCATTTTTTATCAGACTTAGCCATACTTTATGTTTATAAAATAAAATTTAAATTATTTAATGGAAAGTAGTATTCGAAATTTCTAAATATTTCAAATTATTATTCAATACTTTAGTTGTATTTTAAATCGTTTAATAGAGTTTCTTTAAATAATTAAAGTTAATTTTCAAATTGATTTGTTTAATAATTATTTATGTTTTCTTATTTTAATTATGAACTAAATATTGAAGATAATACTTTGCTGTGGCTTTTTAGCTGGAAACTTCCCCTTAATTAAGGCATAACCATTGCTTTTTTATAACTTTGATCTTATATTTTTTATTGAGAACCTATTAGCTAAAACGAATCAATCTTATTAAGAGTATTTTTAAATTAATGCAAATAAAGATCTGATTTCTCTGCTTAATCGTCAGAAGAAAAGTTATCTGCATTAATATTAACTTTACTTTTAAAATATTTTTTAGGACTCTCTAATTATTCAATATTTGAATATATTTCTTAGACTGCAGGTGGTATTTTGAAATCGTCTTTATCTATCTTACTAGCTTATTTTTATAGATCTAATTCAGTTGTCAAATTATTATTTGTAAGATTTTATTGTGATATGTTTTTTATTTCATTTTGATTTGTTGGTATTGTTTCTTCATTATTTTAGGAAGAAATATCATTTTTTATTGTATAATATGGCAAATAAGATTTGATGTAAAAATCATCGATATATTCCTTTTATTATTAATTAAATTATTATTTTTATTAATTTTAAAAAAATTTACTTTGTTATCATTTTAAAAGCATTAAATCGGATATCTTTAAAGTGCTATACCCTTATTTTTATATGAATGAGATTTTCGTTCAAACTCGTACCTTTATTTAAATTATTTATAATTAAAATGGGCAATTATATTATCTTTTTTAGGGATGTAATGAGTATCAGGACAAAATTGCATTTAATGTGAAGTACTCAGGCAAGCCAAACATTTTTTTTAAATCAGGTCTAAGTTATCGTATAGATTTATATTATCTTTAATATAACAAAATTTTTCATAGTCATTTGAAAATTCTTTTAAAATTTCTAAAAAATCTTCTCTTTTGATAAAAAGAAGCTTACAAAATTCTTTGCTCCTCACTGTGAAGCATTCAGAAAAACCAGTAAAAAATCCAACCATTCCAAAGCTTTTACCTTTACCCAAAGTTGAAATAATTTTTGGTTTTTAATAAATTTTTTGTTTATCATCTTCTTCTCCTTCTATAATAATATCTACTTCACCTATTCAATAAACTTTTAATCAAAATTTGAAAAAAATTAAATTAATTTGATAATATTTTTTTTGGGTCTTTATTATGAAATTGTTTTCAATAAACTTCCAAAAATCATTTTTAAAAAACATATCATTTTCTTTTAAAATTCATTAAATACATGTTACAAAATTAAAATCTTTAACTTTATACATATTAGGTTAATAAATACTTAAAACTATCTGTCTTACAATTTAATACTCTATTATTTTCAATTTTGTCATATTTATTAAAACTATTTTTTATTCATTTTATTTATTTACTTTTGGTTTTTCGAAATTAAAAAAATACCAAAAATATCAAAAATAAATTAAATTAAATTTGAAGGATAGGATTTGATAAGCTTGAATATGTTTTTTTTTAAATTGCTTTGCTTATTGCATATTTAACTAACTAATTTATTAATGATTCATCATGTTTTTTGTAATTAATTTATGAATAAAAAATAAGAAATACCTTTTTCTATAAAAAATATTTGTTGCGATATTTCTCCTCTTTTAATAATTAAATCTTCAGGTGTACATGTTAGTTATTAGATTATATTTAAAGTTTTAGAGATAACACAAGGACTGAAGTTATGCTTAAATATTGGTGAGTCTTTAAGTATTATTCTATTAGAATCCATTAAGAGCTATTCTCTTAGCTATTTGCTTAATTGCTAGTTAATTATACTTTCTTGTTATTTGGAATCATGTATATCATTCTCTTGCCAATAGTACTCTAGATATTCTCTGATTTAATATTTTAAATTTTTGTTTACATTTTTTTTTACCATGTATTTATTGATCAAATATATTTTGTTTTGCATTTCCTACTCTTTTTTAGAAAATTCCCTTAATAATTAACCAATCGTATTTATAGAATATGCAAACATTTAACTAGACATAAGAATCGAAAATAAACTCCAAAGGAGTTCTATTTGAGAGATAGGAGTTATGTCTCCATAACCTACCGTTGACATAGCAGCTAAGATTAAGTATTTATAGAAAAAAATTTTTATTTTAGGTCATATTTTTAACATTTAAATTTTGAATTAACATTTTTTTAAAATTTACTCATTGAATAATAAAGAGCATGAAGGTAAATATTTTAAATTGAATCACCCTACAAGTTTTATTTTGTTAACCAGTTCTAATTATTCAAATTGTAACTAATTTGCATTTATCCAAGAAATACCCATGAACAAGCAAAGAGATGGCAAACAAAAATCATAGTTCCTAGCAATTTGCATAAAGAAATCAAATTAGTTGTATTGGGGGTAAGAAGAAACCTATTTTAAATTATTATTAATATTATTTATTTATTTATTTAAAAGTACTCTTGAAGTCAATATTTTTTGGGAAATCATATATAAATTTGTTAATTAAAAATGACAATTTTTAAAGCTTAGTTGATTTTAATATAAAAGGTAAGTAAATAAATAAATTAATAAATAAATAAAAGAAGTTATTTTAGTTTATTAAATTAATTTAGTTTGAAATTTACCTTTCTTAAATTTTACTAAAGGTTTTGCTGAATTGAGTTATTTTTAAGAGACATAATAAAAGCGGAAGCTTATAAAATGATGAACCAGTTTCGTTGTTATTGCAATTACCAATATTGAAGTGCACGAAAATGGGAATAAGGCTAATTAGATCAATTAAAAAGCTGGATTTAAAATAATTATTAAAAATTTTCCTTTTGTTATTCACTTAGTGTCCTTGTTCAAAATAGCCAGTGTTTAAGCTAATCATTATATCAAGTATTGACATAATTTTGTATAATTAAATAAGGTAGTCTGGAAAAATAACACTGAAACAGACTCCAGATGCAACATAAAAAGGAATAATTAGTGATATTAGCAATTGAATCATAAGTTAAATTAAATCCCAAAAAATTTTAAAGTTGCTTGAGGGATCAAAATAAGGAATTCTTCTAAACACTTATTCAGTAAGCTAGTACAGCTAGTATAATTTCTATTTGAATAGTATGAACAAAGATATAACAAAGCTTTAAATCAAGCGAATATGATAAAATTAACTATTTTAATTTTGAAAAGATTGTATTTTTTTTGAGTTTCCATCAAGCTTGTCTTTATTTTTTTAAATAAAATAGTCTTCTATTTTATATTTCTTCGAATCATAAATTATCGATTGATCATTTATTATGTTTATTTATCTCCAACGAATAGATTAAAGCTTTCTCTCCCTTAAATTGTTCACAATTTATAACAGATTCATTTTTAACTTTAAGAAACTCAATAAATTCGTCATAAAAGGAATTTTTTCATAAAATTGATAATATTTATTTATTTAAAAATACTTCAACATATTGTTATTTTATTTTTCATTCTGAGTTTCTTAAATTATTTATTCTTTGCAAATGACCGAAAAATTAATAGATTAACTTTTTTAAAAGCTGCTTGTCATAAATTATAATTTATTTTTCTAAAAATTAATTCTTCTTAATTTTTTTTAATTATTATTTATTACTCGATCATAATTTAAAGTTTTTGTGAAGGCTAAAGAAGAACAATAAATCTGATTATTTTAATGAATAGCTTGCTTAATAATATATTTATTATTACTTTTAATAAGTGGGAATAGTTTTGTTTTTATTGTTAAAAATTAACAATAAATAAAAATGCTTATTAATAAGAATAATTTTGTTAGTTTTTTACTTTATGAATTTGAATAAAATCAAATAAATTTAATATAAATCATTGTATTAAACTTGTAAAAGAAGTATATAAAAATTGAAAATTTTAAATATTTAAAAACAAACACATTTTTTTTAAATGTTCTTGTAAAATTTAAAAAAGAACAATTAATCTATTTTTTTTTAATTAATTTTTTGCTTAATGATTTGCTGATTAATACTTTTAAAAAGTGATAATTCCTTATTTATAATTATTAAAACTAACAACAAACAAAAAATTTTGTTTACAAGATTAATTTGGGTAGTTTTTTTATGAATTACAACATAATAAAATAATTCAAAAATAATTAATAATCTAGAAGATAATAATTCATTAAAAAAGAGTAATAAAAATTTATAAATTTGAAACATCAAAAATAAAACACAATTAAATATAGTTTTTAATAGATTAAGCTCAAATTTAATTTGTTTAGTATTTTTCTAAAAATTTAAAAAACAAAGATTGATAGAGATATAC
>JH720087.1:91709-131380 GCA_000231845.2 Tetrahymena malaccensis 436 | reverse complement strand
AATTAAATATAGTTTTTAATAGATTAAGCTCAAATTTAATTTGTTTAGTATTTTTCTAAAAATTTAAAAAACAAAGATTGATAGAGATATACTATCCAAAAAAGAAAAAAATCAATTAAAATTTTATTTTTATAAATCAAAAGTGAGAAAAAGAAAAATTTGTATTAACCAAAGCAAATAATATATTTTCACTAAATTAATTATTTTTTATAATTTAAAATAATTCAGATGGTAAATAAGAAATGCATATGTCAATATTTTACATTAGTATTTATTAAAATAGATTAGATAATTATATTAAATTATATCAAAATAATAAAATATATGTATGTTTATATTATTATATTTACACAATTATTCAAAAAAATAATTTTAAAAATTAATTAAATCAAAATTTTGCATGAATTTATATTGTATTGCTTTGCTTAATTTCTTAATTTATATTTCTTATTATATTTATTTTATTTATATTTTTCTTACTTCTTTATTTTATTTGTATTAATTTATTTATTTAATTTTTTACTTATTTATTTATTTATTTATTTATTTAATTATCAGATTTTTTATATTATTTGTATTTTGTTTTAAATTTTCTCTCTTCAAAAATTTTATGCCATGATCTCAATCCTTCCTTCTTTTCTTCCATAATTCCTAATCAAAAAAATATTTTTATATAGATAATGCAGGGTAATAGAAGAAGCGGAATAAGAAGGATCCGGGAGTGAGAAAATCCTCGAAAGGTATTTTCAAGTTGATATTTATGCTTTTGAATTTTAAAAATTAAGATGGAGGGATAGTTTATTCATTCTATTAATCTATTAATTATTTGTTTTTGGCTCAAGATTTTAGGTAGAATGCTAAACCATCAAAATCATGCATGAGAATGAAATTGATTAGATTTGAAAAACTATATTTTAAAGCATAAATATTCTGTTACCATTTTTAAAAACTTAAAGCTCTCTTGAAAATTGAGCATTTTTTTGGAAAATTTATTTTTTTTGTTTTATTCTTTTTCCTTTCTTTCACTTTGCTTTTAATTTAAGAAATTTATTTATAAAAACCTGATTCTCCCCTTTTCAATTGTTTAGTTCCCCACAAAGAAAATTTAAATTTTTGAAAGAAATTGTTTATAATAATTAAAAATAAAATTAAATTCAAAAGATAAGAAAATAAAAAAATCAAATGAATTTCTTCTTGTGAGCATCATTTAGCCAAAGAAGAAAGATATTAACAAGTTTTTAAATTTGGTAAAATAGGATACTACTCAAAAAATAGATTCTTTAACTTAAAATAGTTTTTAATAAATATATCTTCTTATATTGTTAGTAACTACGTAGTAATTAAAATTACTACATATTTTTCAAACTTTAACCCATTTTGTTTGAATTACTTTTAGTTACATCAATAATCAATAAGAATCACATTTTTTAGTTTTTTAGTATTATAATAAAGAATCTATTTAAAATCCTTCCCGGACCCTTCTCTTCCGCATCTTCTATTACCCAGCGCTTCTTGAATTCATTTTAAAATATATTAAAAAGGCCTTTCCTTATAGTCTCTCAATTAACCTCTGCCTATAGTGACCTCCTAAGAATAAATATTTTAAAAAGTAAATGAAAAAATAAAAATAAATAAATAAATAAAAATAAATAAATAAATAATAAAATAATTAATTAAATAAATAAATATTAATAATAAAATTTGAAAGAAAAAAATAAAAGAATAAATCAAAAAATATGAAAAAAAACAAATTAATATAAAAAAATATAAATAAATAAATAAAACTCATAATTAGATTCTTTTACTAATTCGTTTTTGCTATTTATTTTTAAGAAATAAAATTAGGAGATATGATTAAAATCAACCTGGTATTATAACAAAAAAGCTTAATGATATAATATATATCTTTTATAATTAAGCTGCTTTTTTATACTTATAATTGATAAAATAATAATTTATTTTACATCATAAATTATAAAAAATTTAATTATTACTTTGTGAATTTTCATGATCAATATCAAGATACTAAATCATATTTATTTATTTAAATATATCTTTTCTTCATATAATATTTTACTAACCAGTTCAGATAAATAAAAATATAAATCTAGTGATTTTGTTTGACAAAAACTTCTAAATTCTTTAAAAATTTTAATGAAATATTAAAAAATGTTAATTTAGACATTTTAATAAAACAAAATACAAGAATTCAAAATGTAAATGTTGAGTAGTCACTTAAAACAAAATAGAACCACTTCTTTTTATAGTCTAAGAAAACATAAATTTACAAATAATCAGCATTTGATAACTTTGATTTTAACTGTTAATTTTAACTAAATTTGAAATTTTTATTGTGATTGATGCTAAGAATAAATATGATAAATTATATTATTTTTTTGTTTTTATTTAACTATGATTTGCAGTGTTCTTATTTATTTTTGTTAGTTTTTATTATTTATAGTATCATTAAATGAAAAGATAGAATTTTTTTTTTAATAAGTAAATATATTTTATATAAAGTTAAATAGAGTTTTATTTCATTTCATAGATTATTAAGTATTTTTTTAATTGCCTTTTCCATGTATTTGTATAAGTAGCTATATTGCACGTTGGTATATACCATACCCCATCTTTGTTCTCTCAATCTCCTGACAGTACCAAATATACTTATTCTAAATTCATCCTTTTGTTTATCAGTAAGTAAGTCAAGCTTTTAACTGATTGGACCTAATGCTTCTATTGCATTATAATCATGCTAGTTAATATCCAACTGTTTTAGGATCAAAAGCTTTATTTAACTTGCAAAATACTACAGTGTCATTGTTAAATTTACTAAACTTAAAATTGTTCCTGTTCTTCCTACTCCTGCACTATTATTTAATTTAAAGAAATTTATTTTTGTAAAAATTAAATTAATTTATGATTTTTAATTTTTTTAGTCCAAAAGTGGCACCAAATTAATATGAATTTATGCTCATTTAATATATCTTATTTAATTCAGATTTTAAATAATGTAGATATTTAATCAAGTCAAGTAAATCTTATAAATTAACATTAATTTTTTAAATAAATTATTTTATTGTCTAATTTGGATGCTTTCTGAACTCTCCAAATTATAAATATCTTAGACTTTAGTGTTACCTGCAATGTACTACAGTTCTCTTTCCTAAATTAGCATTTTAGATCATAATGTCTATTATTTCTTCTAAAGTTTCGTAGCTATCATCTTCAGGAACACCATGATCAGGCCATCCAAGCCACTAATTTGATTTTAATATAATTTCATTTAATTTTTAATTAATGTATTTTAGAATATTTTTTACATGATATTAAATAACAATCTTAGTTTTAATTTAATCATCCTCTTCCTTTGAAATATTTAGTTTCCTAATTATGAGTTTGTCTTTGACTTATTCATCTTCTATATTTATTGTAAACTGTCCTATATATAATGGTTATCTCTGCTCGTCTTAATTATCTGGCCAATATTAATCGCACTCCACCTTTTAAAATATATTAAGATTGGATATTTACAAACACCATATTTATTTATTAATTTATTTATCTCAATTTTATTTAGATCGTTCTTTTGTAAAATTAAATTTATCATCATTAATAAATTAATTACTCTTTCCTATTCCTATTTTATTTTTTGAGATTTAGTTTAATAACAAATATATCTTTGAAAGAATAAATAATTTACTATTAAGCGGCATAGCATAACTACTGATTTCACATCAGAATACCACACCATTTTCCAAAAATTAGCGATTGTATTCTTCATAGGTCCTTAAGTTGCTATAAAGATTTTCTTTCTATTAAAGCAATCCTTAAATAAAAATTATTTTAAAACTTTTGCAAAGGTAAGAAAAATAAAGTATTTTAAAGTAAAAAAAGCCTTATCAAATAATAAATTAATTGAGTTTTTGATTTTTACATTGATGAAATTCGCATTAATATATGTACTTGCTTTTGAAGGCAATCCATTTAGCCCATCTAAATTTTATACTTCTGTTAGCTCATCATCCTAATCAGAAAACGAGTCTGGAATGTTTGATATTATGCTATGTTTATCTAATAAATTATAAATAATTATTTAATTCCTAATGCTTTTTCTATAACTTTTAGTTTTTGTCATCAATTTTAGTTGATCCTAAATCTAAATTTTTATTTTTACAGGGTATTATATTGTTGTATCTGTTATGCTTGTTTGTCTCAGGAGAGTACTCTTGTAGGAGGTTGTTATGAAAAACTGTTTCTGTTATTTTTCTAATCACCTAAAATATACAATTTTATTAATATCAATTCTAATATAAGATTGGATTAACAGCTAAAAAAGATTTCAAAAGCTTTAAAAAATGTAGCTCGTTTCTCTAAAATTAATTTAAAATATTAAAATTTGATTTAATTCTGCTGAGCTAGTAAAACTGAATTTAATTTTTATCTAAATTCACTAATAAACTGTTTATGGTGTATATAATATTATGAATGTTTAGTTTACTCGAAACTCCATATCTTGTTTCCTATCCTTAATTCCTTCTGCAAAATTGAAAATAGGAATGCCCTTTTCAAGCTTGTTGATTTCTTACATCTAATTTACCCATTCGTAGGAAAGGTCTGAATCAGGCTCCTTTCCTTCTATAATAGGAGGTTGGCTATTGCTAAAATTATTGTTTTCCATATTTATTATTTGCTTAATTTATCTTAAAATTAATCAAAGTTATTTATTACAAATTTAATTTATAAATCTCTACAATTAGCGCACTTAATTAAATGAATCTAAAAAAATAATACTAATTGCTTATACAATAACAACTTAGTTAAATTATGCAAAGATATTAAAAATATTATCAACACTAAATTAAAGCTAATTATCATTAAAACATATGAATATTTTAATTGATAAATTTGTTTATATTAGAACTTTGTTAGTCAATTATTATCAAAAATAGATGGTTACTCAACATTAAAAAATTTTTTATTTCATCAAAATTAATGATTAAATTTATAATTTGATATCACTTTAATCAACTTTTAAGTTATAGTATTTTATAAAATTGGTATTTAATAAATAACCTTAAAAAAGTTCTAATTAATAGTGATTATATTTAAAAAATATATCATGCTTGTATTCTTCGATGTTTAAGTTGTATTTTAGTTAGAGATAATAAAAAATCAGATAAATAAATCAATAGCAAAATATTTTTTTTAGACAGATTATTTTATATGAAAGAAAGACACAAGATTTAATTAAAATAAATAAACTAAATTTATAAACATTAATTAAATGCTTATTTTGCAAATGTTTTGTTTAAATTAAATATTTTAATATTGTTATTAAATAAATAGATATTTCTAGTAGTATTAAATATAAAATTGTAATCCAAGTAATATTTTTTCTTTTTTAATAAAGATGCAATAATAAATAATTTTAAATTAAAGTAACCTTATTTATTTTTTAAAATATCTTAGAATTTGTTAATTATTTTCAAATTTTATGTCTATTTTTCTATTTAAGGTTTTTTTGAATAATAATTGCGAGAATAAATTAATTTGAAAATTTAGATGATAATAATAAAACATGTAATATCTTTAATTTAATTAATATTTAATATATCTAAATCAAATTTAATGTTTTAGTAGAATTATAAATTTTAACTTTAAAAAGAATGCTAATTATTTAAAATAAAATACAAAACATGTATAAAGCTTTTATAATTTAACAAAGAGATATAATTTCTGAGTATTTTTGAATATTATTTTAATTATAAGTCAAATAAGATCAAGTAAATCTACATTTTTTTATTAATTTTATTAAAACTAAGGTTGTTGATATGGTTATTGTTATGGTGAGTTAAATTATTACTATTGCTGACAAAATTATTATTAGCTGCTTTAATTGAAATATTGCTATTATTAGATATTTTACTGGTTAAAGTTAGGCTGCAAACTCTATTGATTTTATGGAGAAGTAATAGAGTTAAAGTTGTTATATTGATTTTAGTAATTATATTATTATTAATTAAATTACTAATTTGGTGCGCCACAATTCATGTCATTCATTTTATTTTAATTTTAAGAATTGGGTGATTGAAAACCTTAGTTAAACTAATTTTAATAGTTAGTATTTTGGGATGGATAAAATTGTTACAAATCTTAGGTGCTATACTGGTTATTTATTTAGTAATTTTATTAATTATTTTAACTACAGTTATTGTTATTGTAATTCATATTTAAGTTATTTTAGTTAAAATTTTTGTTTTTATTTTATTATTAACTAAAGTTATTATTTTGTTATTAACTAAAATTATTATTTTACACATTTCCATTATTGTTAAAATCACTAAAAAAGTCATCAAATGGGTTTTGATTTTGTTATGCAGATTTTGAGTGTTATTGATGGTGGTGTTAATTTTAAATTTACTTCTAAGATTATGAATGATGGCCCATATTATTCTGTTGATTAAAATCTGATACTTGATTAGGATCATAACTCTAATACGGATTTTGATTATATGTAGGAGATTAAAACTCTGGCTATTTGTTAGCTGACTTATCTTAATTATTTTAGCATGGAGTATTGTTGAAAGAACTGAAATCAGCAAATTATTTTTGCCAATAATCTTCATTTTAGTTAGAATTGCCTCGAACCTATGGCAAAGAAGCTCTTTTACCTTAAACTTAGTTAGATTTGTTATTTTCTTTATCAAGTCTTTAAGGAGCTTGATTTTGCTATTATAGTTACTATTATTAATTAAATTAATTACTATTGCTTTAAGCTGTCCAGAAATTGAATGGATCGTTATTATTGTTTTAAGTTTTCTATTCTTGTTATTTACTATTTTCTTATTATTCAGGCTTGAATTATTAGAAATTGCTTCTATTTTATGCTGGTTTCTTATCTTAAAAAGGTTGTGTTGGGAAGCTTCCATCAGCAGACTTAAAGCACTGCATAAAATTTTCGTCAAAAGGATCTGGTGATTTAGACACATGGTTGAAACTATTGAATTATGACGATTTTGATTCTAAGTTATTATCAGATCCATTTTAATTATTTTAATTTTATGGAACTTCTAAATCATTTCTACTCTAAGGTTAGCTTTTTTTGTTATCAGAGTTCTTGTTCATGAATAAACTCATATCCCACATCATTTAAGCATTATTTTTTGGCTTTTAATTTGAGCTATTTGCTACTATACTGGGCTTTTAGATAGGGGGAGGCTAAACTCCAATTTTATATTAATTTGCAGAAATCTTATTGGAAGGATAGTTTTTCTATTGCTATTAAGGATTTGATGTTTTGGTAGGGGAATTATTGTTCAATTGCTAGAAAAAGTCAAATTGTCCAGGGCTTGAAGAGGGGATATTGCTGCTTGCTCGTCTCTTGTCCGGGGAATCTCCTTAATTAAACCCCTAAAAATTGTTTCTAGAATTAGGATTTTCTTATCTATTAAATTTAAAAATGAATAAATAAAATATAAATTTTAGTTGTGCCATTTTAATAGATTAACTTAAATTTTTAATGGATATATTTAATTTAATGTTTGAAAAATGTAGAAAAAAAGGGTTTAATTTTTTAATTAAAATAATTTAATTAATAAAAAATTTTTAATTCTTAGTGAAAAGATTTTTTTGGATAAATCATTTAGAATAAAAATTCAAGTTAAAAATTAATTCTTATTTGCGTTGAATCACGATTGATTTTCTTGTAGATATTGACTTTGCTACATTATTTCTGATATAGCGATATTAAAAAAATTATATTCGTATAAATAATTTGTTTGTTTGTTTGTTTGTTCTTTACCCTTTTCCACTTTTGAAGAAAATTTCGCCTGGACTAGGTTCTTTTTGATTTTATACATATCGCTTTTCAAGATATTTTTATCTGATAAACTCTATTTTATTGTCTAATGGACTATCTTAGCAAGGCTTTATGTGAGTATTTTTCAACTTCGATTCATAATATTAATTTGCTAATCTATTTCCTACGCTAAAAAATACATTTGTATCTTTTTCTACTAAAGAATCTATTTTGTAGCTCCTAATTCTGCTAACTGTCGGCCCGAGTCTTCTATGTCCGCCTTATAAAATTTTTAAAAAAATTATCATAAGTTATCATCCAGCTTGCATATTCTTTAATTATTTTTCATGCTTTGTTACATTTTAACTTTATTTGTAAATTAGAAAATTATTTCTAATTAAAAAAAATGCATTTTGTTTTTTGAAAAACAGGATTTACCTGAGCAGTCCAAGCAAACAAATACACCTAAATCTAAAGAGCACCAAGTTGGATTTTTCATTCCACAGTCAGCGCATATTGTGTTTTCTGAATCTAGCTCAATAATTTATTTAAATAGCTTTTGTTGCTAAACTTCGCTAAGCTTGTTCATTTGATTGAGTCACTCAAGTAAAGAAGTAGAAAAATTAGCAGATTAAAATAATACTTTAGATAAATTGAGCTAGGCTAATGTTAATTTTATTGTTGTTAGTAGAGCTTTAAATTTAAAACGATTTATTGCTATAAATGAGTTAGTTTAAAATATGCTATCCTCCTTTTATTTTGTTTGATGGATTGATGATTTCTAGTTTGAGATTAATTTATATTAATTAATATTATGCAATTACTAAAAATAATTAATTATCTAAGCAGATATCAAAAAAAGCTTTGACTTGATGTTAATAATAATATCTGTGTGTCATTCTTTTTAATAAATAACCTTATGCTTCTAAAATTTTACTATAATATATATAATTTGTATTTGATTGACTGAATAATCTGTGGATTTTTTTGCTTATATTTTATTTAGATAACAGAAACTAAATAGAATTAAAAGTAACAATGCTAATTTATAGGTAATAGAACGATTAGTCTATAAATAGTATGGCCAATTTCTTTTACAAAAGTTGGTAATAACTCTTAAGCTTATCTTTAAAACAAAATCTATATACACAAATAAACTCATTCACATACTTACATAATTTAAATTGATTTAAATACTTTGAGATGTTAATGCATTATGTAAAAACATCAGTAAAATTTCGTCAACCTATGAATATATATATTATATATCTTATTATATTAATTCTTACTTTGATTGTGTTAAAATTTTTAAAGAAATCAATATTTTGATTAATTAATTGATGGATTGGTTGATTGATTGGGAAATAAAAAAAATTTTTTTATAAATTAATTATTTAGAATTAAATTTAAATGATAAAAAGATATTTATTTACTTTCTAGTTAAAATAAATAACCTCCTCTTCATTATATCATTCATTTTAAGGCATTTCAATTTAATTTATTTAAAATGGCAATTTTAGCTTGAACTGAATTTATAAGAATTGCGTCCTCGTCTTACTGCTCTGACTATGAATAAAGCTGGTTTCTTTTATTTTATTTAGCTATATCTCTCATTTATTGCAATTTAGTATCTAAGTATTAAACTTTTTTTGAAATTTTTATTATTTTTTATTGGTCATTAAGTAGCTCATTTTCGTCTATTTTTTTCCAATCATCGATCTACCTTTCTAATTTAAATTTTTGTTTTACATCTTTCATATAATCTTTGTATTTTTTTTAATTTTATTAGTCTATTAATTTAGAATTCTAAATTTGATCATTTTAATTATGGCTAATTTCACTTGCTGATCTACCAGATTTATTTTTAATCTACTTAAATTATTTATATAATTATTATATTTGCTCGTTTTGTTGTAGTTATTATTAAGGCTATTATCCATTCTCGCTCTATACATTCAAATTATTTGATGGTTTTAAATTATGTTAAGATCTAGCTTTACTCTTAATTATATTTTCAGGTGAGCGTTTTTTCCTTTTTGAGTTTTACAAATTTTATTCATCTGATCTTTCTTAAATTTCCTCGAATTTTTAAATTTCTGTAATATTTGTGTTTTAATCGGGTTGATTTTTTAGATTGACTTCTTATTTGTCTTTTCTCTTCATATCTAAATGAGCATTTTCTCTCTACTGCTACTATTTATTATTTTATTTTTAAGCATCTTAATGCCCTTAATTATCTTTTTATTCAGCGTTTGACTTAAATTCTTTTTGATTTTAAGTTATTTATTTCTATTACCCATTTTTAGTTGCGTCTTAAGCTTCTTACTAGAAGTGAGCTGTTGCTGCTTGAATATTTTAAATAATTTAATCATTTGATTTATTTTTTTTATCAGAAATTTGTGGTCTGTTCTACAAATTTTTTTAATTTTAAAAAGATTCTAGATCTTTTTGACGAGGCTTATTCAATTTATTCTATTCTAATGAATTATTTTTGTGATTTTATATAAAATTTATTCCGCTTTTTTAAATTCCTAAACTGTTATTTTCATCAGGCTCATTTTTAGTTTTTTCACTCGTTTATTTCTTTTATTCTATGATCATATTCTTATTGTTTGGAACTTAAATGTTTGGGGTTTTATTTCTATTATTTACGCTCTAAGAGGTTTCTTCGTTGTTATTATTTAAATGGAAATCAGCGCTTTACTCTTAAGAATCTTTTTTTTGGTGAGATGTAATTTAATTTTTTATAGGACTGCTTTTAATAGTGTTACTTGATCTTGAGTCACCTTAATTTACTTTTTTATCTTATTTATCTAACTATAAATTATCATTTTTTAATTCTTTTATATTTGATCCTTACTAGCTTTTAAAATTATTTTAGTTCTATTGAGTTTCATCATGCTTTTATTCAAAATTTATATCAAAAGCTGATGTAGCTATTTAAGGCTCTCTCCTGACTTAAATAAGATCTTAAGATTGATTTTATTTAGCTATTTTTTTCCTCTCCGATGAGTAAAGATCATCTGTTACAAAAACTTCTGGTAGTGGGGAATGCTCGCCATGAAATTTTTGAGTTAAAATTTTTCTCTTTGATCTCTTACTGATTTACTGTTCAAGGCTTGTTAATTTTTCAGAATTCATTGCAAGCATAATTTCTGAAAGAGATTAATCAATTGAACCTTCACTTGTTTTAAAAACTCTTTCTTTATTTGCTAAATCTTCTTTATGATTATCAATCCTCATAAGCATCTTTTCTTTTTCAGTCAGCTACTCATGATTATTTGAAGAGATATTGTTAATTTATGATTTCTTTTTATTGCTATTATCATAATAATGTAAATTTATGCTTTGACTAATTTCAGATGAGGATTACGATCTTTTCATCCTTGATGAGTCTGAAATGCTAGGAAAATAATTTCTTTGCTTTTAAAGCAGCACTTTTTGCATGATTTCTTTCTTTTTCTAATTTTCTTTTTTTTAATGCTCTTCATTGAGCACCTTTACATATGTTTGACTTTAAGTGTATCTTTCTTATGAATGTTATTTTATTTCTTACTAATTTTTAAATATCTTTTCAGCTCGTTACTACTCTTTTTCTTCTTTCAACCCTTCGTACATCTTTTCATGATCTTTAAATAGTTTGATAGGATCCATTCTTTTTCTGTAAAATTCGCTTCTTTATTTTATTACATCATTTCTTTACTATATTTCAGGTAAAACCACATTAGACTAGTATTTCTCTTCCATTTTAATAAAGAGAGGCTTTTGGTTAAATGTATACTGGTCTTAAGAATAATACTAATTACCTTCCTAATTAAAAGGGCTTCTTTCTTCGCTATAAAAGAACGACTCTTCTTCATTATTGTAATCACTGATATTTGATATAATTTATTCTGATTTCTAAATACTGTTAAAATTAAGAACATTTTTTTATCCTTTCACTCCAGAATTTTGTTCAATTTGATTCATTTTTTAGAATAAATCGTTGTTCTAAAAAGAGTTGTTTTGTTTCCTTAATTAGGATTCACTAATACTTCCTTTTTATAAACAAGAAATTACTTTAAATTATATATTTTCAAATAATATTTACTTTTTTCTCTTTTAGGCTTCTATTTCATTTGGCTAATTTAAATTTATTGCTAATTATGAAGAATATTATGCTTCATTTTAAGCAAATCTGCTATTTATTTATGCATAGAATTATGATATTCTTGCATTTCTTCTCTTTCAATTTTCGCTTTTTCTTTAATTTCTTTTTAGGTTTCAACAATTTCAACTCTTAATAAATCAATTGTTTCATCTATTTTTTAAGCATCTTAATTTAATTTATTTTGTAGCTTGTTTAAGTTTACTAAAATCATTTTTTATCTTCTTTGCTTTCCATATTCTATACTGTTAATTGAGTCTTATCTCAAATTATCATTTTTAGAGTATTTTTATTATATCTATGATATTTTTTATTCGTTTTTTATTGGATTTTCCCTTTAAAATTCCTCTTCATCTTTTTGTTATTAGATTTAATTGTACATTTCCCTTTCTTCCTACATTCTTTTCCTATGTTTTTCTTTAAGTCTATCTAACTATCTTTAAGTTTCTATAGGAATTTCAGTAATAAAGTGCTCTTTTTAAACTTCATTTAACTAACTTTGCTAATTATTGGTTTTTATCTAATCTTTTTTTAGGTTTTGTTGATGATCATCAGATTCAAAGGGCTTGGTTTTGATTTAACTTTATTTTACTTAGCTTCTCATTAAAGTGAATCACTAAAAGTAAGTTGAAAAAAATAAAAAAATAACTTTAACTTCAACCAAATATTTATTTATTATTGATTATTTTGATTTAATTTTGCAACAAGTAAATAATAATCATCCGTTTAATAATTATTGATTAGAATAACTAAATAGTACCTTTAATTCATTTTAATTCAATACTTTATAATATAAAGTAAAATATTCTAAAATTTAATATCAAATTATCTTTTATAAAAGCTAAATAGAATTTATTTTAAAAATGATAAAAATAATATTTTTAGTTAAAAAAAAAGATTTGTGAAAAAGGCAATTGTATCATTATAAATTAACTATACTTAAGTATTTAAATTATTATTTATGATTTTCTAAGATAATCAAAATATTTAAGAAAAATTTAATTTCAATTAGAGTTTAATCTGTCTTATTGAAAAATGATTTTATCTTAATAAATTAATTTTGAAAACTATTAAAAATATCATGAATACTTAATTAAATTGATACTCATTTAATTTTCTTAAAAGATAGTTTTTATATATTTTTTTAAATAGCTGCTATTGAGCTCAAAGATAAATATTTGAGTTTTAAAAGTGAAATATATTCTTTTTAAATTTGCTTTTTATAAATGCTTATTTATAACTAACTAATTAAATTCTTTCAAACCAAAATGTTCTTTTAAATTAGAATTAAATATTATTTAATGAAAAAAACTCGATATTAATCATTAGGATTACTTTAAAAAATTAATTAAAATATGATAAATATTTAATTCATAATATATTCAAAAATTTCTTTTTTTTTATCTTTTTTGAATTTGCTATTGAGGTAAAAAGTAAATATATGTGTTTTAAAACTTAAATCTACTCTTTTTAAAATTTTAGTTTTTATAAATGCTTATTAATATCTGACTAATAATTACAAATTTTTAGTTTGATTTAGTTAGTGGCTTTAGAATCTATGTAGTTAATTAATAATTATCTTCAGTTGTTTATAAAAAATCAAATAGAAAACTCATTTATAAATTATAACGAGCTAATCTAACAAGAATTTTGATAAAGAATTTAAACTTTTTGAAAGCTAATTAGTCAATTAAAATAATTAAGGTCACTGCCTTCTTGTTTATTTATTCGAAATGAATATTAGGTCTCAACGGCTGTAACCTATGCAATATGAATTTTATGATAGCAACTAAAGATAAGAGTCTGGTTTGAAATAAAATTCATTTTCGAAATTTAACGAAAACAATGATGATGATGAATTAGATTCTCTTATTTAATTTTGCAGTTCTCTCAATAAAAATTCAAATAATGTTGTCAAACTTCCACCAAAGTTGATCCCTGTGAATTAAAATATTGTCAGATACTTGCAATTTAAGCCTTGGAACGGTGTTTTATAAGAAAGTGTCTAAGACAGTGGCTATTATTTTAAGTTAAACAATTGCAATATTAAACTAGTAAGAGGGCTACTAGAAGAAAATGGATTTAGGGTATTTATTTGCTAATTTTAAGCAAAACTTATTTTAATAAAAACTGAATGACAAATAGGAAACTATTGACAAAGATTGGACAATTATGTGGGTTGTTGGGTCTATTAAATCAGAAATATATCAAACCATGATGGCTTATTAAAAAGTAAATTTGCTTCTTTGTTAGCTTGATGAATATTCGGGGATTTTAAGAAAATCAAATTAGAATTTGAATATTATACTTTGTTAAATCAACAAAAAAATTTATATTTTAAAAAGAAACCTTTTACAACAACAAAAATTATTTTTATATAGGTTAATCACTTTCCTAAAAGTATTGAAATTACTAGGAAAGATTTGATGAACAGAAATATTAGCAAGATGCAAATTAGGTGTGGTTTGTCTAACTTTAATTTTGTTCCTAAAACATACATATTACCCTCAGAGTAATCTTTGCTTATAGAGGATTTTGAAAAGATTAAATCAACAAAGCAGTTATTTATTGTTAAGCCATAGAATGGTTCATAGGGAAAGAATATATTTGTCACTGATAAGTTAAATGATGTAATCAAAAAGCTTTATCATAGTTATTTTAATTCAATAATTGTTAAAAGATTCTGAGAGCAAATGTTGGAAGTGGATTAGTTGTCAGCCATTATGTAGCAAACCCTCTTTTAATCAATAATCTAAAATTCGATTTGAGAATTTATGTTGCAATTACTTCTATTCATCCTTTAAGAGTCTACATTTATGAGGATGGGCTAGTAAGGTTTGCAACTTAAGAGTATCATGCAGATATTGATCTACTTAAAGACAAGTAAGCAAATTAGAGTAATAAAGCAACAATATTAATAATTTGTATAAATTAGGTACGTCCACTTAACAAACTATAGTATTAACAAAAACAGCAATAACTTCGTAAGCAATAAGGTAATTAAATATTTTGAAAAAAACGAAATAGCATCTAATTAATTTAATATTTTAATCAAATAATTTAGGATGCTTAAGAAGATTTTAAAGGAAGTAAATGGTCACTTGCATCTCTTAAGGATTACTTGAGAGTCAATGGGATTAATGTGGAGCAGTTATTTGATAAAATAGAAGATATGATTGTAAAAACAATTATCTCAATAGAGGGTCAAATTTTCAGTTCTTTCGAAATGCAAGTTCCTTATAGAAATAATTGCTTTGAAGTATTAGGTTTTGATGTTTTGATAGATGACACATTAAAACCCTATTTACTTGAAGTTAATTTGAATTCCTCTTTAAATACTGATAGTCCTCTAGATTTAAGGATAAAAGGTGAAATGTTAAGTGATTTATTTACTTTAGTAGGAGTAGTTCCCTTAGATTAAAGATACTCAATAGATTAATCTTTCAATTATACATTGAATAGTGCAATCAATGAAAAATAGTATGCTAATATTGTCAATTCGCTTACATCTAATTGGGAGCAACATAAAAAACAATTAACAAAACTTGAAAGAGCAGTTTTAAAAGAAACTGAAGACGAGCTCAAAAGGTAATATAAATTGCATGTAAAATATAAATATCTAAATACTAATAAATATTTATAAATGCAGATGTAGAAAATTCAAGAGAATTTATCCTGGAGAAACTTGCTTTAAATATAAAAATTACTTCGAATAAGACAGACCTTTTAATATTTTATTGAGAAATTGGTAATCAATCAATATATCTATCTATTAGTATTTCATATGAAAATAAATTTAAAAAATTGAATAGGGAAATGGACAAGGCAAAGAAAAATAATATAAACCAAAGTTTAAACAATCATAAATATAGTGCACCTGTGAGTAGATAAGGAAATCATAGTTCTGCATAAAAAAATTCAGCATCAAACACAAGTTATTACTAAAAGTAAATTAACTTTATTCTTTTCAAGAAATAAACAATCCAAATAAATTCAATAGTACCTCTTTTAATAAAATTGGAGCCTCAACACTAGGATAAAGAAATGGTTCTTTACTTAAATCAGTAAATATAAAAAGAAACTGAAATTCATTAAATTCTTCTATTTAAACATTTAATTAAAACCTAATTAAACAATTAATTTAACAACACTTTGATATAACACAATAGTAAAAAAACTTATTAATATAAATAAATGCTTATAATTAAATAAATAAATAATATCTAAATGTTAAACAGTACAATTTATTTTATATTAATTAATCAAATATTTTAATTGTAAATTAAATTTATTATGATAACACTTAAAATGCTTAATTAATTTATCAAAAAAATATGTATTGATATTTTTATGAAAGAGTAAATTAAATAAATAAATTGATTTAAAAATTTAAATAATTTAATTATATTTCAGGTGAATTTTTTTTATTTTGAGATAAAAATGATTATTTGTCAGAATATTAAATAATTTATTTGTTATTTTATTTTTTTTTAATTATTTCTGCCATCAGTGAAGCTTGTCAAAAAGATATTTTTGTTGCCCATACATAATTAGAATGATTGCTAATTATTTTTTTTTTCTATTAATTTTAAGTATTTATTTTTTATGCTTTGTTTGATTCTACTTTTGAATATAAAAAAAGCAATAAAATATAGATAGATAAATAAATAGCCAGGCATTTTAGAATAATATTTATTAAATAAACTTCAAAATTAGTAGTTGCAAAAGTTAAATAAATAATATCTTTTTTGATGTCTGCTTAAGAAGAATAGTAGTAATAATAATAACAACAATAACAACCTGTATCTTAATCTCAATAATAGATAAAAGATAATTCAAATATGTTTGGAGGGTTTACTTTGAAATAAGATCCATAGCAGTAGAAGTACAAAAGTATGATTAGATTTCATAATTTCAAAAATCTTTTGCAATTGATTGATAATATTCTTTTATAAGTAAGATACACCTAACTTTACTTTACAAGTAGAAAATGGATTCCTAAATGATAACTACAAACTTAAAAGCAAAGTGGATTTATTTGTTAAAGTCTTTATTGAAAACTAGCACTTTAGAACTCATATTTCTGTTGATTGTGGTAGAAATCCTGTGTGGGGAAAGGAAGCAACTTTTCCTTTTTTTGAAAATCAATTTGTAGAAAAAAATTATTTAATGCAAATCGAATTGTGGAATTATGAAACTGAGTTAGGAGATGTCTAACTTGGAGTAGGAATGCTTGATTTAATGGATTCTTTCAATAGCAGTCTAAAATAAAATAAGATCCCTATTTATGATTCTAAAAATATGCAACAATAAATTGGGTTTATATCAGTAATTACTAAATTTGCGTATAATTTTATAGGAAAAATAAAAAAAGAACAAAATGTAAATCTTTATTGATTGGTGTTTTATTAGAAATCCATCTAATTTATGCCTTAAAATTTTTAAAATAAATAGAAATTTGGTTAACCTTTGAAATTCACTAAACCAGTGCTAATTGAAGGAAACAAAATCACAAAAAGTGATGTTTAAGAGAGGTAGGCAAGCTTCGAAGAGAGGATGAAAAATTTAAAAGAAAAGTATAATATTTAATCAAGTAAAAAAGATACAACAAAATTCATGGATATAGAAATCAGTTAGGATATTTATAAAGCTATCCATTAAGGGATGGTTTTAATAGGAAAAAATAGGTAATTAAATTAACAAATCATTTAATTTAGTTTTGCATATTAAAATAAAATTATTTATTTGCATTAAAACAGACCTGAAAATCCAATAAGAGAGCTAGGATTATTCCTTTATAATTACTCAGGCTAAATATAAAATTGATAAAACAATATTTAAGAAAAAAATTATAGTATTTAATGACTTTATATGTCCTTTTACTTTAATTATAGTTTTTATGTATGAAATTGAGCTTTTAACTATGAATTAAAAATAATTTTTGTAAGCATTTAAGACATTCTAAGATAAAATTTTTTTGTTTCATATCTTACTAATACAGAATTGTATAAAGTATGCATTTATATATTATTTTATTTTAAAAATTTTATCTATTTATTATAAAATTATTAGTTATTTTTAATAAATTTATTTTATTCATATAACACACATTTTATTATTTACGCAAATTCCAATACAGCACTTCTTATTTTTGCAACTTTATGTACCTATAGCACAGAAAGAACTGGTGCTTTAACCATTTGATTTTAATCCTTTAGCTTAGACTAATGAAGAAGAACTAGAGCTTATGAATATTATTAAGACTAATAATATCAAGATAGTGTTTTTGAATTGCATTTTTAATTTTATTATTTATTATTTAATAAATATTATTTTTTATTAAATTTTTCATAGATTTGAATAAATGTTTATGGATTAAAACCAACAAAAACAGAATTTTCATAAAATATTCTACTATGCCTAAAAAAATTCTTGGATAATTAATTTTAATCATATTTTTAAATTTTAAATTTAAATATGCGTTTGAAATTAATTTTTCTTACAAAAATTAATTAATTTTTTATTTTTTGTATTTTTTCTAAACGCCACCGTTTTTCAATTTTTTTTTTGCATTTTTGTATTAAAATGAATAAACTTTTTTTAAAGGGCTAACTTGAAAACAAAATTATGAAAAATTGCATGATTTTTTTTGCTAAAAATAAGTTGATTCATATTTTATAAATGGCTTCAGGAATTCGTTTTTTTTAAATAAAATGAGCTTTAATATATTATTTTAGAACAAAAATATATAAAAAATTAATTTTTAAATGATAAATTCTGATCTTTTAGGCCATAATCTTATTTTGTGTATAATTTGTTAGTAAAAAACATATTTAATTTATTAACAATCAGTTTTGATCATTTAAATTTAATTAAAAGTGCTTTTTCCTTCTATAAATAAAATTCTACATAAGTAATAAACTATAAAAAGAAGAATATATAAAATAATTTTTGATTAATTATTTAACATTTGAAAATATAAGAAAAAACTCCATATAGACATATACAAACATTTATTTTAAAAGCTAAACAAACTCTATTTTTAAAATAATACACATTCAATGATAAATTTTAGGTAAATATATTCAAATAATTTAATTTAATATAAAGATAATTTGATGATTGTTGCAAGTAACCAAAAAAATAAATCAAACTCTATGTTGATATTTAAAAATGATTATGGATTTTCTAATCTAAATATTTAAACTAAAATTATTACTAAGTAAGATGATATTTATGTTTATCTACTATATGAATGCTTTTTTATTCTGTAAAATTTCATAATTATATAGTTATTTTTTTATTGATTCCTTATTAATTTGTTGAAAAAGTGTTCACACTATCTATTTAAAAAAGTAGAACAGAGGATATGCAACTTAGGAATTGATATATAAATATTGATTTAAAAAATTTATTCGACTGATTATTTATGGGATTTTGTGGTTTAGCATAATAGAAAAATTTTTATTTTTTGTCAAATCAAATTCATGCTTTTAAACTATTTTGGTAAATTTCAAAAATTAATAAATAATAAAAATGAATTTTTAAAAATTCAAAAGTATCTCACACAACTGATTCTGAAGATTATACTTGCAAAACCTGGAATTTAAAAAGGATTTAAGCACATAAATAAAATTCAAATACACACTTCTTTAATTTATTTTCATAAAAATATTACTAATCAATAAATGAAATTTGAATAATTTATATAAAAAGACACTAAGTGGTTTTATTATACATAATTATTAATTTACTATTATTTCCATATTTAGTCAAAAGAAATTTGATTAAAATCGCAGATATTATATATCTATATATTGATCAAAGTTTATTTTTTTGAGCAAAGCAGATTTGAAAATTGAACAAAATAGCAATAAAAATTAAAAATTCAAAGATATTTTTTTACTAATTAAATTATTTTTAAATTTTTCATTCTATATACATTTTCTCTTCTATAAAGTTTCACGTTACTTAATCATAAACTCAAATACAAACCAACTGTATTTCCTCTAAATTATCATTATAAATAAGGGATGCTTAAATAAAAAAAATAGTAATTTGCAATATAAATAAAATATAACAAATATATAAAAATTTTAATTTATTTTAGTTTAGAAACTACATAATATCTATTCAAAAAAATGATTTTGTTGATAATAAATATTCAGTTCATTAAATTTACAATTTTGAAAGTAATTAAAATTATCATGTTAAAAACATTAAAGAAAACAATTTTTTTTATCATATTGATATTCTTTGATCCTCATTTAAATATTAAATTAATCTATTTGTTTCTTTTTGTTGAATAATTGTTTGGGACCATAAAAAAATTTTAATCTATTAAGTCATCAATTAACAACTGAAAAAAAAAGTTAGGAGATAATAAAAAAGAAAAACTCTGATCTTTATTACATCTTTTTTGCTAATTAGAAAGATATAATAATACAAAGAGTAAATTAAAAATAAATAAATAAAAAAATAAGCAATTAAGATTTAATTGAATTTGGAATATAATAATTATATAATTAGCATTAAAAAAGAGGAAGTAAAAAATGATAAAGAAACATTTTCAATAATTTTTAAAAAATTACAAATGTACTATTATATTTATATATATAATTATTGATATATATTATTTTTTTATTTAGTCATTGCATAATTATTCATTTTGTTTATCATCTTATGGTTCTTCAGACAACAACACATTTTTTGAATAAGCAATATCCAGCACAGCATGCCTTGCTTTTGCAGCTAGTATAAGGTAAGGCACAGCTAGCACTTGATTGTTCCTTACTATTTTATCCTTATACTTTAAGTGCTTTAGCTTAAACTTAAGAAGAAGGATTAGAGCAGATAAAAAGTACAAAGACTAATAAAATCAAGATTGTGTTTTTGAATTACATTTTTATCAAATTTTTACTTTTATTTTTTATTTTAATTTTTTTGATTTGTTTTTATTATTATTTTTTGCTGATAGCATCTGCATTTAAATTAATTATTTTTGGTGTTGTGCAATTTATTTTTAATAATTATTCATAAGCTTAAAATCAATTAAATATTTCTACATTAGTATATATTTTAACTAATGATTTAAAATTATTCTAAGAAATTCAATTGAATTTATTATTGACACAATATAAAACTTGTTGCTATGCTTTTTAAAATTATTTATTTTTGATTTAAATTATCTTTAAGGATTTTTATGAATCTAAATATCATAAATATGAATGATTTTGAAACAAAAAAAATGCATAATATACAATCCTTAATAAAAAAAGAAAATCATAATTCTAAAAGAATGCATTTAAACTCATAAATAACAAATCTGCCATAATAAGAATAATATGTTTTATAAAAAAATTCAGTCTTTTACTTTTTTTGCTAAAATATAATGTACGTTTGGTTATCAATAAAAAATTAGTAGATCATAACTCATTTTTTAAAATTCAATTTTGCGTTTTATAATTATTCAGCTCGAATTATTTGGTCTTTAATTTACGTATTTTTTCATAACGCTAATTTTTATATAGAATCTAATTCATGCATTTTTTTACTTAAATTAAATTGTTGATTTATAAAAATATAAATAGAAATTATTTTAATACTTAGTTAAATCGTGCAAAAAAATTTTTTTTCTTGATTGTTTTTAAAAAGAAGACATAAATTTTAAGAAAAAAATGAATTAAGAAATTTTAAACTTCATTAATCTAATTTTTAACAGGGAATAAAATTTAAAAACACTAATTAATTAAAAGAGATATTTATAGTTTAGACGTTAAAAAATGAAATATTAATTCATAAATATATGCTTAGTAAAAGCCTACTTGTTTTATTAAAGATTAAAAATAAAATAGATATTTATAAGTTAAATCGCTATTTTTAAGTCTAAAATTTAATTGAATTATACTAATTAAATCATATTTTTCCTGAATTTCAAAAAGACATTTTTTAATAATTATAACGCAAAGATAATACTTAAATGGTATGGTTCTAAACTAGCCATTCATTTATTTACTTACTATCAACAAAATAAATTTTTCTCATTTGTAAATAAAAATTAAATAAGTGGAGAGCTATTTAAAAATATTTAATAAATTAAATTCATTTTTTTTAAAGTTATTATTTACCATTAAAAACTATCTTAAAATTTAAATCATATTTGCTTTTTAGACACTTAAATTTGCGTTAAAGCTAATTAACAGAAATATTTTTTAATAATATATATTTACAACTAAAAGATGTCGTCACATATAAATGTAAGATAATTTTTTTATTAGAAATTTGACTTTTCTCTTCTGTCATTCATAATTTCATGATAATTAGCATTATTTTTTTTATTTGTATATTTGATTAGATTATAATACTCATTAATTAAATAGAACAAAATATAAATATTTTATTTACTTTCCATCAAAATTTAGAGTGAAAAAATATCTATACATATAATTTGATCAATTTTATGATTTATTACTTTTAAAGTTAGTTAGCTAACTAGATTATTGACTTCTAAATTTTATAAATTTTTATTAATTAAAAAAAATCATAGTATTAAATTCTACTTTAAACTAAATAAATAATATTTTTATTATAAATCCTTTTAATTAGCCCTTTATTTATTAAAAAGACTAATTTTCATTAAAAATCTCTATATTTAAATTAACTATTTTAAGGTTTTTACAATAAATGTTGATTAAATAAATATAAAATAATTTCTATTAAAAATTATTTTATTTCAATTTAATATAAATGAAACATATTTTTCTACTTCTTATTAAAAAATTCTTACAAAAAAAAACATTAAATAAAAAATTTATATTAAAAAATGGGAATTATTTTCTTAATTATTTCTATTAAGGCAAATTCAGTGATAAAATTTATTATATTTAAATAAAAAGTTAGACAAATAATTGAGCTATAAAAACAAAATATTTTAAAACTAAATGTCTTAAGAGATTTGTTTTTTTAATATAAATACACTTTCTCGACGTTTATTATTTCTAGAAATAAAATAAATAAATCCTAACGCATTAATTTAAAATTCAAATATGCGTTTTACTTGAATTATTTGGATTTAATTTTTGGCTATTTTTGCTTAACTCTCTAAATTAAGCAAATCTACCATAATTTCTTTCTGATATAAAATGTCTAACCGAAAACCAATTAGTACTCAAATAATTACCGTTTTTGCTTTTAGAATTTTAAAAGATAAATATTATTATTTAAGGTTCATTTTGGTGTTATTTAGGGTAATTGTTCAAACTCATATTTACATATAATTAATTTTAGAGTAGAGAAAAAAGCATGAATAAAAAATTGTTTTAATTTCATAAAATATATTATTATCATATTCAACTCTCTAATAACTTAAAAATTAAGTAAATGTTAATAAATTAATAAATATTAATTAGTAATTAATAGTATTATTTATGTTTAGATTTATTACAAATTTATCCTAAATAATTTTCTTGTACTTATTGAAATAGAAATAAAATAATAGATCTCATAAATTGTAATTTTATGTCGAAATAGCTATAAATAAGCATGGTTGTTTGTAAGTAATATTGAATAAAATTGTAAAATGGTATTTATAAATTATTTGAAATGATTTAAATTTGATAATAAGATATATTAAAATATATTAGCACACATTTAATATTTATTTCTTTAAGGGATATCTATCTGCATTTTTGCAAAAATTTTGTTTTAATGTTTATAATATTTTTATGTTATTGTTTTGTTTTAAAATTTATTAGCTAATAAGAATCTATCTATTTATGTATCTTTCATTCTTTCTTTCTATTTACGTACGTATGATTGTATGTTTGTTTGTTTCTCAATGCTATTAATAAATCTTATCTCATTGAGGATTGGCAACTTCTTCTTTTTAATTTTCTTCTTTTTTAATTTCAAAATTAATTTCTCTTGGTTCTTTAACAAATTATTCAAATTCCCATTCACCTTTTCCATTAAATCTTAAAATGTATTCATGGTACTTGAATAGAGATAATCTATGAGAGACTGTGAAAAGGGTGATATTTAATAATTTGCAGTGAGAGTATAGCAAGGCTTCGATTTCAAGAGAGACTGCAGATGTGCATTCATCTTTTTATTTTTCAATTTTAAGTTTTTTCATTATTTTTTATTAATAAAAGATTTACCCAAAATAGCGAAGAGAGGCTTGTGATAGAAAAGACGAGCCATAGCAATACCTTGTTTCTCACCTCCAGCTAAGATGTTGCTCCAGTCTTCTACTCTATCTAAACCACCAGGCTTATCAGCAATATAGCTTAATTAGACTGTGGCAAGGAGATTAAGTAAATCCTAATTTCAACAATTTGTTGAATTTTATTTTTAAATAAAATTAAAAAAATTCACCTAATCTGAGACTTTTTTTCTGAGCATAGTCAATTTGCTGTGAGGATAAATAATTTAGTCACGAAGAGTACCTCTTGGGAGATAAGGACGTTAGGGAATATAGAAGAGTTTTTCACTAGGAGGACAGACTAACTTACCTTCGAAGAGAGGCCATAATTCTCCCAAGATTCTGAATAATGAAGATTTACCGCAACCGTTAGGACCACTAATAACTACATTCATTCCAGGTTTGATTGTGATGTTCATAGGCTTAATCAATTTGTCACCATTAGGGGTAACAATAGGTAAGTTGATGAATTAAATGTAATCTTTGGTAGAATCTCTCTGTTTTAAGGTTTTAGAAAATTTTATTTATTATTCATTTATTTATTTATTGATAATTTTTTATTTTACTTCTCCTTGTTGTAAGTTGATGATGCTACCACCGAAATGACTAACACTCTCACCATATACTTCACTTCCAGTAATCAAATTTCTTTAATATTTACCTAAATATATAAAAAGAGTTATTTTAAATTTATTTTTATATGATTTCTATTCTTTATTTACCTTGATTGAGATCTTCAAGAGAGTTACTGATTTCAGCAACGATGGTGGTGTAACCTGCCAATTGTTATATTTCTTTGTAACTAATAACTAATCTGCCAATAGCTTTAGCAAGATTGATCAAGAGAGAAGAGTTTCTTACATAATCTCTTGTGATGGCAGAAGGATCGTTGCCAATTTTTTTAAGATATTCTTGATGTCCAGGACCGAAAACGGGTAAACCAACAACTGCATAACCGATAATAACGGCACCATATTTAACAAGAAGACTGTCGAAAGTACCCATGAATAAACGTTTAGACATAATGTTTTCAGTGTGAGTAATTAAATCTCTGAAAGAAGATAAAATTCTAGCTTTTTCCCAACTAGTTCCTTTGTAAAAAGCTATTTCTTCAGCATGGTGGGAGAGACTTGTGTGACAAGCTCTGTATTCACCTTCAAGCTTTTGAGCCTAAGCAGTTAATTTACCGAAGGCAGGAGAAACCATCTTAATGATCATACCAGAGAAGAAATACCTTTTTTTATTTTTACACTTTATTTTGAATATCACAAAAATTAAAATTAATTACCATCCAACAACGATAGTTGGTCCCATCCATCCTACAAGTTCAGCTAATTTTTTGGAGAAAAGCAATATATCAAGAACGGGTTTAGTAAAGTTAGAATAGATAAGAGAAAGAGAGTTGGCCCATTTTTCAATATCTGCAGTCATTCTTTAATCAGGATTTTCGACACGGTTATCGAGATTAGTTAATTGATAGAAAATCATATCCTTCAAGTAGATTTCGGTTAGATGAGAAGTGAGCTTAGATCTAAAGTAAATAGCAAGCTTCTTGTTCAAGTATTCTAGGAAAGAGTTTACGAAAGAAGCAGGTACAGCAATCATACCGAGTTCAAGAATCTAATTAAAATAGGATAAATATTTTAATTAATAAAAATCAAATGACGCGATTATCTATCAATAAATGGGAAAAATGAAAGTGACGCTTTTAAAAAAAGTAAGTGAAAAAATATTGATTATTAATTAATTAAATGTTGAAGATATTTAAATTTTAAAATTATGAAAAACCTAAATAAATTATAATATTTATTATAAAACCTAATAAATTTATCCAATTAGAAAGATTTCGATTTGTTTTAAAAAGCAGAAAAAAAAGATAATATTATTAATATTAAAGTGGACTTTTTTAAATTAAAAAAATATCTAAATAAAAGTATATCTATCTATCTATTTATCTTATTAATTTCTGTCTTTATATCTTCTAATTTAAAACTACTTAGAAGTAAATATTCGCTATAAGCTGAATATTTTACTCAATTAAATTTTCAATTTTGTATATTATATACCACTATCTCCTTAGTCTGATAAAAATAGAAAAATAGAATGTTAATAGTAAATTCGTATATATTGGAGGTAGCTGATGTGTAATTTTTAAAAATGTCAATAACATTTTATCCCATTTTAACAAAATAATTTTTGCAATATAACAAAGATTTACTCTTTTTAAGAAAACCTTAACATCGAGCTTAATAATAGCCTTTACAATACGTCCGTTTGCGCCTGCAACCCAAATTGATAAGTAAGTTCTAAAAACTAAAAAGATAGTCAAAAGAACTATATCAGCCATTGCAGAGCACTTCCAAGTAGGAAAAACAATTTTTAAGAGCTTGAGGATTCTTTAGAAGAATACAGAATCTACATTACCTTTTCCCTATTTTAAAAAGAACAAAATATTTAAAACTATAACTTTATATCAACAATTGATAGTTTAAATGCCTATTTTCATTATCCGATTAGACTAATAAAAATAATTGAAATTTGATCTTTTGTTGAAAGAAAAGTTTTGAAAACGTTTTCTGTTTTAATTGAGATATTTAAATTGCAGACCAATGCATTGTTGATTTATTTATAATGAATTAATTTATTACCTTCCTAAAATGTTCATTTTTTGGTTGAGCATCTTAAGGAGCAGAACCTCTCAATCTCCTCTTAACTAAATAAAGAATGACAAGAAGGAGTGATCCACCAAAAATCTTTAAATTTTATAAAAAAATATAGGTTTTTAACTGATTTTTTATAAAATGCACAATCTATTTAGGCTGCTTAAAAAATAATTTCATAGTAGAACAAATTTTGCTGATTTTAATAGAGTCTAACTGTTAAAATCACATATATGTATTTCAATCCATTTCTTTTATAATCAAATAATTTCTTCTTGAAACAATTTATCAGCCTAACTAAACTTGACTTAATCTAAATAAAAATAAATGCTAATTTTATACGGACTTCTTGCTATTCTTAAAAAAAGAAGAGAAGAGATTTAACCACAATTGGTCATTTTATAAAACTTTTGATTAAACTGGCGCCATTCGTTAAATCTAGTTTTCCCCTCAAACTTATGCTTTTAATTTTACTTTTTTGTTTTATCTTTATTTCTTAAAAATAGATAAGACTTGCAACACTTGAAATTAATTTTAAGAATACGCAAAACAAGAATAATTAGATTTTTAATTAATTTAGGTATTTGCATGTAAAATCTCTTTAAATTTTAACTTCTATTTCTAAAATGATATTTCATCGAAAAAAATCATCCAACCTATTATTTGATTTAAGTTTTTCTTTTATTTGATAGCTTTTTCAATACCTCGCAACATTCATGACCTCATCTAGATCATATCCTCTACTTTTAATATCTTGTTTGCATATTTTTAAAACTCACTTTTACTGCTGTTGATCTTCCTTCCTTCACAAAAATAGCTCAAAAAATGATATAAACTGCATCTTACTAGTTAGATTGGATTTTTTATGTATTTTCAGCTCTTAAATAAAATTAAAAGCAAAATAAATCTTATTTTTTGATTGATAATATTATAATTTTCAAACATTTTTTGGAAATCTTCTAGAATTTCAGAACTTATTTATGCAAATATTTTCAGATTTATTCATGCAGAAATTCAATTTATCAAATTAATAGTAATAGCTAAAGTTTTATTGAAAATACAAATCATTACAAAAAGGATTTTTAATGAGAAAAATTTTATTTTCTAGTAAAAAAGTTTTTTAACTTTAAAATGATTAGAATTTGTAAATAAAATCATTTGCTCTGTAAATTATTTTTAAAATTTTTAATTAAGAAAGTAACAACTGAATATAACTAAATTGGAATTGATTAGAGTATACAGTATAATTCTTTCTTAGATTTAGACAAAGAATTATAATAAATTAGTACTTTGTTTTAATTTAAGGGAGAAAAAATAATAATTAAACCAGTTTTTATTTTTTTAGCTTTTGATTTTCTAAGATAAAATCATGTGTTAAAACTAAGATTTTTCAAATGTTAAAAATATTTAAAAAAAAGCTCAAATTTTAAAATAATTAAAATTTCTAGCAATTTTAGAATAAATAAAAGCAAAATTGTTACACTTGAAGGAATTTTATTAGATATTTTTAATTTGATAAAGTAAAAACTTTCAATTATGATTGATTTTATAAAAAAATTTTAATTTTACAATCATAAATCTTAAGTAATAGCTAAGAAATATTTTTATTTTAAATTTAAAGAAGAATGGCTGATTTAATTGCAATTAAAAATGATAAATTTATAGAAAATAATCAGAATTCAAAATAAAAAGCTTAAAGGAAGGAAAGTATAAAATTTTTAAGAGAAAATATTTAAAAAGGAATACATAATTTTTGTAGTAGGATATTAAAGTATAATTAAGTAGAAGAAGGATAATTATTTAATTGCACAAAAGTGACTTGGTATTGTGTATTTATTTGTATTAATAATTTATTGTAATGTATAATAAAGCCACTAAAATTTGTTATTCCAAATATCTAGTTAGCACTCCAAAAATTAATAGAATATATATTCAGTTGATTAAATCTTTAAACAAATCTCTATAGTATTTTTTTTTGTAAGATGAGCTAAGAAAAACAGAGTATAATAGATTGGGATTAAGATTAAGAAGAAATAATTAGATTTTTTTTGTAAGATCTTTAAAGCCAAATCCATATTCCATTTGCTTAAAAGAGGATTATTTAAGGAGTCGAAGAGGATCCTGAAAGTGATAATAATTTTATTCCACTTTTTATTTGACAGTGAAATTTTTGATTAAAATATTAGTTGAGCTAAGGTTTGCTGTATAAGAAGTCATTTAGAGGGAAGAATAAATCAAATGTCTTATTGAAATATCTAGTAACAAAAGATTAAATATATATTATATGTTTTAAAAAAATAATTTTTAAATATTTGTTTTTTATAGATAGTTTATTGAACAAAATTGATGAATAAGCGCTAAAGATAGAAGATATGCAATATAAGCTCGACAGTTAAAATTAGTAAATATAGCTCTAAATTGAATATGTCATTGAGCTATAAGTATAATATTTTTTACAAAAAGTTTTTACTTACTTAATTTTGTTTTATTCTAATGACATTTAATTATCAAAGAGGAGAGTAGACGAATAGCGAGATTAATATAATTAACTGGAAGAGAAATTTAATTACACAGAAAACGAGCTTTGTTAAAAAAAAATAGAACTAGTAACTGCTAATAGTAGTCTCTTAAAGTTAGAGAGGATAGAATAAAAATACTCAGTATTTATTTTGTCTTATCTATTAAATATCTATTTAAAATGATTTTTATTTAATCTAAATAGGAATTCGAAATAAAAGAACAATACGATACAATCACATTGTCTATGTACAAAGTCAAAGTTGAACAAATTTAATAAATAAACTAATCGATAGCTTAGAATTTAGAATTGACAAAGCAGTAAATGCTAGACTAAAATATAATCATAGAAAATCTGAGAGATTAAATCAAGCTATTAGACCTTCAATTGACAAGTATTGATTAATTCATTAGTTTAAATATAAACTCTAACAGCAATCAAACATTTTATCAGAGTTATATTTATCATAAATTTATTCAAACAGATGAAAGACAGTAAAATAAAATTTTAAGTAGCCAAATTGTAACACTTGAAGCGTAAATAATCAATCAAAGCCATGATTTTGAGGATCTTTTAGAAAACCAAGGTTAATAATTAAATAGCTAATTTAACTTTATTTTGTTAAATTATAAATTAGTTGGTACAGAATAGATGCAGTGTTAAAAAATATATAACGAAAGAACAGATAGACTATAGCAAAGATCTAATTCTTTAGATCCAAGTTAAAAGGGTAAAAGTAATTAAAAAGATAACAATGAAATTTTTACAACAAACGAAAAAAAAATATAATTACTCAAATACAATAATTCAAATAACAAGAAAAACGTTTGTAGCTCATGTCTTAAAAGATTCCAAGAAAATTTTAATTAAATAAATTCAGAAACAGGTTAAATCAGTAATAGTAAATTAAATAATAGTGGTGGTAATGATTTTTCTAGAAATTATGGCGGACTACTAAGCGAGCTAATTCTTGAAGATATTAACTTATATAATGATAAATGTGCTAATACAGCTAAAAATTAACAAACTTTCTTAAAATAAAACTACAAAAATCACATCGATAAATTTAATTTTAGACTCAAAAAGAAAAAATAAGTAATAGAGAGAATATCTGGCAATAAAAATTCAATGTCTGTTCCAACTGACGATAATTAAGGATTATATTCTTCGTAAGGGCTCACAAAAAGTGCTTCAGTATCACATTAAGAGATATCTCTGATCGAATTTAGTGAAAATAACTAAGTTTAAAATGATGAACATTCCAAAAATCACAGCAATAAGCACTACAGATAAATATTAGATAAATTTAAATCTGATCTCTAATATGAACACTCTATAAAAAATAGGCTTCAAAAAATATCTGAAGTTTATGTATCTGATTTTTCTAGTTATGCAGATAATTTAAATAATTTGTAGTAAGATAATTAGTCATTTGTATCCATAGTAGACTACAAACCAGAAATAAAAAATAGGCAAATGAAGGTTATTCTCATGCTCGTATATGTTTTAATTAAACATCCAAAGTGTTTACAATTGCTTATAGCTAAACTTTTTAAAGGAATAGATTTACAAAACAGTTCATAAATACCTAAGAATCTTTTTAAATTTAATTTACCCAAATAGTCGTCTCATTAAAATAATAACTAATTTTAGCTATAAGCCTTTGTTTTAAAATATATTAAATATATCATTTACTACTTTATCTTTTAAATGTTCTCATCCACATTTAGAATTTGATTCATTAACTTAAATCATAAACTCATTACGAACACAAAAAACCAAATTAATTTTCAATATATTAAAATAGCTAACTAAATTAATATAAAATTTAACTTTTATTATTTGTAAATATTAACATCATTTTGTTTTTATGTAAATTTTTATATCTCATACTTTATTTTTATATAATTATTTCATTCAAAATTAAAATAATTCAACTTAATTAACATCAAAACAACAAACAAAAATTTATTTTATTTATTTATTTATTTATCATTTTTATATATTCAATTTTTCTAAATACATATTTCTTTCTAATTTTTACAAGTGCAATCAATAATTTTCATAATTACTTACCTATAAAGATATCTAAGTCGATGGAGAAAACATTTACTAAATCTTAAGGCGACAATTTTAGCAAAAAGTTAATAATTTTTATAAAACAACATTCTTCACTTTGAATTTAAATAAACAAAATTAGTTTTCAATTAATTTTAAATAAAAAATGATAAAAAGAAAATAATTAAACTGGAAATCTTAATTTTTAAAAATTTTCTACAGAATAAAAAATTATAAATCAATAATTTATTAACAAAATTAATAGTATAAATTTCTTAAATTTTAGAAATATAAACAATTTTTTTACTGTTTTAAGATTAAAACTTTAATTTTATAAATATAATTTACACTAAAAAATATTTTGTAAATAATACATTAAGTTTAAGTAATTTAATTAATTAGAATAAATATTTGAAATTGCAAGAAAGACAAAAATTAAAATTTGTTTTCGCGAAATAATTTTAGTTTTATTAATTTATTTTTGTTTGTTTGTGTGTGTGTGTTTTTTGTATTTGTTCAAATTATGTGCTAAAGGATAAATTAATATCATCTAATTTATTTTTATAAGTAGCTTTAGTTGTTATTCTACCCTATTGCACTGCTGTTAAATTAAGAATTGTGTTAATTAAATTATTGGTTTTCAATTTTTTAGTTATAATTTTGATACAAGTGGTGTTGTTAAGGTTGTTACTAGCTTAAATTATTTATATAGGCTACTTGTTATTAATTAAAATTACCCTAATGATCTTTTTATAGAGTTTACTATTACTACTGATAAGAATATTATACTTATTAATTATTAATTCCGTTATTAGGATACTATGATGTGCTATTTACAACTTAATTTTATTATTTTGTGGGGTACTTACTTTACTTTGATTTCAAGTAATCTCTTATTTTTTATATTTAGTCGAAACTTTATCCACTAAGTCTATTTTGATCATTTAAATCGCTTGTGCTTTATTCATTTGTGCTTCTTAAATTAGAATGAATTACATTTTATTAATTCATCAAAGGCTTAACTAAATTGTCTGTGTATTTGACTTAGTTGGAAGGTATTTACTAACCTTAGGTTTACCCATTCTCTTCAGTTTTTAATTATAAGTTATAAGAATTGTTTATCATCAAGTTTTAGAGGGCTTAGTTTTAGCCAATTTATTGCTGCTTTTAATGGGTATAATTCTAAGTTTACTATTAAATTAATTATTGATCTCTTAAATTTGACTTCGAACTACTGTTGTCTTTTCTTCTCGAACTTGATTTATTGTTTAGCAAACTTTTTAATAAATATATTTAATAAATTAATTGGAATAAAATATATTTAAATTGGATAGAAATTAATTTAATTCTTTTTACCTTTGTTTTGATGGGATTTTTTGGAGAGTATTAAGACGGTTATTCAAATAATTAAAATCAAAATCATCATCGTTGTTAGCAGGTTCTGTCTAAACCCTTGAATTAAGAGCCATTCCCTTTTAACTTTATATTGAGTCTCTCACATTAGAATTAGTAGAAACTCTTACTTTGGAATAGTTAGTTGGGTTTAAATTGTTGATATTTATGTTTGCATTTATAATTGAAGAAATTTGATTGTTTTGCATAGACTATTTTGCCTTTGGATCGTTCTTGATTTAGCTGTTAATACTAGAAGGACCATTTATCAAGTTCGAACTGCTTGAGCTTGAGAGAAGCTTTTTTTTACTATTAGAGTTTATGCTGTAGTTAGAAACAATTGTGCTTTTGTTATTAAGGTTGGTTGTCTATGAAGTTTAAATGGAAGAAATATTGCTAGATTGAACATTTTAGTGGAAACTATTTGCATTTCTTCCCTTTAGTTTAGCAGCATTTTAATAACTTTAGCTATTTACTTTGTTCGAAATACCTTGATTCATTGATATATTTTTGGCTACTTAGAAAGAATTATTGGTATTGTTATTTAAATATGATCCAGTACCCAATAAATTCATTATATTTTACTAACCTGTAGGTGCCTTTGATGGTGCTTTTTCATCTCTTTGCTTTAATGTTGAGTTTTTAAAATTGTCGATCTTGAAAGATTCTAATTGCTTTGAATAACTATATTTATATCATTAATTTATTATTTTATAGAAATATCAATTAAATTTTAATTTACCTCATTGAATTTGAAATGTTTTACTTTTAAGAATTATTATTTTGAGCAATTTTGTTGTAATTTGGAATTGAAGATGTTACTGAAATGCTGGTATTGTTTTTATTAGAATTTGATCTTTTTCTGCTATTATGTTCTTAAGTGGGATTAATTTAATTTTACAAAGTTTAATTTATGCTAGGTTGCTTACTGGAAAAGTTTTCTATGCTTTAATTGAGATAATTTCCACTTGGCTTTTTAGCATGGGCTCCTATTTGGACAGTAGAATTACCATCATAGTTACTATGGGAGGTTTTGCTAGATTATCTAACTTTAGAGACATTGTTGTTATTGTCTTACGGCTACAGTGTATTCCTATTTGATGATTATTGATGATGTTAATTTACAGAGCAATTTTGAGATGAGTATAAATTTTTATAGTAATTAGACTAGCTAGTAGTTGGACGAGATTTATAAGTTAAGTTTTTAGTAACGGAGTTAGAATTTATCGTTGCAGCTGCAGCAGCAGCGACAGCAGCTTATTATATTTAAAGTTGAAGAGTCTAATGAGTAGAATGCTAACTAGAATTCTTCTTCTAATTATTGTTGTTAATAGAATTTGTAATCTGATTGCTATTGCTGATTGATGTAGATTGTCTGCTGTGAGAGTTTTTAGAGTTTTTTTCTAATATTTCCATGATATTCTTATAATTCTTAGTGTTTGAATTCTCTTGGTTCATATTTTATGATTTGGATGCTTAGTGTTGATATGATTTATTGTTGTTTTTAGGTGGAGAAGCTGTTTGCTTATAAGATTAAATCTTAATATCATCTAGTCTAGCTACTTCACCAGAATCATTATCTGAGCCGTCTTAAAGAGCTAATTCAAAATTCTCTATCGTTTCATCTTCCTCTCCATCTTCATGTTAATAATTATGCTGTGTGTGTAGATGGTGGTGGTTGTGATTATTTAAATTTGGTTAATCATAATCAATATCATTTCCTTCAGTTTTCATTCTGCGGCCATTTCCATTCATCTATACTTTATTAGTATTTTAAATATTCTGCTGTTTATTCAATAGGATATTTTTAAACTTTTAAAGCTGTTGCTGCTTTTGGCTGTTTTACTTTTCTGCTGAAAAATTATCTTTCATGCCTTGGTATAGCAATTACTATTGCTTTTATTGCAACTAAGCTTTTTTATTTGAGCCAGAACTGTTGTTATTTTGTGTTGGAGGGATATTATTTACATTTTCTTCTTACTTGCTCTTATAATTATTTTTAGACTACTCAATCATTTCTCTTACTTTTTAAGCCTGCTTTTAGCTTTTTGTATTTTATGTCAAAGTACTCCTGCCAACACTGTCTGAGTCATATGCCTCCGTTTTAATAACCTATGATGACATATCATTGTTGTTATTGTTATTATTATTGTTGTTGACAGGCTACTTCATCTACAAATGAGTATTCTGCTATTATTGAAATTGCTGGCGTAACTGCTAGATTTATTCATTTTTTCTTTCCTAATTTTGCTTTTCATACGAATGCTAAATAAAAACTTGCTGTTAAACCATTTTTTATTAACGTAATTAATGCTATAATCTTTCCTTTTCGATAATTTCTTCCTCCTCTTTTTCAAGACGTAGTTATTCTTGTGCTTTAAATTTTTCCATCTGATCATTCATTTACTCTTGCATTTACATATATTCTCTTTAATAATTTTTCATATTTTAAGCGTGCAAATTATAAACTGTTATTCCGTCAACTGAAAGTAAAGAAGAATTATTTGAACTTTCACCATCGTTATCATAATCGTATTTAATTATTTTATTTCTTTAATTATTCCTAGGAAATTAAAAATTTCTGTTGCAATCGCTTTTTAAAAATCTATTTTCGATTTCTATACGAAAATCTCCAGGCTATAACGATGCCAAATATTACTACTACAATAAATATTATTACTATTCCTATAATTGCTATGCTTACTGCTAATCACTTATGTTGCTAGAAGATTCATTTCCTTGTTGCTACTAACTAATTCTTAATTCTTATTTATTCCTTTCATATTGAATTAATGCTTCAAATTCTTACTGTAAAATCAAATCTGTATCAACTCCTTCATCAAAGTCCTAAGCATTATTATCGTTTAATTCAGTATCTAATCTCTGGCATTAATTGTATTTTTATTCAAGTGTGCCAGATTAATCTGCCTAAGCTGCCTTCAACTAAGCTTATCTAAGTTCTCTTAATTCATGTAACCATTATACGCCAATAGATCCAGATCTATCTTGAGCATAGCTATCATTTTATGCAGATTGGTCTTTCAAACATTATGTTAATTTATTCGTTAAATTATTGAATAACTAAGAATCTGATTGATTCTCAGTTCCGCTAGATTGCTTATCTGCCTTCTACTTGCTATTATCATTCACATTTGCACCTAAGCTGATTTTTTTCAACTTATTGCTCATGTAATTCCCGCTTTGGGTTTATTAACTATTTAAGTCTGCATTTGAATTACTCTAATTCATGTTGCTGCTGTTAAAATTTAGTGATTAATTATTAATACCTCCTTGAGATTGATTTGAAAGATGATTGTAACTCTCTGAAGATTTGTTAAGGGAATCTTTCAATTTTTTGGCTAACTAGTCTTACATATTAATAAAATAAACAAATTTGTAAATTCACACTCCTACTTTGACCTTTAAGTGCTAAAACTGTGCCTATTTGTGTAAGCTTTTATTACAAATTCTTCGAAATTAAATGTTTCCCTTTTGTTTGTTTGTTTGTTTGTTTGGAGTGTGCTTGCTTCTTAATATATAAACTCCTTAAAGCAAATAATAAAGCTTTGATATTGATTTGAAATTAAAGAATTATCAAAAAAATAATAAATTAAGACAACTTGAAAAGTACAAATATTTATTCTTTCTTCTTATTATTATAATTAAGTTTTTTCTTCTTTTTTATTGCATAATAACTACTAACAATATGTTTTTGTCATAATCATTTGATTTTACCAAACAAAAAAAACAATCAAATCAAATTAAATTAAATCAAGATTTTAAACAATAAATTGAATTAATTGTTAGATTGTTTACTTTCAATTTCTTATTAATCACCATTATCCATACATGCTTGTTTGTGTATATGTTTGATTGTTTAATTATTTGTATAAAAACAAATAACATTTTTGAATTATTTTTTCAAAAAATGAATGTGTTCAAATTCTCCTTTCCTTTAAGTAATCTAATTAAATATCAATCATTTATTGCTCATGCCTTTTATTAATTTATTAATCAATAGATTTCATAAATTTTTGTAAAAAGTTAAAGTATTGTTAACGAATCCTTTTATAAACAAATATTCTTATAACTAACTATCTATCTATCATTCTAACAATTTATTCACCCTAGTGAAAACCAAATACGCATAGATAACTATCACATTTATCTATTAATTTGTGATATTTTTTTTACTAATAGCCATCCAATAATCAATTAAATTAAATAAAAAGTTGAAATTATAACATTACCATAAATCATACAGTTACTTACTTATTTACAAGAATCTAGTATTAACCTTTGTAAATTACTCTTTTTATTTAAATTAAAATTATTATTTTCTTATTAATAATTTAAATTAAAATTATAAATATAATTTTAAAATATTTTTCAATCAGATTAAACAAAATTTCAATCAATAATTTCATTTGAAAAAATATTCTTCATTAAATTTAATAAGTTAGATTTAATTTATTTTAATATCTATCCAATAATATTTAATGCAATTTTTTTAAATATTTCCTTTGATATGTTATATTTAAAAAATTTCTTATTCATTATAAAGAAATTTAATTTTAAAAATATTAAAAAAAATTTTTAATAGTCTTTTTAAAAATTTACATTTAATTTTTGGTTTTACAAATATAAAAATAACCATAAATAAATAAATTTATTTTAATTTATCCATTCTATTTATGTATGTTTATCACTTATGCTTTATCATAATTTTATTTTTTTGAAAACTAATCTTTTAGCTTTAAGGTACTTTCTCAATATCTTTAATTTGTGCGATCCATTAATTTTATTAACACTATAAATATGTATTAGAGATAAATTTTAATGAATAAAATATAAGTAAAAAGAAAAACATTATAATAAAAACTTAGATAAGTAAAATAATTTTTGTTTATTCTTAAAAAATAAAATCAAAATAATAATCTTAACCAAAAATTATGTAAATTAAGTAAAAAGATTGTTTTAATTTTAATTCATTTTTATGTTAATACAATCCAAAATAAATAAGCTGTTTTTACCATAAATCGAGTCTCAAATTTGAGAGATTAGTGCAGTTTGTTAATGCATAGCCTAAACCTGAGGCACCTTCGTTACCAATTAAATTTACACTTTTTAAATATTGAAGAAAATATTAGTTAGATAGAAGGAAAAATGAGTAAAAATATGATAAAAAATAAACTAATAAATAATTTATATTAGCAAATGTTGAAAATGAAAAATGAATTAAATTAAAAAAGCATCATCAGAATCAAAAAGTAAATCAATCAAGTAAAAACATTGTTTTAGTTTTAATTCATTTTTATGTTAATACAATCCTTAACAAATAAGCTGTTTTTACCTTAAGCCAAGTGTCAAATTTGAGAGATTAGTGCAGTTTGATAATGCAGAGCCTAAGTCTTTAGCACCTTCATCACCAATTTAATTTCCACTTTTTTAAATATTGATGAAGTTTTATTTTTAATTATTTTTATGTTAATACAATCCAAAACAAATAAGCTGTTTTTACAGTAAATCAAGTGTCAAATTTTAGAGATTAGTGCACTTTGCTAATCCAGAGCCTAAGCATGAGGCACATTAGTCACAAATTTAATTTTCACTTTTTTAAATATTGATGAAAATATTAGTTAGATAGAAGGAAAAATGAGTAAAAAATATGATAAGGAATAAACAGTAAATAATTTATATCAGCAAATGTTGAAAATGAAAAACGAATTAAATTAAAAAAAGCATCATCAGAATCAAAAAGTAAATCAATCAAGTAAAAAAATTGTTTTATTTTTAATTCTTTTTTAAGTTAATACAATCCAAAATAAATAAGCTGTTTTTACCATAAATCTAGTGTCAAATTTGAGAGATTTGTGTAGTTTGCTAATGAAGAGCCTAAGCTTTAAGCACCTTCATCACCAATTTAATTATAACTTTTTAAATATTGGAGAAAATATTTGTTAGATAGAAGGAAAAATAAGTAAAAAATATGATAAAGAATAAACTAGTAAATAATTTATATCAGCAAATGTTGAAAAGGAAAAATGAATTAAATTAAAAAAGCATCATCAGAATCAAAAAGTAAATCAATCTAGTAAAAATATTGTTTTAGTTTTAATTCTTTTTATGTTAATACAATCCTAAACAAGTAAGCTGTTTTTACTGTAAATCAAGTGTCAAATTTGAGAGATTAGTGCAGTTTGCTAATGCAGAGCATAAGCCTGAGGCGCCTTCAACACCAATTTTATTTCTACTTTTTAAATATTGAAGAAAATATTAGTTAGATAGAAGGAAAAATGAGCAAAAAATAATGATAAAGAATAAAATAGTAAATAATTTATATCAGCAAATGTTGAAAATGAAAAATTGATTAAATTAAAAAAGCATCATCAGAATCAAAAAGTAAATCAATCAAGTAAATAGAATTGTTATATTATTAATACATTTTTATGGTCATACAATCCTAAACAAGTAAGCAGTTTTTACCTTAAATAAAGTGTCAAATTTTAGAGATTTTTGCAGTTTGCTAATGAAGAGCCTAAGCTTTAAGCACCTTCATCACCAATTAAACTTTCACTTTTTTAAATATTGAAGAAAATATTAGTTAGATAGAAGGAAAAAGGAGTAAAAAATATGATAAAGAATAAACTTGTAAATAATTTATATCAGCAAAAGTTAAAAATGAATAATGAATTCATTATAAAAGCATCATCATAATCAAAAAGTAAACAATCAAGTAAAAAAATTGTTTTATTTTAATTCATTTTTATGTTAATACAATCCAAAATAAATAAGCTGTTTTTACTGTAAACCAAGTGTCAAATTTGAGAGATTAGTGCAGTTTGCTAATGCAGAGCATAAGCCTGAGGCACCTTCAACACCAATTTTATTTC
>JH720087.1:63264-82819 GCA_000231845.2 Tetrahymena malaccensis 436 | reverse complement strand
AGAGTCAAAGAACTGATATTTTGGCACTTTTCTAAGCTCATCCCAATATGTTTTGCTCCTTCTGCACCAAGATCATTTCCACTACAAAGAAAATAAGATATTTGTTTTAATTTGTTTTGAAAATGAGCATAATAAAATAAAATGTAAAATTAAGAATAAAAGAAAAATGTAGGTTTTTAATCAATATTTCTTTGGAAATAAAATACTGATTATTTTTTTATAGTTATTTCCAAAGTGGGAAGTAGGGTAATCTAATTTTGAATGAATCATTTATGTAATATACTGAATATATATAGTTTTTTCTGTTTTTAAATAGCATATACTTCTTTTTTTTTTAATCAGAATTTATGAGATTTTTGTTTTTTTTTAAATTTTCATCAATTAAAAAATTATAATCTAATTTTCAATTTCAAATTTAAAATTGTTTTCCATTTCAATAAAACAGGTTATATATTTCAATTAATTTCATTTATTGTTTTTTTTTGCAATTTATTTGGAATTATTAATATTTATCATTACACAAGCCTTAAAAATCTTATTCAAATTTAAAATCTTTTAATAAATTTTCTCATTTGTAAAAGTCAAATTAAAAAATTACCAAAGTTTAACTTCCAAAACATCATAGTCTTTTCCTTTGATAATATCATCAATTCTATTTACAACAAGTGTTTTCAATTCTTTTAGAGGTTTTTTTGGTAATTCTATCTTTACTTTCAGTTATTTTAGAGAGTTTTCATTGATAGGGAAAAGAGCCTTTAAGTTCTAAAGTAGTGTTATTGGCTAAAATCTATTGTTTTTGTTGGGTTCTACCATCTTGCAAAGTATTTTGTTGACAAATTGAATGTCTGGAGAATTCTATAGAAAAGGTAAAACAGTAAGTAAGTTTTAACTTTTTAAATTAATCCATTCCATTCCTTAAAGTCTTCTCTGGATGTAAGCTTCAATTAAAAGCTATCCTATAGAGAATACATCAGCCTGTTGAAAATTTATAATCATATTAAATTATATTTTTGCTTAAAAGATATTTACAGTTATTGTATATGGTTTTTATCCATTCAATACTTCTGGAGATTTGTAACAATTATTGCCTTACAAAGACTTTTAATTATTTAAATATGAAATTAAAACTAACTACAATAATAAATTTAATTTACAGCCATAGTTTTTTAAGAAGAAGGGTCATTAAGGATCTTAGATAATCCATAATCAGCTATTTTTATAAATTATGCTTTTTAATTTCTACTTTAAGGTAATTAATTCATACCTATCATGAATTGATTCTTAGCTTTGCTGAATAGTATATTGTCAGGCTTAATATCGCTATGAATGATACCATTTTCCTATAACAAAAGCAAGCCTTTAAGCAATTAATATGCTAATGCTACGACCTGTTCGAGGTTAAGCTAGTTTAGCTCAAAGATAGTAGCTAAATTGCCTATTATGTTATTAAGATATATAATAAATAATTAATTTTGATAAAAATGAATGATTACAATCGCAAAGGTCTGTAACAATAGCTGCTAATCCCTATTTATCATCCTAAATCTTTTCAACTATCTACAAGACATATTTTTCATTCTTAAGCATTTAAAGAACCTAAAATTCCTTTTCAAATTCTTATAAATCAACCTTATTTTTATCTTTAAGTTTTTTAAGAATCTTGATTGCCACTTAACATTGCTATTTCTAAGAAAATGCCATAACAACTTGAGAAAAATCACCTTTTCCTAATACCTTTTAATATTCATATTAATATTTCTTGAGGAAATTTTTAAATATGCTTTCCTCAAATTTTTCCATTTATTATTCATACGAAATACTGTCTTATTACTGATCCATTTTTACCTAATATTTTATTTACTTAACAACTTTAATATTCAAAATCTTATACTAATTTTTATATTAATTAATCAATTGAAAATATCCAAATTTTTGAATTAAGCATCTTAATTAGTCTTTAAGGGGAAATATGAATATTCTAATAATTATTTAGTGTCAAATAATTAAATTAAGTAAACATATTTTATCTCTGTACAGCATAATCATATCAAATAATTAATTTACCAAAAAAATTTACTATAAATGAATGTATTTGCTCAGAGTAAGTTAATTATAGATAAATGATAGTTAAACTTTTAAAAGTTGTTAAAAAAAATAATTTTGTTTAAAAAGTTTAATAGAAATGGTTAAAAAAAGGAAATTTTATAAGAAAGAAAAAATTAACATAAATTTTAGATAAAAAATATTAACAATTAAAAAAATAAATTATTTTCTATACTTTTTTCTTAATTTCGAATAAGAAAGTATATCTAACTAACTTGGAATAAAATTAAAACTTTAAAACATATAAAATGATATTTAAATACTTATATATTAGCTAATATGTAGCTTTGATTGATTTATTGAAATAATTTTTAAATATATATGAAATATTTTAATACTTTATAGCAGGTAAAATTAATTTTCGACTATATGAAATAACAATTTATGATTTAAATATCTCAAAAAAATAATTTTTTATTTATTTAGTTCCTTTTTAATAATAATAGATTATTAAATAAATTATTTATAATATCAAAGCCATTTATCTCTCTTAAAGATAATTAAAAAAATATTTATTTAAAATATGATTAACAACTTTATACTTTTTATGTTTTAAATCAGATTTTTCAATTGTAAATTACATTCATAATAGATAAAATAGAATTAAATAAAAATGGAAAATTAAGTTAAATAAATTTACGATTTAGTTATCAAATAGCATTCAACAATAGTAGTTCTAAAATGTATTTTAGCTCTCTGTCTCAATGTATTTCAAGCTTTCTATATTAGCTAATCAAAAAATTCAGCCATTTTTTTTTGCTTGTATTTTAGACATGAAAACTTAAAATACAAAACATAAGGTAAACATAATTATTTTATTTGTTTTTTCTTTTACAAAGATTTTTAGATGGGAAAAATTATCCAAATTATTTTTTTTGGTTTAATTAGAATTTTACTCTTAATGTTTATTGTGAGAAAAATATCCTTATTTGCATTAAAAGACAATTTGCTCTTAACTCTTTCTAAATATATAAAAAAAGCATTTTTATTTAAACGAGAAAAAATAGTAAAGTTTAGTTAGCAAAATATGGAAAAATGAGTAATTATTTACAATTATAAATAGTTAATAATATAGACTTATTTTGATGATTTAATAGAAGTAGCCAATCACATAAAGGAATAGTCTAAATAAAATGTAGGTAAAAATTTATCTTCTTTGTCTATTTTTCTTATGAAGTTAGTATTTGGTATTCTTTTCTTTGGCTATAAGCTTTTATTCTTCTATTCAGAGTGGTATTTAATTGATTGTTTATGCTAGATTCGATATAAATTTAGAAGAGGCAGGTCATTTTAATCAAGCTAGTATGATTATTTTGATAAATTAGCTAGCTCTTTACTCTTATAGCTATTTTCTTCTTAGCTCTACAAATTGTCTCCTTAAAAAATTAGGTTTTTTAATTTGTTTTATTGCTTTTTAGTAAAAAAAGAATTCTTAATATTCGAAAAATTTTTATCATTTATCTATTTAAATTAATTGTTTGTAGGACTTTAATTTGCTGAGACAATTTAATGATGATATATAGTAGGTTCTTTAGATCTCTATCCAGAGGTTTATGATTTTATATATCTTTATTTTGCACTGCTTTATTGATTTTCTGTTCGAGATGTTTGAATAGAATTAACATTCTCCAGAGATTAATCTTCGATTCTCATTTTATCATAAATATGCTGCATACGAATCATAAAAGGATATTTTGTGTGCTTTTAATTTGATAAATAGCTTTAGTTTGATGATATTTATTATTGTTATTAATTTGTTAGAAATGGACTAATTGTTGACTTTCTACTAGGACTTTGGATAAATTTTTACTGAGATGGTGGAGTATTTATAATTAAGCTTTTTTATGATTTAACTTATTATTCCTACTTTTAGCAATCCAACTGAGAATTACTTGGAGAGTTAGATTTTTCTTTAATATCTATGATCCTTTAAGTATTACAAAGTTTATTGTAGTTAGTTATTTTAACATTTCTCATTTTTTCAATTGAAGAGAAATTATTTAAAACTTCTTCATCATTTTATTCATGAAAAATTGAATCCTTTAATCCGTGGCTAATAAAAACGCTTTAAGATTTCCTCCTTTGTAAGTTATTTATAAATAAGCTAATACTATTTTTTTGTTAATTGTTATCAAAAACCTACGCCATTGAATTAGTGCTTAATGTAGTTTGAGAGTTTTAAATAAAGTGGTTTCTAAATATAGAAGAATTATTCCTTGTATTGTCAGTAGTTAATTAAGAAGTATTTTAATTGTTATCTGCTTCAAAATGATTAACATTTTAGGCTTAATTCATGTTATATATTTTGTTATTTAAGCTAGTGTTAACAGATTGAGAATTATCATAAGAATTATTTAAACAACTTTATCTTTAACTTAAAGATGAAAACATTCTTGAGCGTTTTGAAAAATCAATATCTATCGAGCTTTACTTTTATTTTGAGTCATGAGAAGTAAAGACATTAATCCTGCTGAAATACTTCTTTTCTTCTGCATTTTTTGGTACAACATCATAAGTTTATTCAACAATAGTTTAATCAACATACAATCCCATATTTTTATTTGTTTTTTTTTATGTATTCGTAGTTATTTCTGTTAGTATTTAATCAATAATTGTTTCTTTTTTCTTAAAAAATAGTTCGTTTTGTTTTTCCATTTCTTTATTCATCACTTTTATTTATTCAAGTTGACTTTGCTAAAATTCTGATTTCAGCTTTGAATTTCTTTCTAAAAGTTTTAGAATATGTTCATTCAACTCTGATTATCTTTTTAAATCCTGATAATTAATAATTTTTATTAAATTTAATTATTTTTATATAACTGTGATTAATTGAATATACTTTTGCTTTGAAATAATAAACAGTTGCTCCTTATTTAGTTCTGCATTAAGCATCAGTTCTCCTTGATATTCCTAAAAGAGGCTCGTCACCAAAAACTTCAAATTTAGCTAAGATTGCAAGCTTAAAAAAAATATATTTTAATTTATTTTAAAAAATATGTAAAAATTGTTATACCTCTACTCTTGTTTTGTATTGTTTTTTAAGCTCCTCAGAAGGGTGAATTTATATAGTTACTTCTCCGTCATTAATAACGTATAAATACTTAGGAGAAGGCTCATTTTCCTGAAATATGAACTCTTTGTATTTATATGATTTTTCTTTAACATAATGAATGAATTAGACAAGATGCAACAGAGGAGAACAAGGGAGGAGCTGCTTAAAAAAAGTAAGTTTGTTTTTAGATTTTTCATCTAAAGCTAAGTCTATTAGATTTTCAAAGATGTCTTTATAAATTGTGATAGTCTAATTTTTAAATTATATAAATCACAACATTTTCTTAAAAAAAAATTTTAATACTTTTAAGTTTGAGCAAGCAACATAAATTCTATTTTATTCTAAGTTTTATTCCTAAGGACAGCGATAGTCACCAAAATAATCACCAACTCTTAGTTTATTTGTATTTTTTACTGTAAGCACCCCTTACGATATATATTCTAGCTTTCTTATATTTTTTTTTAGAAAAATTTTATCATAAGCAGAGGTATTTTTCAATTTATTTTTTTTAAAATTGGCTTGGTCTTATAATAATTCTTTATTAGACTTATCAGAATAAACAACTACTTCTCCATTAGCGATTATATGTATCTTATCAATCATATCTCCCTTGTGAAATAGAATGTTTCCTTCTGTAAATATTTCAATATTGAGATGTTCTAAACATATCTGAGAAAATGTTTTTATCCTACACTTTTGAATTACATCTTGAAAAAACTTAAGTTAATTAAGCTGTTCAACTACAAAATTTTGATCTTAATTATCCATGATAAAGCCTTAATGAGATCTTTTTGCGTTGTATATTAAATCAAGTGCTTTCTTTTTCGAAATATGAAAATAGAATTAGAAGATTAAATAAACATCTCTTATATTTTACATTTAAATTGATCTCTTTTTCATTTTTGATTCTCAAAATTTCTGACTCACTTCTCTCTAACCCATCTTCTTGACTTTTTTGTTCATTATATACTTAATTTTGGTTTGTAATTTTTTCTTCAAAATGATTGGAGTTGCTCATATTTTTATCTATCACTTATATCCTTAAGATACTTAATTCAAGATATAAGCAATCTATAAAATAACTAAAAATATTAAATATTGATGGTAATTATAAAACCAAAAATAATTAATAATTAATCAATAATATTTCTTGGTGCCTTTAAACAACACATGCTTACCAACGATTAAATTTATAAATATAATATTTCTTTAAAATTCGTAATTAATATTATTTATTCATTTAAAAAAATATTTTAAATAATTTATATTTTATAATTATTTTAGCTTTGCTTAATAATTTTATGAAAGCCGAATTTAAAAAATAAAACTAATTTTATAAATCAAATTAAACGAATATGACGAAAAGGGAGTTTGTTTTTGAAATATTTTTTGTGACAGATTTATTATTCTAAAAACATGGTAAATATTTTTTATATTTAAAAAGAAATAAAACTTTAATTGCAAAAATAAAAAAAAATAAAATCTTTTTGTGATTTAAAAGAGTCTATTCAAATTTCAAAAAGAAATGAAAGTCATCTTTCTTAATATTAAATTAAGAATTCGTTTAGGGAGTGCATGTATGTATGTTTGAGATATTTAATGAAATATTAAAATTAGTTTAGCTATTTTACAAATCTTATTATAAAGATATTGAATGTAAATAATGTGCTATGGAACAAATAGAAATCTAAATGGAAATGAAATGAAAAAGAGAAGAAATACAAAGATGTTAAATTGTCTGCCTACCTGCCTCTTGTTATTTAATAAATCATTTGAGATTTCAATGTGAATACGAAAAGTGAAGGAAAACAAGAGGGAAAGAAAAAAAAGGAAATAAAACACAGAAGCAAGATAATTAAAAATAATAAAAGAAAGGAAAAAGAAAAAAATACAAAAAAATAAAAAAATTAATTAAGGGCAATAAATATGTTATCCAAAATTACTCAAAACACCTTGAAGTCTCTCTCCGGATAGGTTAGTTTTTTGATATTATATAAAAGGTTTTACCAACGAGCAAATGTTGAAAAGGCAGATAAATAATAGAGAAGATGGAAAAAATGGCGTTCTTTTTAATAAATAGTTGAATAGAATAAACTTGATCGCCATTTGTTTAAGGATTTCACTTCTCATTTTTTCAACCTTAATTTTTGATTAATTGTCGCGATTTAAATTAATCTCAAATAAGAAGAAAATTGTATATAAATAATTTGCTCTGAGGCTAATATAAATGAAATCAAAAACACTAAATAATCTTTTTTTAAACAAACTTATTAGTGCAAGCAAGCTTTCTCTGTTAGAAAGGCTTTCTACGACTTCGTTTACAAGGATGACAAGTCTGCTGAAACCTACAAGGTTACTACTGCTGACCCCAGAACCCCCGTCTAGGTGATTGATTATTGATCAATTTTATAAAAAATTAATTATCTTTATAGAGAAACGCAACTATTTTGGTATAAAAGAAAGAAAGGTCTATTACTTGCAAATAGCATCAATAGTTTTATTGTAGGCACATGCCAAAAAACTCCATTTGCTAAATTTCGCTTTCTTTTTGGATTAGCTGTAGGAGTTGAAGATATTCGAAAAGAAATTTATATAGTTAGTTAATTAGGATACCTTTAGTTTTATTTAGTTAAAAAAGAAAAGAGATATTTTATTTTCTCTTTTCGCTTTTTCTTTTAGGATACACTTAAAAAATAGCTTAGATATACCAAAAATTAAATTTTATAGATACAAATTTGCTTTTAGCAACTGGCTTTGAATAAATGAAAACATAGATAGCATTTAAATACACATTCTAATAATTAAATTAGCCTCTGACATTTTCTCAACTCTAGATTTTGGTTTCTAAATTTTAATATATTATTCGTCTTTTTCAGCAGTTCAAACAGTAAACTTTAATCTGAAAAAGAATTAGATAGAAACATCATTAAAAAAAGCAACTAGCGAAAAAGATTTTCATCAAAAACAGTATCATTTCAAAAAAGCATTAGGCCTGAAAATAGCACATATATATAAAGCATACTAGCAAGCAAGACCAATCATTTCTTAGTGAAATACCAAAATAGTTTAACAAGTTATCTATGAAAATAAGACCCAAAAAATCAAATATATCTAGCATAAAAATTAAACTGTTATTAATATATTTTATAGGGTTTCAGAGGACAAACTGCTGAAGATGTTGCTGCCAATTACGAAGTTACCAAGCTTGCTAACGGTGTCACCATCATCACTGAATCTTAAACTTTCCCTTCTCAAGTTGATATGGGTAAATAGCATATTTCACTTCTAAAAATACATAAAATTGTCAATTAAATAAATCAACTTGAATTTATTGGATTAATAAATACTTTTTTAATAATTAAGGTATTCTTTTGGACGTTGGTACCAGAGACGAAACCACTGAAACTTCTGGTTCTTTACTCTCCATCAAGAACACTTACCTCAAGACTGTCTTGAACACCAATGAAACCATTAACTAGTAATGATTTATTTCAATTATCGAATAAAATTAATAAACCAAAAATTATAAAACAGCGGTGTTGTTCAACAATCTGGTGGTTCTTTCGAAATGGAATACGACTAAGAAACTGCTTACTTCAAGGCTAACTGCCTCGCTCACGATGCTACCGATGTTTTCTCCATGGTTGCTGACTGTGCTCTTGAACCCAGATCTACTGTCGCTGCTTCAGTTGGTGTTGAAAAGAACTAAAATACCCACAAGCTCGAATCTTACCTTAAGACTGGTGAACTCTTCAACGAAAACGTCTTCAAGTAATTATTCTATCAATTCTAAAAAAAAATAATTTATTTAAATGAGTGCTTTAATTAATGAAATTAATTTTAATTTTATTTATATAGGACTGCTTATGGTTTGAAGGGCTTAGGTTTACCCCTTAAGGGTTTAAGAGGAAATGTTAAGAACTTGTCTTCTTACACTTTATAAAAGTTCTAATTAGAAAACATCACCCCCAACAGAATCTTCGTCTGCGCTGCTGGTGTTGAATCCCACCAAGAATTCGTTGACCTCGTTCAAACCAAGCTTGCTTAAATCCCTTCTTCTGAAGGTCAAAAGACCCACTAAAGAGAAAAGTCCGAATACATCGGTGGTGAAGTTAGAAACTTGACTGAAGAAAGCAACGTCACTCTTGCTTTATTATTCTAATCTGTTGCTTGGAGCTCTGCTGACTTGGTTGCCTTCAACGTTGCTGCTGCCCTTCTCAACAACCTCAGACTCAAGAAGAACCGTAAAAATGCTTTCCAATAATTGAATTTATAAAAAGAACTATTAATTATTATTAAAAATGTTTAATAAAGTATTTTTAATAAAAAATAAAATGAACATTTCTAATTAATTACTTTTATTTTTTAGTTAAATAGAAATATAAAATTTTATTTTTAAATATTAAAAATATATTTTTAAAGCTTCATTTTTAGCAATAGTTTTTTGATATTTACGAATTTAATTTCTTAACAAAAAATTTAATATTAAAACTACTTTTGAACTAATAAAAGTCTTATAAAAGTATGCTTACTTCGATTAAGCTGAAGCCTTAAACTTCCACTTCACTGACTCTGGTTTGTTCGGTCTCAGAACCTCTGGTTCCGCTGACAGAGCTAAGGACATCCTTAACCACAGTATTGCTGAATTAAAGGCTATTGCTTCTGGTGTTACTGCTGATGAACTCCTTACTGCTAAGGCTGCCCTTAAGAACTCCGTCCTTTCTGCTCTCGAAAGACAAACTGACAGACTTGAAGAAACTGTCAAGAATGTAAATAAATAAATAAATATTTATATAAAATGAAGATATTTAATCAATAACTTAAAATAAATAAAATAGGTCAGAACTTTCAATAAAATTCAACACACTGATTACGTTAAGCAAATCGATTCCGTTACTGCTGATTAAGTCGCCAAGGCTGTTGCTAAGGTTTTGACTTCTAATCCTACCTTCGTTGCCCAAGGTAGTCAAGTTAATGCTCTTCCTACTTATGATGCTATTAGAAACCTCCTCAAGTGATCATGATACACTTTTTCATAATTTATTGATAAAATTAATAATTGCAATATAGTGCTACGTTATTGATTATAGCTCTGTAGCCTCAATTTGTATAAAATATTATCTTTTTAAAGTATTCTACATAATTGAGTCAAGAGTTTTATCATTCGTACAAACTTTATCATGCTGATGACAATAATTGTTATATAATTGTTTCACTCACCATTTTTCTTTTTCGTTTCAAATTTACTTCTTTTTCTTTTATTACTTAATTTTTATTACTCCATTTCATAAAGTATTTGTATTGATTTCAAAATTATTGAACAAGAAACATAAAATTATCATAAAATGTTTCTTTTAAATTAAAAAGTAATATTTCGGCATTCAAATGCTAAATAATTAACTAAATTACAACAATTTTCCAAAGATATTCTTTAATTAAAGCTATTTTTAATCTGTTTTTTGTTAGTTTATTTATTTATTTTTACACAAATATCTTGCGGAGAGCGAGAGAATCAATATTATTTCAAATAATAGCCAATCTTAGAAAATTCTTACTTAGCTTAGTAGACATTAAAAATTTGAAGTTTGACAAGTTAAAATATTTTAATAGAGATGAAAAGATTAACACATTTAGCACAATACCATTTTTCTTTCAATTACCCTTGTCCCAGAAAGCTTAGAGAAGTTGTTAAGCTTTCACTTTTCGAAAAAGAAACTACTGATAAATGTATAGATTTATGGACCGAGTATCATAATACCAGAAGTGAAAATATTTCTGATGCTATTTCTAAAAAAGAATATGATATTTTAAAAAGACAGTAAAAACATAATTAGCATTTCGAATACATTTAAAAGATATTTTTGCTTTTTTTAAGCAGCGCAGCTGATTTTATTTAAACTCTCTTAAATTTAATTAGGTATACATAATCACCAATGTTTTTAGTTCCTATTAAGAAGAAAACAGGTCACTTTCTTCTTTTGGGTTAAGCACAGGAAAAATCAATTGTAAAATATTAAAAATTTTTTGCAAAATAAATTATCAAGAAAATAATAAAATATTTTTTAAATGATTTAAAATAAAATAAAATTAAAATTAAATTGAAATTTCTACTGTTTTGAAATTAAAAATTAATAATTATATAACAATTCCTACTTAATTAATTAAAAGCTATTCACTTATCTTGAAGATTACAAATTGAAAGGCACAAAGGCTACACCCTACTTTGTTATTACCCTTTTTGATGAGTTAATTCCTACAAAATGTACTGACTAAATATTACCATTCAATAGCATTTTAATGTATTTTTTAAATTAAAAATAATAGAATTATCATTAGTTAGAGGAGATATTATTAATTTTATGATAACTAAACCTGAAGCTAAATTAGTATGGAATTTTACTTTAAAGTAATACCTGACTCCAGATTTATATCAAGATTTCGTTTTCAAATTTAACCATAGTCCTCACGAGTTCAACTACGAAGCTTATAGATAATTCTTTTAACTGCAAAATTGAAAGAGAAATTAGAATTAGAAATATTAATGTATAGTGAGCGATTGGTTTACCAGCTAATTAATTCTATCCATGCTTATAAAATAATATTTGTAAATTTATGGCCTGTCACACACAACCAAAGAAACTAAATTATTTATAAATGTAATTGTGTTTAATAAAGTAATCTATTAATTAAATTAAATAAATAATACAAAACCAAAAACAATCAATCAATTTTATTTCTTTATAAGACAAATATTTATTTTTTTAAAATAACCCACAGCACTTCAATTTAAAATTTCACTCAAAAAACTAAAATTTATTTATTCTACTATACTTTTTTAAGGTCTATCACTTAAAATTTCTGAAATAATTACTCTGACTTAAAGCTTAATTCTACTAGTTTTATTCTAAAATTGCCAAACAACACAACATCACAATTTATTAATTAATTAACTAGTATTTCGGTAGCTTTTGATAGAGCTTCTAAAAAATGCAACATAATGATGAAATTTAAAGCAATTAAAACAACGATAATTAAATAGACAGCTAAAATAGAGAAATCAATCTTTAAAATGTAGCCATTTAAGTAGAAGGAGCAAGAAGAAACTCTTAAAATGATAATAATTTTAATAGCTATGAAATAATGATTATCAAAGAAATTTGTTTTCTGTTTTTTTGCGTTGGCGTTGAGGAAATAGCAATACTTGAGTTCATATAAATTAATGGAGTCAGTTATTTAATCCCTTTAGGCTTGCTAGGAAGCTATCCTCTTTACAAATTTTTGAAATCAATCATAGAATTAAAAGACAAGTAAACAAACAAAAAAATTATAATAAATTAATTAAAAGAAACACTATATCAAAAATAAATAATATTTATAATATTATTAAAATAATACAGTGAATGTCAGCAATAATCTATTTTTATTATGGACTCCTTCCTTGAGTGTCTTTCAGTCCTTTTAATGTGTTTATACTTTAAATATAACTCATTCTATTTTAGTTATATTTGCATCCCTCTATTTATATCTCTACTACTTAAGCTAGATACACTGAAGATTGAAGGAAATTCCGAATAAAAAGACTTCATTTACTTTTGCAAAATTGTAATTTTACTGTTTGAAATAATTTTATTCATAACATATTAATTTAATTTAATTTTACATACTAATTTTTTAGGTAGGATTTTTTATGTATGCAGGAATATGGGTTTAGCTTTTACAATTTAGCCTTAAAATTGATTTCTTTATTTAAATGGATTGGTAGGCATTACTATGGCCTTTCTGGGTGATATTTGCTATCATATCACTTTTTACAATACTGTTTTTGTATGAAACGATGAAATTTACTGTAATAAGCCACAAAACAAACTCTCACAAAAGAGAATGTATAAAAAAATATATAGCTATTTTGCATTTAAACATTTTTTTAAAAGTATTAGGATTTTTTGTTATTTTTTTGGTGCTGTCTCTTTTCACTGCAAGTCTACTTTTAACATCATTAAAAGTATTGAACTATCTCTAGGACACCTCAAAATTATGTAACAATATTTACAATTCTAATATTTTAACTGCAGAATAATCTTAAGAAAATATAAAAAATTTTAAAAACAACTATTTGATTTTTAAGAAATAATTTGCAGTAGAAAATGCTGATAAGTAGAATAAAATATAATTTAAAATAAAGTAATTAATTATTTTTAAAATTAGATAAAGATAGCTATAGTCTAGTCTTTTGCTTTGCTGCTACTCCACTAATTTCTATTTTGATTTTAACATTTAAGAAAGTAATCACTGAAACAATTAAATTCATACTTTTTTACGACGAAGATTCTTTAAATAACCAAAGCAATCATCAGTAATAGGTTTAACAGATATAAAGAGAAGAGCCTCCTCGCATAGAATTATTATAATAATAAAAATATGTAGGCGGTGTGATAAAGCTGAATACAAATTAGAAAAACAATCCAATATATTTAGTAAAATTAATAATTAAAATTTAATTAAAATAAATAAATAATTTTGTTTATTAAAGTAAAAATAATCAGCTACTTTTTTCTCAAAATCAATCAATTTAAATAAACGAAGAAACGAAAGCAACCCGAAATAAAAAGAGTTGCTAAAGGAATTTAAATATTCAATAAAAAAAGCTGTTTCTGTAGATATTTAATAAGAGGAGCTAAGAAAAATATCTTAAGCTGCAAGACACCTACTTGAACCTACAAATCCTACTCTAGAGACAGATATTTTAGAAAATAAAACAACAATAAATCAGATTCCCTTTAAATTCCCAGATCTCTTTAATAACATTAACAATAAAAATTTCAAAGAAAAAACTTCTGAAAAGAATAAACTATAATAAAATTAATAAGTATAATAAAGTAAAGATTTTCATGATATATTTAGTGAAAATAATATAAACGGGACACATAGAAAATCAGAAAGTTTTGCCTTTAGAAATGAAAGTATGAAACCAGATATCAAAGACAAAAGCTAAAGTAAATAAATAATATTTTAAAGTAATAGGAAATATTTTAAATTAAACTCAAAATAAATCAGAATAAGAAGAAGAAGAAAGCAAAAACACGAGTGTTCAAAATTGCCTTGTTTGCTTTGAAAACCAACCTGACACAGTATTTATGAAATGTGGTCACGGGGGTAAAAATAATTATATTAATTTTTATATGATAGTAACAAAGAATATTTATGCCATTTTAAATTGATATAGGTATATGCTATGAATGCGCCCTTTTAATATGGAAAAACACTCAAGAATGCTACTTATGTAGATAAGTAAAATAAATACGTTATCCATAAATAAATTAAATTTGTTTGAATTAATAAAAAAAGAAAGTTGAGCAGCTGTATTAGCTAGAATGCAATTCTGATAATAAAGATAAGGTTATGAAAGTAGTATCTAAAACTATTCAAGCAAGTTAGTTATACTGAAAACCCTTATCGATAAATAATTTATAGAATTTCAATAAAATGGAGCTAAATTAAAATATTTATCTTAATTATATTAAATTTAAAAAAATTTCAATAAAATGCGGTGCTAAATTACATTATAAATCTTAATTACATTAACTTTAAATATCTGTCTATATATAGCTGAATAAACATATTATGTAAATTTAAACTTTTTAATAAGATTAAATACTCTATTCATTTATTTTAATTCATAAGAATGTGAACATCTTTTATTATTCTTTAAATTATATATATTCTGAGCTAAAAATATTTTTATAATTAAGCCTAATTTACTTTCTCAAAAAAAAGAAAATAAATCAAAATAATCTAGCTTGCGTTAATCTTATAAGATAAATTATAAATATTTTTTAATTTTATTAAAATAAAAGAGGTTTCTTTTTGCATAATAATTTTAATGATCAAATTACTTTTTTTAAAATAATATTATTAATTTGCTTTTTTTTTTTGATAAATATGATCTTAGTTTTTAACTATTTTAGATGTAATTTATAATATTTTAGAATGATACTTTTGATGGTAATAAAGCTTGATAGCTGTTACCTATTTATTATAAAGAAATAAATAGGATTTTATCCATACATTTTGCTTCATAAAAGAAATAAAGATTTTTTAGATTAATTATTATCACGAAATGATAGATAAAAAAGAAGAAATTTAAATATGATATATAATAATAATTTAATTCTCCTATTTTAAAATAAAATAAATAATTTTAAGCTATTTTTAAGAACTTATAAAGTTATCCTAAAATATCTAGAAAAAATATATTTAAAGTTAGTTGAAAAAATCTTGAAATTTATAGAATTATTTTTTTATCTTACGCGAATGTTTTGAAAACTGAGCTAAGTTGTTATTAAAGAATTAAAAAACAAGTTTTGATATAAATATTGTTTGTTTTTTAAATCTTTCTGAGATCGTTAGCTGTTGATTTTTTTAAATAATAATTTTAATATATTAGATTTAAAAAAAATTATTAATTTCATTCAAAGATCTCCATGGATTTTATAATTATTTTTAGTACTATAATGAATTTAAAATTGACTAAAACTAAATTTATTACTGCACTTAAAAAAATTTTATTTTTTTTTAGTTATTTGAATGTATGTATCACAAATTTTATATATTTAAAAATTAAGAGTTGAGATTAAAGGTATAGAATATCTATATAACTAAATCTTAACTAGTAATTGAAATAATAAAAAGAAATATTTAAAATTTACTTTAGATAAGAGCAGTTTTACATTATCTAGTATATGCTATGCGGCATTAGTTTGATTGTTAAAAGTGTAAGATAAAGTACCATTACTTTACATTTCTCTTTTAATTACTAAGTGTAACATTGAAAATTGTAAATATTTAGAATTATACACTTTTATTAATATTTAAATTTATCCTTAGATTATTTAGTGCGTGTGTATTGTGTAAATTTATTTATTAAAATTATAATTTTATTTTAGATAGGATCTTACTAGCTATTAGTCAATATCTAATTATTTTCTGTAAACTAGATTAATAATTTAACAATATGAATTTTAAGGCTAAGGAATACGATTTTAATATATATTTGTTTATTATATATTTATTATCTAATATTTAAAAAAATAGAGAATAAGTTGAATCTTATTCAAATTTAGTGTTAATAACGAACTCTCTAATCTTCAGATTATATATATATATTTTTTTTTTTTTTTCTGAGTTGATTTAAGATAAAGAATTTTAAAGTGTTGCCAATAAAATATAAATTTGCTTACAGTCAAAATATTTTGTAATTTTATTTTTGGTGTAATATTTATCAATCAATAGAATATTTTATGATTGAAATTTACTTATTTTTATCTATGCGATTAGAAATTAATTATCATGTTTTTATTTATTTCTCTTTTCAAATATTTTTAAGCCAAATAGATATTTAATGTGCTTTAATAAATTAGAAAAATACAATTTTCAAATAAAAATATACCCTTAAAATTGAATTATTTTCCCTATCAACTAGATCTAACTAGATCTGATAGATTGAATATTAAGGAGAAATAACAGTGATAAATAAGTAAATTTTTGATTATTAATTTACATACGCTTGTTAATTAATTGTTTAAAAAGTTTTTATTAGTTGGGAAATATTAATAAATATTTAATAATTAATAGATTAACTTTAAGAAAAACTTCCAAAAAAAAAAAGGATGCTTCCAAATAACAACGAGCAGTTAATAAACATTTTAATATTAAATAAGCTCTGCTATGATAATTAGATATATTTCGTAAAAGGCTCTGATTTGTAAAAATCTAAACAAAAATAATCAGAATTAAATTATTTTGAAAAGAATAATTAGTAAGAACAAACTTAGGTGAATATTTCTGATTAAGCTTAATAAATTAATCAAAGTAATGTTGAAGTAAAAAATTCATCTGTAGTATGTAAAAAAAATACGATAATGGCCAAGATATATTTTCAAAGCTTTATTCTTATACTATTTCTTTTAACTCTTTTAAGTCCAATTTACTTTCCAATATTTTCAATTGGCATTGGAATAATTATTTCTCAATAAAATGATAGTTTAACTAACGGAGCAAAATATATTTTTATATTTATCATATTTCTGAAATTTAGTATGACATGCTTTTTCTATACCTATGTTGCTTATTTGAGCTTCATTAAAAATGATGAAAATAATACTCACTTTTACGGGATAAATGCTTTAACATTTACTGGTTAGCTATATTCTATTTCAATTATAACAGGCATGTTTATATTTATTTAAAATTTTTTGCATTTTAAATAATTCTTTGATATAAAATCTGCTTTGGGTTAGATTGAAATTCCTTGTGATTAGCTATATTTTGAGACTATAGATAGATGTAATATAAGTGGCTTTTTGCATTCTTACCATTTAGAAAAAATTTTTCAAACAAAGTTTCTTTAATAGTTAAAACATGAAAAGATATCAAAAAGTTTAGAGTTTAATGATGAGTAAAAGTCAAGCACAATAATATAAAAAGCTTGGAATTAAGGATTTTACCTTCTTCATAAAGAATAAGAAAGAGAATCAAATTACTTTGTATTTACAAGCATTTATCAATATATCTTATATGGGATCTCATTTATTTGCATGGCTATTCATTTTATTTTGCCTATAGTTTACCTAAGCGATAAATCAGAAGGAGATTTCGATAGATGGAATTGTGCATTAATTGTATTTTGCAATACATCATTTGTAGGCATTTTTTTTTTGAACACTATAATGTAGCTCATGACATAAGAGGCCTTTTCAAAAGTAGAAACAATTGCATCTTTAATTGAAATTAGAGGTTTCATGCCAGATCATGATTTTGTAAAAAATATACCAACTATCAATCTCTATTGCATCACATCAATTAAAACATGGTTTTATATGAGATAGCTCATTTTAAACATTAACTAGAGCTTTTTGAGATTTGCCAATATATTGTAATGTATAGAAGTTATTTGCTTCTTAACTCTATCTACAATACTTGTTATGGATTTTCTTGGAATAGGATGGAATTCAAATCAAATTTATAACAACAAATTATTACTAGGTTTAATGCTAACTAATATAATAATGAGGCTGCTTCTATCCTTAACACCAATTTTTATTAACTTTTCATATGTTAATAATATATTGAAGTATAATAAGGAATAGATATATTCTATTTATATTAGACTTAACAATATTCTTTCTAATTACAGAGCTATTAGAGATTCATGGAGCACGCAGCTTAAAGATATAAAAATTGAACACTATTCAGATGTTATGAATGATCAGAATCAATTAGAGAATGCTTTATTGGATACTAAAAATTGCCGTCTGAATGATTGCCTAAGTTGGCATAAAATAGAATAACTTAGAGTTGTATATGAAGTTTAAAGGAATACTGAGCTGTTTTATTCAAGCAAATTAAATAATTAAAAGACTTACATTTAACTAAGTGAAGAAGAAAAAATAAGTAGAGAAATAGATTATCTTTCTACTCTAATAAAATCCTATAAATTGATATTCCAAGATATGAGTATTCAAGAGGACAAGCATTTGCTAAAGTTTTTAGGAATTATTCCAATATCATATGCAAAAGCCTAAGCTTTGTTAATTATCTTACTACCTGCTGTTTTTTCTATTATTATGTAACGTTTATAAAAATGACTATTTAATAGTTTAAAATGTTTTTCTTAAGGTATTTATTTTATAAGTTGCTTATTATGTAATCACTTTTAAATTGTTTTCAGATTATCAATCAAATCAGAAATATTTATCTTTTTTTTATTTTTAAAATATTTAATTTAAACAGATTTTTATAAAACCTTTTATTTAAAATGAACAACCTAACTTATTATTATAAATACTTAAATTAATCTTTTTATAAACTGAAATTGCAAATTTTCTTTAATTATAAAAATAATATTTTTTTTTACAAAATAATAAATAATTTTTAATAAAAATTGCGCTATTTAAGAATAAATTCTGATGGATTACCATACAAAAATAAATTTATATATGAAATAAACATAATAAAAACTTAAATTTATACTCTTGTTCATACATTATTATCGTCATCTCCTAAACAATTTTATTCGCTAGATTCGTTTAAGAATAAAATAGAGTGAACACCATTATTGTTATTGACTATCTTTCCAACCTATGTAAGTTACTCTTCTGGTTTTCCTATAGCTATTTTTAAAATAAACTCACCATACAATCTCTTGTCTTCTAAAACAACTCCTCCCTATATATTTTAATCAGGTTTCTTTATTGCTTTTATTACTAATTAAGTTCTTCCTTTTTCATCTGTCTACACTAAACAGTTGTCGTTTTCAAATGTTGTATTACCCGGAAGTTCGATATCTATTCTTTTGAACTTTTAATCATTTTTATCATACTCAACAACTGTATAATTAATAGC
>JH720087.1:0-55874 GCA_000231845.2 Tetrahymena malaccensis 436 | reverse complement strand
AGTTGATCATGTTTCTAAATCTACCAAAAACATCTAAAAGGATGTCTTTAGTTCCTAGGATTTCATATTCTGGAACCAGGGTTATTTAATCGTAAGACTCTTACTCCTCAATACTTAAAAGCTAGTCTTGTATAGGAACTTTGAGATTTTTTTTCTCCTAAGAAGAATAACCTATATCTAGGAAATCACGAAGATTTTTATTCAGGAAGCTTTAGAAATCTTAAGCAATATTCATTGATTTTTTGCTTTCGTTTAACTAGATTTTTTGCTTGATGAAATCATAAGTGAACTTGTTATAATAATCACCCGCGGGAGTATCTTTCTATTTTAATTAAAATTGAAGTTAATCATTTTATAGATGGAAATTATCATTCAATTTGTATCTTTCCCATAAATTATTGATTTTAGGTTATAGTTAAGTTATTTTCTCGTATAAAGCGAATTAAATTTAGAAAAAAAGCTAAATTTGTTGAGACCAATAATAAAAAAATAAAGATACCATAATAGATATCAACTATGGAAGCATTAATTTAAATGTAAGCTAAATGTTCCATCTTTTTAAATCAACACGTAAACAAAAAATATTTAAATAAATTTACCTTGCCTAACACGCAATGGAAGACTTTTTCATTTCTTAAATCTTGATAGACAAATTGATTTTCATCACTGCCTGTATTAAAAAGTTGAATTCCTCTGCGTTCTAAAGGGAATAAATCTTAGAGATTGTTTTATATTTCATCTTTGACATACTAGCATTTTGAGTATTCTTTCAAGTTATGAACAACAATAATATCTTTTTGATAAGCTTCACTGATGACGGAAATAATCTTTTGCTCTTCCAATGAAATAATACCGACAACAATTATAATGGTTTCAGACTGTTCAAGTAAAAACTGCATTTAAATTTGCTCTGTGCTCTTGATGTCTTAAAATTATTCTGTCACCCTAGTTTAGAAATTCCTCTTAAATTAAGTTTCTGCGTTAGTAGAGGAATCATCATTTTCTTATTTAAGCTTGATATATTCCTGAAAGTCTGTATCATTAATCCAGTTATACCTAGCAGGCTTGTTGATTCCTTCTGAATCAAGATAAACTTTGACATTGTTTTCATCAGAATTATCAATTTTGATGCTGATTCCAGAAGTTGAATAGTGGTAGCCTGATGGAAAGTTTTCATTATTTAGCTCATTGAGCAGGAAAGTTTTACCCTTGTTTTTCAATCCAAGAATAGCTACAAATGAGCAGTGCTCCATTTATTCAAGCTTTTACTTAGTAATTTCCCTTTCCTAAGAATAAATAATTCTAATAGGTTCTTTTTAGATGTTAACTAGTGATTTAATATCAAGGGTAATGTCGTACTATTTATTAGACTCATTACTTTCATCAATTAGCTTTTTTTTATGTAAATCTTCTATCTATTTTCTGAGCTTATCTATCTCATCCTACTTTTCCTTAAAAATTTTATGAAAACCCTATTCATTTTGGTTGTGGGTTATTTTAATAGATTCAATTTAAGCTAATTACTAAGATACAGTTTCTTTGCTTTTTCTTAACTCATCTTAGCATTTTCTCAGCTCTTCATCCTTTTAATCTATTTGATCCTAGCTTGCATGAAGAATGTTGATTGATTCTGCAAAACAACTTACTACCATTTTAGGGGCTTCACTTTTTCTCAAATCTATTTTTTTATCATGATCCTGCTGGATTTGTTTGATAGCATCATTTATTTTTTAGTATAAATCACCACATTTTTATTCTCTAAAAGGATTATCAGTACTAATAGAGTTATCCAATTGTGTCTTAAAGTCATTAGCCAAATTTATTACACTCATTTATATTTTTTTTGATAGAATATTGAAGTTTTTTAATTAATTTTATTATCCTTAATATTTTCAAATTATTGCTATTTGAATATCTAAGTATTATCAAAAAGATCATCAAACATTGTGTTTATCCAAAATATCTATTTAAAACTAATTGATATTGTTCTTGATTTTTTTTGTTGATAAAAGAATTTTTGGCAATAATTTTAAGTTACTGTTAATCATTAGATATCAATATCCTTTTATAAAACTAGGTTATTTATCGCACATATTTTATTTATTGGTGGTGATTTTAATTATTTAAAATAGACAGACATAATCGTCAAGTATCCTATTTTATTTGCCGGAGAAGATATTTTCAAAAAAATTAATTGTTAAAAAAATGTATGTAATATATCTCTAATAATTAATAAATTCATGCTTTAAAAAAAAATATTTTAAGTGATGAAAAAAAATTAAATTGTATTAAATAATTTAAAAATAAATAATTAATATTAATGAATGTGTTTCTTTCAAAATTAAAGAATGAAGAGAGAAAAAGCTTGTAAAAAAAACAACTTACCGAAAATTTAAAATTATAATTGATTATTAACCTAAAATTTAGATTTTTATAAGATTTCTCAATAAAACATATAAAATAAAGCTGTTGAGATAAAACACTTAAATTAGGATATACCTGTAAAAATAAAACAAATTATAAAAAGGGATAGTAATTAAAAAGGTTCAATTCAATGGATAACGTTTCAGAAGCATCATTATAAGAAGACTCAATTGTTGAATTAGAGCACGCTATTGGTTTTAGTGGTAAGATTCCAAGATGTGTGTATTTCCATCCTAATGGTTAAGATTTTGTGTATATTTCTGGCGCTTGCATAGTTATCACTGATTTAAAGGATCCTCATAAACAAAGCTTTTTAAGAGGACATGATAATTAAATTACATGCTTAGCTATTTCAAATAATGGTAAATTAGTTGCTTCTGGCTAACTTGGTGATAACTCTGACGTAATTATTTGGGATTTCTAATACAGGAAGCTAAGATTTAAATTATCTGAACACGATCATGAAGTTGCAATAGTTTAGTTTTCAGATGATGATAGATTACTGTTTAGCTGCGGAAATCCTTCAGACAAAAAGATATTTATATGGAATACTATTAATGGGTACAATTATTAGTTTCCTTTTACAAAACAGATTTACATTCTTTTTAATAGTTTAGATTTAATTGTATTTGATCGATTCATTCATTCTTTTTTAAATATTTTAAAAATGAAAACAAATTTAAATACAAAACTGACTATTTCGTTTGATTATAAATAGGTGTATAGTAGCTAGTTGTTAAATATATCCAGAAAAGATTATTGCGATGAGATGGGGTGGTTTCGCTAAAGATATAAAGCTTAGAGATACAAATAAATATTAATTTGCAACTGCAGGAAATAAATAGATATGTGTTTGGAAATTGGATGCTCAATTAGGATAGATTTAGCATGAATTTATTAACACAGGATCAGTTATTAGAGAATACAGATGCTTAGAATTCTCCAAAAATCGTGAAGATTATTTATTTGCAGGAACATCTTCGGGTGACTTCCTTTGCTTTTAAATGAAAAATAAGGTTTTGGCAGCTGTAATTACAGTTTCTGCACAAGGAGTTCAGAGCATACAAGCTGTAAATCCTTCTCTTATTTTAGTTGGTAAGCAATATAAAATATTTCAATTCTAAAAAATTACTTTCTATTAATGATTTATTTTTTTTATTTTTTAAAAAGGATGTGGTAATGGTATAATAAATTTATTTAAAACTGACGGGAACTAAATTGACTCTGTAGTTAAGAATTAAATTATTGGTAGTGTTAACAGTATTTCTTGCTCACCTGATTTACAAGAGTGTATGTGTGCAACAGATAGAGGTTTTATTTACAGAATTAGAAATACAGATCTTGCCAAGGTAATGAATTTATAGCAATAATATATTGCTAATAATAATTATTATTCTATAGATTTTACATTGCGAAAACCATACAGATTCTGTTGTATTTTTAACATACCCTCCTGGCGTATCTGATAAATTTGCATCTTGCAGTGAAGATGGTTCAATTCGTTTATGGGATATAGGATCTGATTATGTCGTAACCACTAGGTGCTTTGCTAATAATGCAGGATCTCCTTTATGTCTAACTTATAATAGCGAAATAGTCTTGAGTGGTTGGTAGGATGGCAAAATTCGTATGTTCTCAAGTGAAAATGGTAATATAATCTGGTAAATGGATAACGCCCATAAAGATGGTGTTTACAGTATTTGCTTAAGTAAAAACTTTAAATTCTTTTGCTCTGGAGGCTGTGATGGTGAAGTTAGAGTATGGGAAATGCGTTCAAGAGAAATGCTTTCCCATCTTAAAGAGCATACTTCTAAAGTCACAAAAGTAAAGCTTTTAGGTGAAAACGAAAGCTAAGTTGTGTCTTCATCCAAAGATAGGGCTCGTAAATAATTTCATTTTTATAAAAACTACTGCTTCCAAACTGAAACTAAATGCAAGGAAGTTTAGATTAAAATAATTTAAATTTTTACTGTCAATTTTATTTATAAAAGATAATTTAAACTTGATTTTCTTTGAAGATAAACTCAAATGAATTCTTTATAAATAACAACATTAATTTTATAAAATAGTTTTATCATGGGACTTAAAGTAATAAAAAAGAATCAGTGCTCATATTTAACGTATGGGCGGTATTAATTCATTCGATATTGCTAATGATAACCAAACAGTAGTAACAACTGGTTAAGATAGAAAAATAACTTATTGGAATTTAAATTAAGCAAATCCAATCAAAATAATAGATACAAACAATAACCCAAAAGCTGCAGATGAGTGTATGTCTCTTCATTTATCAAGTGATGGTAGGTATTTCGTTACTGGTGGCTCAGAGTAGATAGTAAAAATTTGGGACTTTGCAACTGGTAAATTGATAGCTTAAGGTCGTGGGCATTCTGGTTGCATTAACACTGTTAGCTTTTCACCTGATAACAAATAAGTAATTTCAGGAGGAAGAGATGGAAATATATTAGTTTGGAATGTATATGACTGATCAACAATAATTTTGCATTATTTTTATTTTTTATATAAATTATATAATCTTTAAAGCTTATTTGTATCAAACTGAACTTAGATTATAATATTTTAAGGATATTTTAAACAAAATAATCTATCTTAATGTTTTGTATTATTCAGTTCTTGCTTTTAATAATTAAATTACTTCAGAATTAATCTTAATTTATTACCTTAAACTGAAATAAAAACCCAAATAATTTGTATTATAAAGGCAAAAAATATATATCTAATCTATTCATTTAATATAAGATAGATACTATATTATATTGAGATTTCACTATCAATATTATATTACAGTATAACCTATTAATTTGGGCATTAACCTTCAACTCGTTCGCTCTTACCAAGAAAGTTTTTTAAGCATGGAAATTACAATAAAACTCCTTTATAGCTTTGATCATTCTTAATTGAAGTTAACAAGCATCTATTTTTTAAATAGAAAAAAAAAATCACATATTATTAAAAATTTAACAACATATGCAAATATAAATTCTGCTTTAATTTTTTTCTCATAATTTATCAAAACGATTCGAAATTTTTCTGCATTTTGATAGAAACTTTAACTTTCTTTTAAAATCTGAAAAGATTTTCTTGTTTGGCTATTTTATTCTTCTATAAAAACGAAAACTTGTAAAGAAAAGATATTATTTAAAATAAGTATATATCAGGACTACTCATCAGAAGATTTATAAACGATTTATATTCAAGGCATATAAAAAGATAATTTGAAAATAATTAAATTTTTTATTAAAATTGCAGAAAAAAATTGTAATAATAAGATAATTAAGGAGATCAATTAAAAATATTTAACAAATATAAGAATAAAATGAGTGACTACGGAGATTATGATTATGACAACGAAGAATATGTTGATCATGATTTAGGATACAATTATGAAATCGAAGAAGAAGAAGAAAAGAAGGCAAATGATCAAAAACTTAGTAAGCTGATTTATTGATTCTTTTTTTTGCAGTTAGTGACTTGTTTAACAAAATAAAATTTGGCAATGTTTTAAGTTTTAGTAAATTAATCATTTTTAAATAAAAATAGCTTTTGGTTAATCACATCAACTTAGGTTGGTCAAAGATTATTTATTTTGCAATGAAATAAAAGAAAATATCAAAGCTATCTAAGATACATTGGGCATATCATCTGGAAAGGCCTTATGGCTATATTAAAAGGTAAATTATGATCTAAATTCTGCTTAAAACCCTACTTAGAAACTGATTGATGAAGTATATGCTTAACCCAAACAAACATAGAAAACTGTAAATTATCTTTTGTTCATTAAAATATCTATTAATCCTCTAATTAATCATTTTCAAGTCTGAGTGTATCCTTTGCTGTAATGATAAAGATATTTACAGCTTAGAGTGTAATCATGAATTCTGTAAAGGTTGTTGGGAATAATATTTATAAGCAGGTGTCAAATAAGGATGTGATTTTGCTTTGGTAAAGAGATGCCCGATGGATAAATGCAAGGTAAATAAATGAGAATTATTAGTTTAAGATATTTTACATTAGCCCAAAATAAATAATATTAGAATTTAGCAATATTAATAAGCAAAAATAAAATAATTAGCTATACATAAGAAAAATCAATAAATAATTGAATAATTAAAATAATTAATGATACATAAAATAAAATAATTAATAATACAAAAATTAAAATAGCTAGCTATACAGAAATTTAATATGCAAGTAAAGTACAATAAAAATTATTATTAAGTTAAGAAAAATTGCTTGAATTATTAAATTATAAAAACAGATAAAAGAAATAGAGTTATTTAAAGATAAATATTTATCAGCAATTTAAGCTATTAGGTAGTAAAATTTATTTTTATTAAATGGATATTAAGATATCTAATATAAAAAAGCATAATAAAATAATCATGATTCAAACAAATAATTTGAATCTAAAAAAAACATTAAAAAATATTCAAGAAATTGTATTCCTAAAAGTAATTTTAGTACAAAAATCAATTTATTAAGATAACAAATATATTTATATTTGATAAAATAGCACTCAATCTATATTTAGAAAAAAATTACAATATTTTAATTTTAAATTTTGTCTTGAATTGTTTTTTTCTGAATAAATAAATGAATTTTGTAATCATTTTTTTTAATAAAGCAAATAGTAGATTTAGATTTTTTTAAGAGATTCTTGAAAGAACCCTTCTACAAGTTATTTGAAACTTTCTTATGTTAGGACTTCATGGCAAGAAATAAAAAAGTAATTTTTTATAATAAATTTTATATTAATCAAAAAGCTAATTTTATAATAAGGCTACCTGCTGTCCTGGTAAAAAGTGCTCAAATATAATTATTCTTAATTCTTATAAAGGCTCACTTTAATCTTTTGACGAGGCTTTCTTTAATGTTTCATGTGATTGCACTTATTCATTCTGCTCACTAGTAATATTAAAATAAATTCAATTTCATTTAAATTAATCCCTTGCTTTCAAAACTAGTGCCGTGATGAAGCTCATAGACCTTTAAATTGTTAAAAAATGAAAGAATGGAACAGTCTAGTAGGAGGTAAAACTTCAGAGACAATCGATTAGCTGTGGATTAAATTAAACACTAAGAAGTGCCCTAAATGTAAAGTAGATATAGAAAAGAATCAAGGTTGTATGCACATGACATGTAGAAAATGTACTTATGAATTTTGTTGGCTTTGTATGGGAGACTGGAAAAATCATACTGATTGCAATAAATATTCTGAAATTCATAAAAAGGAATAAGACTAAATAAAACAATAATCGGAAGCAGAGCTACAGAGGTTTACATTTTTCTCAGATAGATTTATAAATCATAAAAAATCAATAGAGTTTGCTATAAAAAAGAAGCATGAAATTGAAAAAACTTGCAACGAGATTAATACTAAGTTAGAGACAGTAATTAATTTTGATTTCTTAACTGAAGCACTTTTGACTATAATAGGTAAACCAATTTTAATTATTTATTTGCCAAATTTTAAATTAAATTTTTATTAATATAAAAATAAAACAGAATGTAGAAGAGCTGTTTCATTCAGCTATCCTTTAGCATATTATATTTCTGTTAGCAAAAGGAATTTAGTCGAATTTCTTTAGAAAGATTTAGAACATAACTTAGAGAAATTAGATCATAAAACTGATAAAAAATTGTATGATTTCTATAATTAAGGATAAAAAATGATGGAAAATGAGTTTTATGACTTTTAGAGAGATGTCAAAAAACTCACTTAAACACTTAGTAAATATTTTGGAAATATGATTGACTCGTTTGAAAAAGGTAACTAATATATTTATTTGCTTACTCTTTTTTAAAAATTTTAATCTATTTAACAGAAATGCCTGAGCTAAGTAAGGTCTCCTCATATAAACAAGAAGCAAAAAATAATAAAAATAAAAGCTAAAAACAAGCAAATGATAAAAATAAAAAAAATTAATAGAAAGAAGAACCTGCAAAACAAGAAGAAATACCACAATGGGTATGCGATTATTGTGGTGTTTCGAACTAGATTGATCATGTCTTTTGCGAAAGTTGCTTCCTTGAGCATAAGTGAAAAAATTAATTTCTAAGGTGCTCGCTCGAATATTACCTAAATATTTTAATAGTAATGTAAAAAAAATATGTCAAATTTATTTTAAGCTACATTTATTTATTTCTAAAAGTTATTATTTGTATAATTGTTTTCATTTGTAATTATTTTTAAATAAAAAACATACCTATTTACTAATACTAAATTAACATATTTCCTTTAAAAAGATTCATAATAATAGCAACCCTTATATTTTTTTTCACACAATTATTTTTTTAGGTCAATATAAAATATTTATTAGCATTTACCAGTATGTAAAAATTAATTATTTATTTAATCAAAGTCTTTAAGAAAATTATGTTTCGTAATAAATAACATATAAATATGATGTAAAATAAAATATAGATAAAAATAAATTTTGTTGTTTTAAAATGACTTTTTTTGGATGTAGACACTTTTAAGTAATTAGTGATGAAAAATATCTGAAATTAGTTGAGATGTTGTTTTAATTAATTTAATAATAAATAATAAAAATAATATTCTAATTAAATTTTAAGTTTTAAAAAATTTATATATTTATTAACAAAAAATTATTTAATTATTTATTTTAAATATTTATTAAAATTTGCATGTGTTTGTGTGTGCGTGTGTGAGTTTGTATCTAAGAGCCTTTTAAAATATACAACCTTTTTAATTAATTAATTAATTAACAGGTAAACAAGGTTATATTCCGCAGACTTAATTAATCCTTTAAAAACAAGAAGATTTTAAAATTTAAAAAAAAAACAGAAATCAATTTAAAATATTAAAAGTTTGCAAAATATTAAAAAAAAGATATAAAGAATGTTTGGTGGTCTTTATCCTGAAGCAGGTGGTTAAGAATTATTGTCTGATCTAACTTTAGAAAAGATAGATTATGATTGGATTGAAAAATAGAACAAGCCCAATTTCTTAAAGAAAGCCATTAAATTGATAGAAGAGGATGGTAAAGATTTCTTTTATTTTACTGCATGCAATGTATTTCATTCAACTATTATTTTTTTAGGTAACTACTTTGTTGAGTTAAAAGAAGCATGCGTTCAAAAACTCAGAAAATTGGATCCCTCTAAAGCGTAATATTAGAACTTTGAAAATAAGGAAATTTTAAAACTTGCTTTATCTATTTTAGTCCTAAGGTGTTCAATAACAATGTTAGTGATAAAGAGAAACAAACTTTAGAATCTGACATTTATAAATGGGAAGAAGAACTTTAAAAAAAGGAACAACAAAAAGAAAAAGCAGCAAAGATTTTTGAAATCGAACAACAAATTTAGCAAAGTGAGACATTGACTGAAGAATAAAAAAAAATAAAAGCAGAAAACGAAAAAAATAAAGGAAATGAAGCTCTTAAATCCAAAGATTATAAAGAAGCCATTGAATATTACACAAAAAGTATTGAGTATGATCCCAAATTAGCTGCCTCATATTGTAATAGGGCTTTAGTATATTTAAAGTTAAAGGAATATGATAAGGTTGTTAAGGACTGTAACAAAGCCATAGAATTAGATCCTAACTACCTTAAGGCTTACCACAGAAGAGGAAAAGCTCGTTTCGCATAGGATAAAGTATACGAAGCATATAGCGATTTTAAGTATATCATGGAAAAAGATCCAGAAAACAAAGAAGTTAATGGAGATCTTAAAGAATGCTAAGACTTACTTAAAAAACAAAACACAAATCCTGAAAAAGGTAAAATAAATTATTGTTATTCATATTTTAACTAAATATTTTTTAATTTAGGCTTTAAGAGAGTTTAAATTGTAGAAGAAGAGGAAGATGATGATGAATAAGAATAAGCATAAACATAAAATAATGCTGAAAAGCTTGATTAAGAAGTAAAATATTTGTTAAATTAGAATAAAAAGTAATAAATTTTATCTTTAGAAAAAGAAATTCTATGATGATTAAGTTAATTAAATAGAATCCTAAAAGGAAATTGCAAATGCCCATATTAAAAATGGTCTTTTTGATAATGCGTTACAAATTTTATAAACTTGTGTTTCTAAGTTAACATCTATTGGATCCTTCTCAGCATCAGCAGAAGACCAAAATGAGTATCAAAGAAAAATGGCAAACTATCTTAATAATATTGCTTTGTGTTACAAGTAATTAGATGATAACAAAAGCGTAATTAACTATACTAATTAAGTCATCGAAATGAAAAAAGTTCTTTCTTCTGATGTTCTCGTAAAGGCTTATCTAAGAAGAGGTAAAATAAACATAAATTTAATGGTAATTCATATTTCTTTTTATCAAAAAGCTATGGCATTTGAAAGGTTAGAAAAATATAAAAGATCTTTCAGAGATTTCTTAAAAGTTAAGCACTTAGACCCAGGTAATTTACAATCTTCATAGGGTATGAGAAGAGTATAGCAATGTTGCCAATATGATAAGGAAGTTCTAAGTGAATCAGAAGATGAAAATGAAACCAAATAAGAAACTACCACTCAAAATAAAAGTTAAGTAGAAATTGTGGAAGAAGAAGAAATGGTTCTTGTGAAAAAGAGCGATAGTAAATAAAATGGCACTACTAATACTGAAAGTAAGCAAAAGCAAAATATTGAAGTAAATACTAACAATGAAAAGAAATAAGATAAGTTGGATCGCCTCACTAAATTAAAGGAAGAAGGTAACGCACTTTTCACCTAAAAAGATATTGAAGGTGCTCTAAAGAAATTTAGAGAAGTTGCTTTGGAAATCGAAGTAAACTTTTCCTAGAGATTAAACAAGAAAGAACCAGTAGTTACTTAATTATATTTATAAGTTCTTAGCAATCAATCTCTCTGTTTGCTAGGCTAAAAGAAATATGAAGATGTAGTTAAGTGCACTACTTCTGCTTTATACTATTAAGAAGAAAATATTAAATGCTTATACAGAAGAGCTTAAGCTGTAAGAGCTCTAGGAGATGCTATAAGCGAAGAAAAAACTATTGAAAATTTGAAATTAAAATATGAAAAATACGAAAAGGCTCGCAAGGATTTAGAAAAAGTAAACTAACTTGATAGCAACAACCCTGCAGCTAAGTAACTCCTTTAAGAAGTTTCTAAGCTAGGAATTGAAGTTAAGCTCTCCTTGAGACACTTAGAAACTGAAAAATTAAATTAGAAAAACTAAGAATAATAAGATTAAGATTAACATGTAAAAACTGAACAAACAACAAAAAAAGAATCAGATTAAAATCAAATTACATCCAATCTTACAACTTAAGATATTAACAAAATTACAGAATAAGCTCTATAATCAGCTTCAGGTATTTATTTATTCATTCATTTATTTTATCTTTTTAACCTCTTTTGAATGAAATTTTTATTTTATAAATTTTTTAAGTTAATTTTGATAATTATTTTTTATTTGTAAAATTAAAATCAATTAATCTATTTTTAAATTAACATAGATAACATTTTAAACGATTTCAAACTTCCTGAGAATTCTACAGTTTTTGAAAAAGACTTTAACCAACTTAAAAATAATCGTGATAAATTCTATGCCTATATTAAGCAGATTCCTAGTGATCACTATGCAAAGCTTTACGACAAAAATGATATACCTTCTAATATTTTATTGGCTATTGTTCAAGCTCTCTAAGAATATGGAATAAGGTAAAAACTACCTTTTTTATCATATCTAATTTAAAAATTTTATATTTAAAGTGATAATAAGGAGATGTGCCAAAATATTATAAGAGGACTTACAAAGACTTCCAAATTTAATCTTTGTGTTAAATTTTTAACAAAAAAAGAAAAAACAGGTAAATTTTCACTTGCATTAAACCATTGCTAATTAAATATTTTAATTTAATTAGGTATAAAGAATTTGTTAGAAGCAATAGGTCTTGGAGAGGCTACAGACTTGTTAGAAATATTTAAGTTGTGATAAGTCAATAATTATTTTTTCAATTTAGAATATATAAAATATTTTATTCGTTAGTTGTATTTTATGTTAATTAAATGAATCTAACTTAAATATCATTCAATAAAACATCACATTTTCAATATATTTCTTTATTTATTTTTTTTAAATTATTTTTTTTACTAATTCTAATTCAAATGAAATGTTATTAAATTTAAAAATTAATAAAACACATCAGCAAAGATTAATCATTAAATTTAAATTATTTTCTGTAATCCTGCAAAAGCAAAAGGATTTTAAAATGGATTTTGATAAATAAATTCTTTTTAGATGCAAATTTTTGTATTAAATTTTTAATTAAGGAAATTAAAAATAAGATTAATAATTAATTTATATTAAATTATTATACTAAATTCAATATAAATTTAAACACTCTAATTTTATTGTAATAAAATTTTGAAAGTTGTTTCAGGCATAATCACTAGCTTATCTATTTTAAGTGTAAGCTGACCCTTTAGTTTGGACATCACCACCATACATTTGCAACATTCTTAGCTCCTTTTCAATTTATTCTTATGTTTTTTGCTTAGTAGGTTGCTTTTCTTATTCATTATGCTTTTTGTGTCTGTTTTCTGCAACACTGGGAATGACTGTTTCAACAAATTCTTCTCTTCTGCCAGATGAGGGACTTTAATAATTTATCAAATATAAAAATTTAAATTTTTTTTAAGTAAAACGATTACCTTCTTCCTGATTAGGCTATTTTTGAGACATTTCCACTTAATGCAGTTTTGTAGCTTTGAGGTATTCTTGCTACATCACTTTTGCTATATGCAACAGCCTAATCTGCCTATCTTCTTCTAATTTCTTCTTCTATTCTTTATTCTCTCTGCTTCATGGACTCAATTTTGCTGTTTTTAAAAGAATAGATTAACTTTAAATTATTCACTCTTTAATAATTTACCTCTTAGCCTTGTTTTCTTCTTTTGATCTAGATCTTTTATGCTTACGATCACGATCTCTAGATCTACTTCTACTTGATCTTTTTTTATGCTTTTTGTGTTTATCATGACTTCTTGATCTGCTGCTGTGTCTCTTCTTTTTATCTTTAGACCTGCTTCTTTTTCTTTTACCAGATCTAGATCTTGATCTAGATTTTCTTCTTTTTTCTTTTTCTACAGATCTAGATCTGCTGTTGCTTTTGTAAGATTGATTTTTATCTTAATTCATATCATCAGAATTGACAAGCTCGATTTCACCAAAATTTACTAATTCATTGCATCCTTCAAAGTTTTTGTCAGGTAAAAATCTAACTTAAACTAGCTTTCCTTCAACTTTTTCAACTATACCTTCATGCCATTCTCCATCAACACTAGAAATAGCAATGACGGGTGTTTCCTTTTAAAAGCTAAAGATGCTCATTAAATTTTTTTATTTTCTTTCTCTCTTTTCTTAATTCAAAACGAGTTTAGCTTTTATTTTAGTTTCTATTTTAATTGGTATTCTTGGAAGTCTTGTGCCATAATATTCTTAATCACTTAAAAGCTTTTCTACATAATCTCCTATTGTCATATTTGGGGAATTTTTATCTGAGCCTGGTTTAAATTCTATTTTTATAATTTTACATAAATTAAAAGATATACATCAAAAATGAATAAAAATACCTTCATCATCCAGTAAGTGCTTTTTAAACCAAGCAAACATATATTTAGGATCACAGCAAAATCTTACGTATAAAAAACCAATTGCACGAACCATCGGACTTTGCTTGAACTCTACTAAACCTTTTACCTGTTTTACTTTTATCAAAAAATAAACTCATAAATTTTGTATAATTTTCTTAAATTACCTGTTAATTTCATGAGCATAAATTTATAAAGGCAACAAAAAAGTGTTGAAGGTACACCAGTAGGCCCTATTGCATAAGGCTCAGCATGATTAACATGCTTTTAAATTTCATCTATAACTTCGTGGTAAGTTTTTAAGCTGAATAAATCAATTCTAAAGTAGTTGCTATTCATAATATTTGTTTTAAGTTTAGGATTTAAAGAACCAGAGATATCCTATTCCCAGATATTAAATATATTGCTTTCTCCTTTTTCAGTTGAAGGAAGCACTTCAATCAATTCACCATCGAATTCGTCATCCATTTTATCCTTTTTTTCCTTAAAAAATAATATTAATAAATTATGTAAAGAAAAATTTGTCCATCTAACATTTCAGAATAAAGCTTGATTAAGCAAAAATTTGTTTGAAACAAATTAATAAACTGACGAGAGAAAAAAACTTTTTACGTTTAATCCTTTTTTATTTGAAAACCCAAAAATTAGGCTTTTACTGAATTAAAGTGATATATTTATTAATTTACTCCATAACTCATTCCTGAAATCAGATGCACAATTTATATCCTTAAATTTTGAATTCATAAGTTATTACTTGATCCTTCTATTCTTTGCTTTTAAGCTCTTATTCAGCTGCAATTTTTCTGCAAGTTCTAACATAAATTTAAAATATATTATTTCAGCTTTAGCTTTAAATATTTAATTGAATTTTACCTGCAAGATTTAGATATTGCTGTTGGATGAAAGCTGCATGCATTTTTTGGTTGCTGATTTTTTTACTTTTCATTATTTTTGCTGAGAACTTATTCTAAAATCATATTATGCTAAGCAGAAGCAGATTGCTACTGTTGAGGTTGCAAAATAGGAAAATTAGGAGGAGGATGCATCATGAACTGTTGCTATTATTAATTTTGATACATAGATTATTATTCAGGTAAAAATCCTTAAGGTTGTTAGAAAAATGGCTAATTTGAAAATTAATTATGAGGTGGTGCCTAATTAAATTGCATAGGGTTGTACTAAAACTATTGATGCTATTGTGGTTATTGCCCATTCAAATGATAGTCCATAACTTTATTTTTATCATAATAATTATCAGCTAAACTTAAAAAATTGCTTTGTAATTTACTATTTTAGTTCGGAATCATTTCTCTTTGTTTATCCTAATTATGCGATATTGTTTATAATTTCGCTATCACTTATTTAATTATATCGAAAATTATAAATGATTCTTCAAAAATAGAAATTATTTTTAATTAAATGATAATAAATACTTATTTTTAAAGTTATTTAAGTTAATCTATATTTTTTATACATTTCTTAATTTGTGTCTACTCAATCATCTCCAGCCAACCATATTAATTTTTTCTTTTTATTCACAAAAATTATTTTTTTGAAACATAAAACTAATTTCTTTTAGGGTGAAAGCTATTTGTTAAGTTTTGATTGGATTTGAACTAATTATTTATTTTAGAAATATTTTTTCCTTTCTATTAAAAGATTTGAAATTCAAAGATTAAATCGTTTAATTATGATTTAATAATTTTTAAATAAAAGATAAATGCTTAAAAATGAGAATTTGATAAAACAGGTAACTTTATTACAATTAAGGTATTTGAATAAAAATTGGATATTTATTATGATTTTAAAGATAATAAAATATTTATTTGGTTTTATTGTTATGAATATGAATTATTTTTGTAGTAATTATGATTATTTTTATTCCTTTTGTCAAATCTTTTCTATGATCAACTGATTTCCAAGATATTTGATTGGTTCTCTTAATTGTTAAATGTAATTTGTAAGGTGATTAGACGAACTTATAACTTAAATTAAATTGTTTAGTTGCATTAACTAAACATACTTTTTTGCCTATTTGGCTATTTCGTTTTAAGAACACAAATCAATTGTAAAGGATTATTTTATGATGATCCTTATTATTACTTTTATTTAAAGTTTTATCAAAAATGCTTTCATTCTAATAAGTATAAAAATTGTATCATAAATACCTTTTTCATCCTCAGCATCATGGATTGATAAAATAATATTTTCTATTTATTTAATATCTTATTTTTAATCTTATTTGTGATCTTCAATCTTGTATAGATTTTAACCATAGAACTTAAAAATCAGCTTCCAAAAAACGAGGAAAAGATTAACAAATTTAGGGTTATTTAGTTATTCAGTTAAAGAATGGAATTGCTTAATGAAAATGTTATTAATTACTACAAGTTTAGTTTCCTTTTTTAAACTTGCATCAGTGTATTTTCTCAAAATTTCTATAGCCTATACAACAAATTAATGTTATTTAAGCAAGTCTTTCTTTTAGTTATTTGCATTGAAAGTAGGTTATTTTTTATATAAATCTTCACAAGAAACAAACCTTTATGTTGTTTGTTCATCATTCTAAAAGCTTTCTTTGTAGAAATTTTTACTATTTTAAGAAACTGTGTTTGTTTAAAAGTGATTTCTTAGAAGCTAATCAAAATTATTTAAAAAATTTAAGTTAATATCGCCACGTGACTCAGACATTAATTCTTCTTAAATATTATTGTTTAGATATACAGAGTATTTGTTTGTTTTGTTTGGTGATATGTTTTAAATGAGTGCTGTAACAGTTTTAATACAGCTCTCTACTTTATAATAACTCTAATCACCAAATTATTCATGGATAACTACTTTTAAATCCCAGTTTGCCTCCTAAAACTTTTAATATAAATCTTTTAGGTACAAATCTTGATCTTTGCTATTAAATGTTTTGCTTAAAAACTTAAGAGCTTCTAATCTATCTTAGAGATAGTATCTTTGGTAGTTTTCGAAGATTTAAGTTATCAGCTCTACTTATTCATAAGTTTAATTTTTAGAATTATTTATCAGAACTTTCAAAAGCAAGTATTTTTATTAAAAGATTTCCAAAGGAATATTTTAGTATGGAGATTCTTACTTTTATTGTGTAGGCTTATTGAAAATAGAGAGGTTTTTTCCTCTGTTTATAATATTTTAGCTTGCAATACGTTTTAATCTGTATTATTCTATTTAAGGAGAATCTTCTTTCCAGGAGCTGTTTCTAGGAGAAGACATCTTTTTTTCAATCTTTAATGGAGTAAAAAATTTTAATTTATTGTCTTCTTGAGACCCTCTGTCAGTAGTTTAAAGAGTTAACTCAGGTATTTAAGTTATTTATTAAGGAGCAGGCAATTCAAGTATTGTTTTAAGAGTTTCTTCAGTTCCTTCTTTAATAAATGGAAGCTCAGGAGTGTTTGCCTGATGTAAAAAATGATTATATTAATCAGTTTAATCATTTTTAGAATACGTTTAAGTTGTTTAGTTTTACATATTTATGAATTTATTTTGTCTTTCGTAAAAACTAATGCGGCTTTAATCAAGTGTTTCCTATAAATTTTAAGGTTCTTAATAGGTGTTATTTATTTGCTAGCAATTTAAAGTATCTGATAAACTGTTTTTCCTAAGATATAATTTTGAGTTATTTTACAAAAAAGAACATTCTTTAAAATTATTATCAATAACATTTGTTGATGGAACTGTTGGTAGGTTTTAAGTCAACTCTTCTAGTAAATGCAAAGGTTTTTTTGAGGATGAGGAATTTTATTGTGTGTTTAACTTATTTATAATAAATGAATTTTTAATGGTGGTTTATTCACATGATGGAATTTATTTTATGTGAATACCATTTGAAAATTCTTCTTCTTGATCCTAATTTTATTCTTCTTCCTTATGAATATTTTCAACTATTTCAGAGTAACATGAATGATTTTTATTCAAAGAAGCCTTTTTAAATCTCTTTTATAAAATTTATGGTAGAACTTTTTATTAAGCTTACATTTTATTTTAACTAGAAAATGTTTTAAATGAATTAGTGATTAGAAGATTTTCTTCTTTTAATTTATTCTTGATGTTGATTATGTTTTTTTTTTCATTCAGATTATAAAAAATATTTTATTTTTGATTATTGAAAGAGTTGACATTTAATGTAATTGAAGAGTTAGACTATTTTATAGGTGGAATTAAACTCGAAAGCTACTCTTCTCCAGTATTTAAAGATACTTAAGTAAACATAGTAAGTCTTTAATTTTTAATAAATTTAAAATCTATTTATGATAAAGGAGTTTGAAGCAGACTGGGATTATTTTAATCACCTGTTAAAGTCATCAATCCTTATTATTTTAATGGAGAATTGCCATAATATTCTTACTGGTATTACTTTGAATTCTCCATTTAAACTAAAATATTTTAAATACTTTCTAAATATTAATCTGTCTTTTCTTAGTTTTTATCTATGAAGTAACAAGTACATAATATTACATAGCATAAGCAATCTCGCTTCAGATCAATATCAAGAACTTATATGATCTCAAAAATTTACTTTTCATAATATTAAAGCTTATTTTCAAAAAACTCCTTATATTTCTCCTAATCAACTAACCCTACTTCTAAAACACTTTTAAAATTTTTAATATTAGCATGCAAATATTAAATAATTCTGTTTAATTTTATAAAATTAAAATCTTTGAAGCTGTTAAGTTCTTACTCTTATTGCTATTGTTGTTGTTTTTTTTCAAACCTTTGAAACTCCTGTTTATAGCTTTCTCTTATTTCAAGATTAATAACTTCAATCGATTTTTCATAGCAATTTATTGCTTCATCATATCTTAATTCTAAAAGATGAATATTCCCTAGGTTGTTTAAGCTGATTCCATGAGCTCTATAATTTTTCATGTTTTCAAAAAAAACTGCAGCTTGGGCCCAATGAACCAGTGAAGAGGCTTAATTACCTTTAAAATAAGCTTCACTTGCATATTATATTGTATAAAATGTCTAGCGAAAAGTCTGAAATAAACATTAAAGCTCATAGCAAGTAGAAAAACTCTCATATATTTAATCTAAATCCTCTTGTAACTAGTAAATGAATTCTTTGCTCTGATTTTCTTTTGTTTCGTTGAAAATATCTGTATTAATATTTTATAAGATTTAAGTGAGTTCTTCGATTGGCTTTTCTGTTTACATCTAAATGCTTATTACACGAAGAAAGGATAAAATTAATATAAAAATAATGACAAAAGCACCAACAAAATAAGAAACTAAAACAAATCTATTGACACTGTCTTTTAATTTATTCGTTTCCTCTATTAACTACTTTTAATCTATCCACGATATTACATTGTATAAATTGTAGTATGAAGTTTGGTTAGATTTTAATCCTTTAAAATTTATTATTATCATCTGTAGCAGAAAATCTTTTGGACCATTCTAAGTTGCGACTGTTTTTTTAATTCCTTGCTATCTGACTTAATAGAAATCATTATTTTCATTTTCGGCTAATCTGAAATCCTACAAATATTATTTGTATTAACCTTCAGCAACTTAAATGTTCTCTGGAGAAAGTTACAGTGTTTATAAAATGGAAGTAAAGTTATCATTCTAAGTTAGAATTTGTTTATTACTGTTGTAAATTTATCTAGATGTTACCGGATCTCTATAAATGTTAAAAATAGTTAATTATTAATTTATGTTAAAATTTTGATAAAGTATGAATTAATAAAATTATCCTAATACAGAGCTTACATATTTGAAAAAATATATATTTTTTTGTATTAATATTTAATGATTTCTTCTTGTTAGCATTAGATGCTTATTAAATCAGAGTAATCTTCTTTATTTTGTCATTAATTATTACAGCTAAAAAAATAGATTACACTGAAAACAATAGATGTAAAAGGAAATTTTTTTTTTATTAATTTTAGAAAAGAATTAAATTGATTACACCACAATAATATTAAGCCCAGAAGTTTTATTGATACTCGTGAAATTATTGTATAAATTTTATAGAGGTATTTCTTAGCATAATATAGCATAAGTACTATTTTTATATTCACTATTCCTATTCATGTGAAACAAATAAGTATGAATCATTTTTAAAATTATTTTATTTTACTCAAGAGTTATTGCACAAAGATTTGAAAATTGGTGTTGTAACTCATATTCTGTAGGTGATGTATGCCAAAAGTTATTTTGTTAGTATGTTTCTGAAAAATAATTTGAGCAGTTCTTAATGGTAATATCGCTAGAGCATTCATCAATCATATCTCTTTAGTAAGCTGCGTCATTTATTGGAGGAATAACCTTTAACATCTTACTATTTAGAAAGTATTAGTTGTAAGAGCATTCATTAAAATCCTCTTTCCTCGAAAAAGAACTAGCCCTCAAAATCAGTGAAGTTAAGCTGGATTATAAATAATCTTAGAAAGCAACTGAAGAAAGTTAAGACAGTTCATTTTATCCCTATTTATACCTTTTAATTATGATTAACTGTGAGAAAAGTTTTTTAAGTTACAGTATAATTTTGCAAAAAATAGCTTATAAACAATTAGAAAAATAAAAAAAGTTAAAAATAAACATAGTTTTATTTTATTTTTAAGTTAAATAATTATTCATAAAATTAAATTCTAATTAGCTTTACTTTCACTAAAAACCATAAAGTTATTTTATTATTTATTTTTAGTAAGAATATTTTACTTTAAAGTAAGACATTTTTTATTTTACCTATCAGAAAATAAAATATTTTGTTTTTTTTCATTTTAAATTTTAAGAAATAAAACATTTAATTTGTTTGAGAAGTTAAATTCATTAATAATTAAATTTTAAGTAAATTACCAGAAGTCAAATAGAAGTTTGTTCTTACTGTAAAGTTAGCTTTAAATATGAGAGATTTTTCCTTATTAAAATTAATCTAGATTCAGAGAAGGAGGTTAAAACATTTTATAATTTAATATAACAGATCCATCTATTATTTTTTACTAAAATTAGGAAGCCGCAAACAAATCAGAAACTAAAGATCCATAATTTATCTCCAATATTTATTTGATCCTTGCCAATTGGCTAAGTAACATGCTATTTTTGTCGTTAACTAAGCCTTACTATATATAATCTATGTTTTCTCCTATCACCCTGTAATTTAAATATAGAAGAATTGAAATCCATATAATCATTAGAATATTCGGTGTCATAAACATAATTAGCAAACCATGTTTAAGACTCATTTTATAATTATCTAATGATATATGCTTATTTATGTTTTGTTAATATCTTAATTTGTGTAAAAATTTACAAATATAAATTTGATTAATTTTTTATAAATAATTAAAAAAACTAGCTATCTAGCTATCAAAAACATTGATTAATTTCTTTTTTGTCAGATTATTAGAATTCTATTAAATAAAGGAAATATTAATTTCAGAATTTACTTTTAAAAAGGTAGAATTCTTATAATTAAAATTTTTAATTGAGGTAAATATTTAGAAATTTCGCAAATATTCATCAGAATATAACTTAGCAAATTTTGAATTCTGTAATTTAAGTCTAAATCTTTTCATGTCTTTTTAAATTAATTCAAGCTTATGTTTTTCAATCAATTATTGATGGAAATTACAAATTTAAAAATTAAAAAAATACATTTGCTTTTTAATTCAAAAACATGTCTGGCAATAAAAATAAGATTTTGAATTTTACTTTAAAACAGTTTATTAAAAGAAAATTAAATTTCACACATTGTTTGATGTATTAATTCAAAAAACTTGATAAGTGAATTTTATAATTTTGAGAATAGAGTAAATTACAACAATCTTGTGGTTAATTAAAAAAGTCTTATTATTTCTTTTGAAAATATAAATTTAATCAGAAAAAACTTTTTTTACATTCATACATTACTTATTGACTACAAACTTGATATTTTAAAATATTATTTTTTATTTAAAGAAAAACTATTTTTTAGCTTATTTTAGTTATTTTAGGAGCTTATCAATTATAAATTTTCAAGTGTCCCTTTTTTATTTTATTTAATATTTGCTTCACCCTTTAAAGGTTTTTATGATAAGCTCATCTAAGGATCTGTAAATATGTTTTTAGAATTTATATAAGGATTCACTTTTTTTGTTGATGAAAGAACACTGTTCGTATTTTTTTATTATTCATAATATGAAAATGATTATTCTGATTTTGCTTTTTATTACAAAATAGTGCTTGAATATTCTTATTCCGTTTTCAAGTAATTCATTGGCATTTCATTCAAAGAAGTAGAGTTTATTTTAGGAGAATCCCATTTACCGAAATAATCTTCTTGTAAATAATGTTTATTTGAGTATTTATTTTATTTTGCTTAACTTTCCTCATTTGTTTTGGTCTTGTTTCTTTAATTATTAGTGTTTTATTATTTTTAGTAATCACATTAGTTAGCTTGATTCTGGTTTAGTAATTTTCTAGCGCTTTTTATAGAATATTCTTCTTATCTGGATTTATTTGGGGTATCAAGAGAAGCTAAGTTGTATCTTTAGTTTTATTTCTAAATATAAGCATCTATTTTTTCTTGCTATCTCATCATAAATCCATTCATTTGCAAATTATCTTATGTTTGATTATTTAACTAATTTTTCAGATAATAACTTTACTCTATTAACACCTTTTTATTATAAGAATTAGCTAGTCTATTTAAATTAGTTACTGCAGGCTTACATGTTTTTAAGGGGCTCAAACAACATTATTAATCCGAACTACTGTGAAAGGAATACGATTATTTTTATTTCTAAACATTATTAAAGTGATACAGGTCCCTTTAGTTTCTTTCAAAAATGTGTGTTACATTACTAAGAGCAGTGTCATTCAACGATAGATTTTAAAGTAAATAGTTATTATGATTTGAATGAATTTCTATAAATTTAAGTCCTAATTTTAAATCTTATTCATTTTAAATACTTAAATTTTATTAATTTTTATTTTCTAGCTTGTTAGTAAATCTCTTTTTCATTATTATCGTTTCTAAGCCTTTAAATTTTAGGAGCTATTTTACCAAAAATAACTTAAAAACAAAAGATTATATTATATTTTAATTTACCTTTTTTATAAAATAGCTTCTACGGAAGACATATAAGACGGTATTATCTTGTAAACTCTTAGCATCATGATCTCTTTTCTTAAATATTATTTATATTTTATCAATGTTGAATGTAAAATTTATTTACCTTATTTGATAGTATTTCTTCATAACCAAAGAAATCAAAGCTATTTAGTTCTTGAATCTAAATCAGTAAAAACCTCATTAATATATTTAGACAGACGATTAAAAAATTTACCTTTGATTATAAAGGTCTTAATGAACTTTAAAAATATGGAATATCATCTTAAAAAGTTGTTTGTAATTTAATTAAATGTTTTGTTTTAACATTTTCTTCTTAATTATCATGATTAAGAATTTGATTGTATTATTTCTCCTCTTTATCTGCAAAAAAAAGTTATTTATTTGGTTAATAATCGTTAGCAATTTATTTTCTTTTAAAAATCTTTATTTTATTAATAAATTTAATTATAAAATTATTTTAACTTTAATAAAAAAAAATTTATTAATTTTAGAAAAGCAAAGAGGGGATTTTCAAAAGGTAAATTAATTAATTACTTAATTAATATTTTATTATTCTTAAAATTTAAGTAGAAATATAAAAATTTTTAGGTTATAACCTCCTCTAAAACTCTAAAAGAAAGATTAAATAAAAAATACTCCAATTTAGCCAGATTTTATGATGTAGAATTCTTCAGGTTTAGAATTAGCACAATATAGGGTTTCATTTAATGAAAGTCTTTAGATTTCCATATTTAAAATTAAATCTTACAATTAAGCAGAGCTTAATTATTAAAATATATCAATGCTTTGGAGAAAAGAAATTTCATCATCTACTGTTTCCTCTTCTATTCGTTGAAGATATTTTCTAAAAATCTTTTTATCCAATTTTGCTATTAAACTATGTGAGTCAGAAATAGCGATATTAGTAAAAGGACTCTAGAAAACAATGTAATTTAAGTTAATACATTATCCTTTTTAATACTATCTGATAAATTTAGCTTTGGATTGATCCCCATTAGCTTAATTACTTTCATATATGTTAACTTTACCTTCCAAAATAAAGTATAACCAATCACTGTCTAAGTCTACATTAGAATTAATTAAAGATTTAGTTAAATTTGTTAAATACTTCAAGCTAAATTTAATAAAATAATTTATACCGTTGGATAGAATAACCTAATCTTTCTAGAACTCAAATCCAATTAGCTTTGCAGAGATTTTTTTTATTACATCTTTTTTTACAATTTCTATATAATTCTTGAATATCTCTAGCTCTTTTACTATTTCGTTCACACAATTATTTTATTTTTCTGTTCTTGATTTAGGATCTTTCAACAAAATTTGCCAAGCATTCTTATTTCAATATAACAATATTAAACTTCATCTTAGATTTTATGAATTAAGAAATTTTAAAAACACTAATCTTATTCGTATTACCTCTAGCGATACTTCTATGTCTTCTTCATCTTAAATCTGTGATGTCTCCTAAATCAGTAGAGACTCCTCATGTTTTAAATCTTTCTTAAAATCCTTTTAAGAAATTACTGGAGAATCAGAGCGTTAATGGTTTAGATTCATACTACTGATAGGAGATAATGTCTTTTCTAGATTTGGTAAAGATAATTATAAAGATGATCTAAACATATGCACTTAGAATTCTTTTATCAATACTTTTATTAATTTATTATTTATTAAATTTATTAAAAATATTGTTTGATTATTTTAATCAGCTTTATATATTCGTAAGATTTAAAGGATCTGAATATTCAAATCCTACTAATTCATTGTAAATTATTATTAAAGATCACCTAACCTTCATACTTACTTACTTAATTACCTATTAATTAAATGATTGAAGGTTCTAACCATAAAGCTTAGCACTGTTACTAACTTTCTAAATTAAATAAACCGACAATATAATATAAACAATACAAATATATTGAAAACTTTTAGACATATTTTCAACTTAAAATATTTGCAGGATTCCAAAAAATAGTCAATTTTATATTAAGTAAATGATCCTTTTGAAATTGAACATACCATAATCTATTTATTAAATAAAGAAACATTCCTTAAAAAAAATAAAAATACATTTTATTTGAATAATGGTTAAATTCATTTATTTCTAATCTGTTTAATTAATTTTAAAAAACCTACTTTTTTATTTATTTAGCATAATATCTTATTAAATAAAATATTGCTGTAGAAAATATTATTTATAAAACTTTAATTTTTAAAATACTCAGCAAGCATTTTTATTTTTAACTTAATTGAGTTTTGTTAGAGAAAGGAAATTGTTTTGATTTTATCTGAAGAAATTTTTTTTTAAAGTTTCCTTAATTTTGAATCTCAGTTCTTTTACTATTATCGTTTACTATTTATATAAGAATAACTCAAATCAATAACTTAATTATTAATTAAAAATTAGGAATAGTTAATATTGAAGTCAGAGTAGCTTCTTAAATATCCTATTTCTTTAAATATTGATTTATTAATTAATTTTATGGCTCTAATTTTTAAAAATGAAAATAAAAGAATAACTAAAACCCAAACAAATAAGAGTGTTAAAGTAAATATTTTATATAAAGATTATATTTTGAGTCTAAGTAACTCATATTTTAATCTAAATCTAAAAGTTCTTCTTTTTTGCTTATTTAAATTAAAGATTTGCTTTAGGCGTTTATTTGTTGGGAAAAAATAGACATAAATAAAAATGCACCCATCGTTGATTTATTTTCAAAGGCATTTATTTCTTCTTTTGAAAATTATTTCAAAATCACTAGAGAAACAAGATAAATAGTCATCATAAGGATTTAAACAACTAAATTGCTTTTAAATTATGATAATTTTAGAAGATTTAATCTATTGATTTACTAGTAATTCTTGATTAACTTTCACAAAATTAAATAACATTTTTTAAATAATTATAAAAATATATTGTAAAATAAATTAACAGAGAGATTATTTAATTATGTTCGTTCACATTTTTAATACTATGTATTTAATTTTTATAAAAAACTTTTTCGTTTATAATTGAAATTAAAAAAAGAGAAAGCACAATAATTTCGATTTATTATTATATAGGTAATTATTTATATATATCTTATGTATCGAATATGAACTAAATTAATATTTGATATCAAAATTGTATCCAAATTAATTCTTATGAAAGTAAACAATTAGTTAATTATCTATTTTTAAAATTGATTAAATTTTGGTAAAATTGTTAAGAATTAAATATCAAAAAAATAAATGATAAAATAGAATAAATATTTTTAAAATTTAGAAGATGTAATTATTTATTTTTAAATTAATTCTCTTTAACTTTATTTTTATCACTTAAAAAGTTTAAAAACACTTCGCTTCAATTTCATACTGATCTCCATATTGATTTCTAGTGAATTTAATTTATATTATATTTTTTATCATTATTATCAAATTTTATCAAATTGAATTTTTCAAATAATAATATTCTCATACAAACATTTTTTTAATTATTCAAATTAACAATTAATTTAACTCATATTATTTTAATTTTCAACTATATTTTCTTCAATATTTAAAAAGTGAACATTAAATTGATGATGAAGGCATCTAAGATTTATGTTCTGCATTAGCAAAGTGCATAAATCTCTCAAATTTAACACTCGATTTATAGTAAAAGCAACCTATTTCTTTTCTATTGCGATGCTTTCAAAAAAAATTTAGAATAAAAATATTCTATTTATTTATTTTATTTGCTTTTTATTCTTTTGTGTTTTTTACATTTATTTTATTTTTCATTTTCAACTTTACTTAAATTATTTGTTTATCCTTATTTGATTTTTTTTTTTTTTAATTTTTCCATCTAATTAATTAATAGACTAATTATATTTTTTTCAATATTTAAAAAGTGAAAATGAAATTGGCGATGAAGGTGCCTCAGGTTTAGGTTTTGCATTAGCAAAATGCACTAATCTCACAAATTTGAGTCTTTATCTAAGGTAAAAACATCTAATTTCTTCTGGACTCTGATATTTTTAAATAGCAAAATAAATTTAGAACAAAATTACTCTTTTTATTTACAAGCAATTTGATTCTTTTTATATTATTTTTTTTAATTTAAGCTTTTTTATTTCTAATAATTTATTAGTTTATTTATGTTCTATATTTTTTCTTCATTTTTCTTTCTAAAAAAGTAATACAATAATTTTATTTTCCTCAATATTTAAAAGTGGAAATTAAATAGGCACAGATGGTGTTAAAGGCTTATGTTCTGCATTAGAAAAGTGCACTAATCTCTCAAATCTGACACTTGGTTTAAAGTAAAAGCATCTAATTTATTTTGGGTTATGATAATATTGAGCCTCATTATAGAAACACACAAAACAATCTTTTTATTTATTTATTTATTTGTTTTTTTAATTAAAGTAGTTTTTTACTTTTAACTTTTATTAAATTTTTTATTAATTTATTTTTACTTCATACTTTTTCTTCTCACTAACAAATAAAATAATTATAATTTTTTCAATGTTTAAAAAGTTACAATTAAATTGGTGCAAATGGTGCCTCGTAATTAGGTTCTGAATTAGGAAAGTGCACTAATCTCACAAATTTGGTACTTTATCTCAAGTAAAAACAGCTTATTTATTTTAGATTGTTATATTTTAAATGCAAAATTCATTTAAAACAAAAATATTCATTTTATTTATTTTTTATTTGATTTATTTGCTTTTTTATTTTGTCGATGTTTTTTTTTCAATTTAAATAATTTTTAATTTTCAACTTTTGCTTAGATTATTTACTTTTTTTCTTAAATTTGCTCTATTTTTCCTTCTAACTAATTAATAAATTAATTATATTTTCTTCAAAATTTAAAAAGTAATAATTAAATTGGTGCAAATGGTGCCAAAGGTTTAGGTTTTTTATTAGTAAACTTCACTAATCTCTCAAAACTGACACTTAATTTAGAGTAAAAATAACATTTTACTTTTGGATTGTGATTATAATTAACATAAAAATTTATTTTATTTATTATGTTTACGATTCTGATAAAATTTCAATTAAATCGTTTTTCATTTTAATCTTTTACTTAAATTATCTATTGGTTTATTCTTATTCTAAGTTTATTCTTCATTTCCTTGTAAAACTATTTAACTAATTAAATTTTCTTCAATATTTAAAAGTTAAAATTAAATTGATGACGAATGTGCTTCAAGCTTAGGTTCTGCATTAACAAAATGCACTAATCTCTCAAATTTAAATTTCTCTCTCAAGTAAAAACAGCTTGCTTCTTTTAAACTAATTATAATTTATTCAATATTTATAAAGCTCTAACTAAATTGGTCCAAATGGGGCCTCAGACTTAGGCTCTTCAATATCAAAGTGCACTAAACTCTCAAATTTAACTCTTAATTTATAGTAAAAACCACATATTTCTTTTGAATTATGATATTTTTTTGATTAATTTCAGATATTTATTTTTCATTTAAAATTAATTCTTAAATTATTTATTAGTTTATTTTTTTAATAATTTTTTTTCATTTTCCCTTCCAACTAACTAACTAACTAACTAACTAACTAACTAACTAACAAATAAACCACTAAATATATCTTCTTAAATATTTAATTAGGTCTAACTAAATAGGTTCAAAGGGTGCCAGATTGTTAGGTTCTGCATTAGCAAAGAGCACTAATCTCTAAAACTTAGCACTTTATCTCTAGTAAAAACAGTTTAAATTGTGATTTTTTAAATAAAAAAATGGATTTAAAAAAAACTCTATTTATTTTTTAGCTTTTTGATTTTTTTATTTAAGCCTTATTTCATTTTCAACTTTTGATTAAAGAATTTGTTAGTTTATTTTTATTTCACATTTTTTTTTCATTTTCTCTTCTAAAAATCTAAAATACTAATTATCTTTTCTTCAATAATTAAAAAGTAATAATTAAATTGATGGTGAAGGTGCCTCATATTTAGGTCTTGCATTAGGAAACCTCACTAATCTCACAACTATGACACTTAATCTTTAGTAAAAATAGCTTATTTCTTTTGGATTTTTGGATTGTGATACTTTTAAATATAAAAATGGCTTAAAAAAATATTCTTAAAATTGTTAGCTTTTTATTAGATTATATTTATTAATTTACTTTTTGATCATGATTATTTTTCTTTTAATTTGAGTCATTTTTTATTTTTAACTTTTGCTTAAATTATTCATTAGTTTTATTAAATATTTTTTCTTCTAACTAACAAATAATTAAATATAATTACTTGGATATTTAAAAAGTGAAAATTAAATTGGTGCAAATGGTGTCTCCAGCTTATGTTCTTAATTAGCAAAGTGCACTAATCTCTCTAATTTGAAACTTAATTTATAGTAAAAACATATTTCTTTTTTATTCAAAAACTATGCTATATTTAAAATAGTAATTATATTGGTTAATATTAAAATATGTTTACAACAAAAAATAAATTCGATATTGATTGCCATAATTTTAATATCAAAATTGATTTAAAACAAAAATACTCTATATATTTATTCTTTTTTTTATTCTGATTGTATTATTAAATTAAGGTCGTTTTTCCCTTTCAAATTTTGTTTAAATTTTTTATTAGTTTATTTTTACTTCATACTTTTTCTTCATATTACCAACAATCAAACTAATAAAATTTTAATAATATTTTTAATAATTAAAAAAGGTCTAACTAAATTGGTGCAAATGGTGCCTCAAGATTAGGTTCTGCATTAGTAAACTTCGCTAATATCTCAAATCTGACACTTTATTTAGAGTAAAACAGATTATTTCTAATTAGATTATGATAGTTTTTTAATAAAATGGATTTAAAACAAAAAATTTCTTTTTATTTTATTTATTTGCCTTTGAATCTAATTATGGTAACAAAACTAAAACTGCCATAATTTTTAATTTTAAACTTTTGCTTAAATGATTAGTTTATTGTGAATTCATAATTTTTCTTCGTTTTTCTTCTAACTCTCTAATAAACTAATAATAATATCTTTAACACCTAAAAAGGTCCAATTAAATTGGGGTATACGGTACCTCAGGCTTAGGTTATGGTTTAGCAAACTGTACTAATCTCTCAAATTTGACTCTTTATATCAAGTAAACAGCTTAATTCTTTATTACTGTGATAATTTTTATAATAAAAATGATCTAATTTAAAAATAATCTTTTATTTATTAGCAATATATTTTATCCTTTTGGTATTTAATTATGATTTTGTTTTTTTAATTTCAAATATTTTTCATTTTCAACTTTTGCTTTTATTAATTATTTCTTTGCTTTGTATTTTTACTTCATTTTCAATATAATAAATTCTGTATTTAAGTAATTATCTTTTCTTCAATATTAAAAAGTAATAATTAAATTGGTGCTTGTGGTGCCTCAGGGTTAGGTTCTGCACTGGCAAAGTGCACTAATTTATAAAATTTAACGCTTGATTTAAGGTAAAAAAACCTTTTTCTTTTGGTTTGTAATAATTTTTAGTATCAAAATAAATTAAAAATAAAAACACTCTTTTTAATTTTTAGCTTTTTATTTGATTTATTTGCTATTTGATTCTAATTATTCTTTTTTTAATTTAAGTCATTTATATTATCTACTAATTTTGCTTAAAATTTATTAGCTTTTAATATTTTTACTTTACTTGTCCTTCAAACTATACAATAAATTAATTATATTTCATAAAATAATTAAAAAGTTACAATTGTATTGGTGATGAAGGTGACTCTAGCTTAGATTTTACATTTGCAAACTGCACCAATCTAAAAAATTTGAGACTTTATATTTAGTAAAAGCAGCTCGTTTATTTATTAGCATTTTTTAATTTTGATTATGTCATTTTTTCAAATTAAGTCATTTATAATTTTAAACCTTTTGCTTAAATTATTTATTTATTAATTTAATTTAATTTTATTTCATTTTTCCTTTGAACTAATAAACTAATAATAATATCTTCAAGGTCTAACAAAATTGGTGTAAAATGTGCCTCGAGCTTAGGTTGTGCATTAGCAAACTGTACTAATCTCTCTAATCTTTCACTTTATTTAAGGTAAAAACAAATTATTTCTTTTGGACTATGATATTTTTTATATAAAAATGGATTTAAATCAAAAATCCTTTTTTTTATTTGATTTAATTACTTTTCATTTTGACTAATTATTTTTTCTTCTATGATTAAAAAGTTACAATCAAATCAGTGATGAAGGCACCATAGGCTTAGGTTATGCATTAAAAAAGAGCACTAGTCTCTCAAATTTGGTACTTTATATACAGTAAAAACAGCTTATTTCTTTTGCGAATGGATTAAAGCAATAATACTTTTTTCATTATATTTATTTTATTTTTAATTCTTATTATGTTTTTTTTTCCCATTCATTTTCCATGTTAAATTATTATTTAAATTATTTATTAGTTTATTTTTATTTGATAAAACTAATAAATAAACTAATTATTATGACTTCAATATTTAAAAAGGTCAAACTAAATTAGTGCAAATGGAGCCTCAGAATTAGGTTCAGTTTTAGCAAACTACACTAATCTCTCAAATTTGACACTTAATTTAAGGTAAAAACAGCTTATTTACTTTGGATAGATACTTTTAATATTATATGGATTGAAAATAAAAATACTCCTTTTATTTATTAGTTTTTTATTTAATTTATGTGCTTTTTGATCCTTATTTATTTTTCATTTATGTTTTATATAAAAATCAAAATTATATAAATATTTATTCTAATTATTTTTAATTATATCTAATATGTATTAAAAGATGGAATGAAATTAATGAATCACAAAAATTAAAAATACTGAGTAAGTACCTTAAAGCTAAAAGATTAGTAGTCAAACGCATAAATATATGATTAAAATAGGTGAAAAATATAGATTGAATGGATAATTTTAAAAACAAAATTTCTAAACATAAAAAAATGTACTTATAATTATTCTTTATATTATTAAAATGAGTAATTGAATATAGAGTATAACTTTGTTATTACTTTCATTTTTAAAAAATTAAATTAATTTGAAGATTTATTACTAATTATTAATTTTGGAAGATTATTAAATTAAATTAATATTTACTTAAAGCATAAAACATATATATCTTTAATAATTGAAAGCAATTTTTAGAAATAAATATTAAAATGTCAAATAAAAAATACTTTAAATTTTCTTAATTCAAATAAAAACCATACTTTAGATTTATAAAGTGTTATTTTTAACCTCATTTACTTTGTTTTTATATTTATTTTTTAAAGTTTAAATTTAAATTTTAATCAGAAACTAATTGGTCATCATTTATAAAGGTTTAAATTCCTCCTGATTCAGTAGTAACAATTTCTTTAGTTTTATCTTCAGGTGTATCTATACTATCTGAATTTTATTTGCCTTTTTATTGAAATATAAATTTTAAAAAAATAAAGATAAAATATACTTTACTTGCAAGACTCTCTTTTGTATTTCTTGTGTAGTAAGACCATTTATCCCTCATATTTTTTAAAGAGTTATCTTTTTTAAACTTAATTTTCTTTTCATTTAAATTGTAAAGGATAAATCTGCTACTATGATGTTATTTAATATCTGAATTAATTGTGTGTTGTTAAGTATTTTATAAACTAAAATGCTATTGTAGTGATTCTTAACCATAGATATTATGATTTTTTAAAAATTCAACTAACATTCTAATTTTTCTTTTTACTAGTTTAAGTTTTATTAGTGATTTAATTTTATTTTAATTTTAAATTTAGATGTATTCAAAAAAATAAGGAAATCTTTATTTTAAATAGCAGAGGCATTACTAAATCTTAGATCTTTAATTACTTTCACCAGGAATTTAAATAAATAAGATTCCCATTATTAGATTAAATATGAATTTTAAATTAGGAGCTAGTAAAATTATCATAATCACATACTCTTAAAATATGCTGAGGTTTGTTGAAACTTATAAGATTTAAGTTAAATTTAATGACAAAGCACATATTATTGCAGATTATTGCTTTAAAATATTAAAATTCTTTTTCAAATAAGGTTTAAATCTGAATGTAACATAAACTTAAAATAATATAAAGCCGTTCATTAGGCAGATCTATTTATTAAATTTAAAAAAAATATTTTTTATATTATAATTGTTCTAAAATTTAATTCAAATTAGAAAAATGAATAAAATTACTTTTAAAATCTAATTCTATTGAAGTAGTACTGAAATTAAAATAAGTATTGACTTGTAAACTAATTTAGCGAATTCCCAATAGTAAAATTTTTCTCTATATCCTGCAAATATAAAAGAATATCTAATTTGTATAAATATCGATCTTTATTTTAATTTTCCACTTCTAATTTTGATGAATAAAAATAAAGGTATTGCTAATACCCAAAATACCAATAAGGGTATGCTAAAATATATTATAAAAGGTATATGATAGGCTGGATCTAAGCATCTTATATTCACATCTAAATCTAAATAAGCTTTTTCTCCAATTTAAATACAATTTAATGATCTACTTAAGATAGTTATGACCATAGGGAAAAAGTAGAAATATATGAAGACACAAGCAGTATCAAGGTATCTTAAAATTATGTTATTGTTTTTAAGCAACTTATAAAAAAATCCAAATAATGAATAAACAAGTAAGATAGAAATTGGCAAGGCCATTGACCATAATGATTAATAAAACCACAAAGGTTTTAAACTAGGGTAATTTGAGAAAACACAATCTATTGATTTGCTAGTAACATTCAATGAATTTCCAAATAGTTAAATTGGAATATTAAAGTAATTTGGGATATTAATAGAAAAACAGCTTAATAATGAGATTATTTATATGTGATCAGTTAAAATTTTTGACATAATTTAAGGTTTATCAGACTAAATTACTTGAATAAAAAATAATTATTTAATTAAGCAATTTAAAATATGTTATAAATAAATTACATGTTGAGCCTAAGTATATCATATCTAATCTAGAAATAAAATGGCCAGCTAGCTTAGCTTACAATTTAGCTATGATGCTTTTTAAAATAGCAAAGATATAATAGAAAATAAGTAAAAATAGTAATAGATTTTGTATAATCATTATTTAAATATTTTCTTCGCATTTATAACATTTTTATGAGTTAATTGAATGAGAAAATCTTTCCCCCCACATTTCTCCATAAGTATCACAAGTAAGGCATAGAGGGCCTTAATATCCTTCTGCACAATATTGCTAATCAGTAAAATAAATTAAAAATTTAATAATACCATAAAAGCTCATATACAAGAAAAAATAATAATCTATTAAAATTTGGTTAATGGAAATATTTAATTTTGGAAGTGAAGTTTTTTTAAACAACTTGGTAATTAATTTTGTTTAATAGGTTATATTTTTTTTTGTAAAATTTTTAAATTTTTACATTAAACTTTTTGAAATCAATTTTATTTTTCTTGAAATTAAAAAATATAAAGAAAATTTAAAAGAAAAAATTTACTATTGATTATTTTGATTCTGGTTAACATGCTTCAGGATTTTGGCTACAATATATTATAAAATCTGTTATATTGCTTTCTCTCCAGTATCCGTTTTTTACTATAATTGTAGATTTAAAACATTTTACTGCTGAGTCTGGGCATATAGAACATTAACTATCTGATAGTTATAATGAGTATTTACCTTCAGGGCAGTCTTCACAATATATTGAATTTCCTTAGTTTTTAATAATTTATCCTAATTAACAATCATCCAAATATAATGTTATATTTTTATAAAGTTAACCTTATTACAAATATATGTTTCCTTTTTAATCATAAAGCTATGAGAAGCTATTAGATGCAATTTGTAAAACTAAATAACTCAAAGGTTTGTACATAACTTAAATATCCAAGTTAAAACCATTATCAATAAACTATTTTGATTATAGTTCTCCTGTGCATTGTATTTATTAATTTTACTAATCCCATAATATTGAAACACTCAACTAGTCAATTATTGTTTGAACATCTCTACTAAATAGCTTAGAATTATTTTAGTTCATATTTGAAATTTAAATAGGATTATTTTCTTCATCTATTAATTGTATTTTATTAAACTTAATCTAATCGCCACTTTTTAACTAATTTATTTATATTTCACCATTTTAATTTTCTGAAATAATAGCTTTTTCTGATGTAACTATATCATTTAAATTTATGTATATGCTTCTCAAAGTTGAACCTATACTTTTTCCATAGAGAGATGCAAAGTTTTAAGAAAAAATATTTGAGTTTAGGATACCTTATTTTAAATCTAAGATAAAGTCAGGAATAATTTGTTGGTAATAAATGCCTCCTCCTATTAGAGCTTTATTTGAAGATATTGTTGAATTTTTTAAAATTAAGTTAGAGTTAATTAAATTTATGGCACCACCAGTTGAAAATAAAGCTTAGTTACTTGTAAATACACTATTTAATACTGTTACATTTCCTGGAAAATTTATGTTAATAAAACTTAAAGCTCCCCCATTTTATGAAAGACATTAGTTAAATAAAAATTTAGTGTTTTATATCTAAACAAAATAATTATCAGTTAAGTAAGCTGCACCTGCATATCCATTAGAATTTTTATTATTTTCAAATTCACTATTGATTATTTAAACTTAATTACATTTGTCTATTATGATTATAGATGATAAAGTTAGACTTTCTAAATTAATATTTTTGACCAAAGATTAATAAATAGTAAGATTATAAATATTTAGCAAGTCAAGTAAAGAATTTTGTAAACTAGAATTTAAAAATTTACTATGTTAAATTAAAGTATTACCAATTAAATTCAATTAATTAATTTATAAAATTCTGATTTCATTATTAAAAGAATTTATTTCTGATAGAACACAATCATTATAATTACTTATCTTAAATAGTGCTTAGTTAATGATTTAATTTTGTTATGTATTATCTTTGTTTCTTGTTATATTTTACAAATAAATGCCACTTATATTTAAGTTTGCAGCGACTATATTAAAACAATCCTAAGAAATGTTAAATTAGTTTATAGAAATATTAGAAAATTAAGAAACCTCAGTTTAAGAGTTTAACCAGATATCAGCTGAGCTTGTTAAATTCATATTTTGCAATAAATAATTTTATGATATCCTTTAAAATACATTATTTTTAAATGAATTAACTGAAATTAATTAAACTTGATTGCAATGATATACATTTATTTTTTAAATTTAAGATACTGTGCATCCTTATATATCTACTATTTATGAATATTTAATTTTAGAAATTTTAAAATTATCTACCATTATTTGGTCTGTTTATTAAATTTAGATTACTTTTATATTTTCAGATTCAAGAATATTAAAATCAAACATATTAACTTATTGATTATTATTCAATGTAAAAATATTACTTTAATACATTTTAGAAACTAAGATCTATTCTAAAATGACTTTAGTGTTATTTGTTATATTAAATATTGAATATTATGCTTTAAGATTTATTATTTATATTTATTTTATAACAATTAATTTGCAGTTTGTAATGATAATCTAGCTGAATTCTATGTCTTGGTCAGTAAAAGTTATATTCTAAAATAAAACTTAATCAAAATCTGATAATATTAGAGAATTCTTTAAATTTAGAGTCACGTTTTACATTTAAAAATATTTCATTTATTTGTTTTAGTTTAAGTTAATAGAGCTATTAATTTGCAAATCCATATTTTTCAAATAAAAGTTTTAAATATATTGTGGAAAATTAGTGTCATCATTCCAACAAATTTTGTCTCTCTGAGTATAAGATTAGCTAACTAAAGTAATTTAATAGTTTTAATTTATATTTTTATCACTAATTTTATCATAATTTATACATTGTATACATTATCCTCCTGAATATCCAATCTATATCAACTAGAGCTATTAATTTGATTATTATATTGAGTTTAAGCTTTGAGATAGTTAAATATTTATAAAAATATTCTCATGAGCATTATTTTGTTATAAAATATCAATAAAGCAAAATTAATTTTAATCTAAAGGTATTTAAACTAATTATACATTTTTGTATGAGCTAAGAAGTAACTCTATTTAACCTATTTATTATTACTATTTTTTTATTGATATGCTTAAAAGTAATTAAAACACCTCATTTATTTCGTAAATAACTTCATAATTTCCATTATATTCTAGTTTAAATACTGAAAATTTATTTTTTTGCATAACTAAAAAATAGTTATTATATCTTGTATTCACAAAATTTTGTACTTCTGACAATCCTTTATTTAATATAGGGAATTACTATTAAAAGCTAAGACCATTAAAAATTAGAATATCATTAGGGCAAATAGAATAAATAAAGTCCTAATCATAAGAGATCTTTGCTTATTTTAAACATGCATTTTAAAGTGTCACAACTAATTCAAGCTTATAGGTAAATACTAATGTTTACCCTTAATCATTAATCAGATATATTATTTTTCTAAAAGGATCGCTGACAATATTCATAATTTTAGAATAATTTAATGTATAAGTGTATGAAATTTGTTTATTATCAATATTTAAAATTTATAAATTGAAATTATTTTTTGTTTATATAACCAAGCAAAAAAGTTTTTCGCTCTAATCCTAAGCGTCATTATTATTATATCTTTCTTCGAAGTCAAATGGAATTTCCCACCAAAATGTAGAGTAATCCTCATAATTTTTACTTTAGAGTTTGAAAAGAAATTTAATATTACTATCCTCTGATAAAGAAATCTGGCTATTTTAATTCAATATTAAATCATAAATTTAAACAAACTTTGTTGAAGGTATTACTAAATAATTGCTCAGTATAATAGATTATTAAACATCCCCTTATTTGAAGCTAAATAAGTTTATTTCTTAAACGTTTTCGATATTTAAATCCAAACTACTCAGCTGATAATTTTGTTCATATAATAGAAATATTTTATTTTAAGTTTTATCATAAAAATAATTGTCAGGCATTTGATTTAGTTTTATTTTTTTTTGTAAAATCAGCTTGTTTTACTATAGATCAGCTTTGATTATGTTTAATGTTTAATATGAGATAAAAATAAACTTGTTATCTTATATCAAAATTAACTATTAAAGATACGGATAAATATTTTACTAAAAAGACTCAATTAGTAAAGTATCAACCAATTATATATCTTAATAGAGATTTATTGAGAGATTTACTGTGCTATAAAGAACTTAGTATTATTAGTTAAGAACTAAACTTTAAATTTTTTGGTATTAAAACAAATTAGTTTCACTTGCATATAGTATTTCTGTCAAATCAAACGAAATTATGTGAGTTAAAGTTTAGACTGTCATTATAGAGAGTTGAGTATTAAGAAAAACTTTTTAAATGTATGCGTCATTATAATTTTATAAAGAAATCGTCTCAATGAATTACATGCTAGGAAACTTATAAGTTAAAATAAACTAATTTGAATACAAAAAAACAATATTTTTGTTTTCTTCCATTAAAATGCCTATAATATCATTTATTTCAATATTGATATTTGTAATATTCTAAGATAAATAATCACAAAGGTATAATGTTGGGGTGGTATCTACTACTATTAAACTATTTTTAACTTGAGAATAGTATACAGCATTTTTAGAAAACGAATTGATAGTTTCATAAGTAAATAGTTATTATTTTCCTGGAATGTTAATTATGTTAATTTATTTAAGATTTCCTGTTACTCCAATTAAAATTTTGTTTTGAATATCGTAATAAAGATTAGTTTTATTTACTTTGTAGTTTAATAAATATTATACATATTAAAATTAATTAAAATTAAAAAATTAAAAATCTTATTTGTAAAATATTATCATTAATTAGTTTTATCTGTTAACTATAGGAACAAATTATTAAGAATTATAAAAATTTAAAACATACTGCTATACTGCCTATTTAAATATTTAAAAAAATTTTTTTTTTTGATATTTAAATTTAACAAATATAACATTAAAGATGTTAAAAAAATAAATAAAAAAATAATAAATTAAAATAATTTACATTTAACTCATCTGGATTTTTTCCCGTTTTTAAGTCAATTATGTAAATAAAAGGATAGTAGACTATAATAATATTTTCTTCACAATTTAAAATGAACTTAACATCTGATTACTAGTTAGGGGTTTTCAAATTAACTTTTACTTAATTTTAGATCTATTTATTTATTTATTTAAGTTATAATTTATTAATTAAAAAGTAAATAAAATATTTACATAAATTGAGTATAACTATTACTAGGCTGATTTTGCAACTATAATTTTCTAGTCAAAGCAATATTAATACTCTACAATTTTAGAATCTAATTAAGCAATAATTTATTATCGAAGATTATCTTATTGATCAGAAAAATAAATAAACTCATCCTTTACCCAAATATAAGATAATTTTTCATAATCTACTGCAGTAATTTATAAATCAAAGCTGAAATCAATAGATACAAATAATTATTGTTCATTTTTTCTTGTAATATCATAAAAGATTATTTTATTATTAGTTTTATCGTAAAATAAAATTTTATTTTTATTCTACAATTAATTATCTTAGATTAATTAATATTATGTAAAATTTAACACGTTATAAGGATTATTGAATAAATTTAAATACCAAAAGACTCCAGCTTCAGAGTAAAAGCAATTAATTAAAGATTCGTCATCTATTAATAATTTTCCAATATAGTTAAAATTATTCAATTAGTTTTTAATAGTGATCATATTCGTTGTGTCTATTATGCTTTAAGATTTTTTAACATAATTTAAATTTTCATCTAATTAATAAAAATCAATTAATTAATCACTATACAGATCTGCATCTGTTTAAGCTTTTACTTAAGAAATAGATTTTAAATCCATATCAAACCTAACAAAATAATTTTGGTCAAAATAAAAGACATATTGTTCTTTATATGTTAATGCTAAAGGAATAAAGCTAATGTTTGGATAATAAACATCTAAGATTAATCTTTAACAAGAGGATAAATCAAATGAATAAATCTATATTATGTTTTCACTAAATATAAAAATATCACCAGTTTTTTGATATATTAATGAGCGGCTTGAAAAAGTAGAAAATTATATCCTTGTTAAATTGTATACTAGTTTACTTTAACTCATAGAAAAAGGTTGGCAGTCAGTATAAGTAGAAGTAGTAGAAAAAATAATCGAAAAACAAAAGTAAATTAAATCATTAAAAGCAATTATTGGAGTAAAATTGTTATCAATTGTCAAAAAATTCAACTAAAATTAAACATCAAAATTAAAAATTTGCGATATTTTTAATTGCTAAAAGTCTACTAGGTATAGAATAGATTGGTTAAGCTCATTTACTGATAGATAAGCTATTTAATCATCATTCAAAACAATGAAATTTCTCAAAGAAAAATTATTATCAGAAGGATTCTAAACAATTTACAAATAAGTATCTAAGCTAAAAATCTAAGGAATATTCTAAATTATTAACAAATTTCTTTTTTTCATGTAATAAAACTAACTAAATCCTAACATTTTATCATAAGAGTAAGTTAAAATTGACTTCTATGATGAGATATCAATCACATATTCATTAATTTAATAATCAACAATTTTCCTTAATAATAAATACTGATTACTTATTAATAAAATATCGTCATAAAGTGTTATGTCATCTTGCATTTTTAGGTTTATTAGTCTTGTATTTATTCTAGGATTTTTTTAAAGATTTTACAAATTAAACTTTATCTTTTAAACTCCAATAGCTTATTCAAGAAATACTTAATTGACATCATAAATAAAAAAAGAATTCTTATCTAATTAATTTTTTGTCATAAACATATTCTAATTCTAACCAACAGTCATTTTACTACTATTTTAGATATAGAAAAGCTTTTGATTTTAGTTAGGATCTAAGTACTTTATGTTAAATTTGGATTCTGATAGATTAATTTAAACTCTAATCTACTAATAAGTCTAAGTTTTAATTTGTAAAACTTATGACAAAAATACCTCAATAATTTTATTTGACTAAAAAATAACATTTGTAATAGTAGATATGTTAGTAATGAATGGAGAATCAATTTTTTGGAACAAAGTAGTAGTCAAATTTATTTATTAGTTTTTAAATTTTATTAAATAATCAGTTAAATTGACAAATTGTAATTTATCTGATATAAAAAAAGCAAAAGTTGAGTTGTCTTATTGGTTTTCAAATATTTAAAACTAATTTAAAGTTTGCTATGATAAATTAATTGAATAGTCAATTTAATCAGATTATTAACTTAGACCAAGTATTTATAAGCTATAACCATATTTATCATATTATATTATGGAATTTAACATATTGCTATAATATATTTGATACTAATACATTTACACCCCTTAAATCAAAACAGTCTAAAAATAAGTTTAATTTACTTATATTAGTTTATAGATTGAGTTCTAATAACTTATATAGTCTTAAACGATTGCTATAATATACTCTCCATTTTAAATCGTTTGCTATAATTATAGTTATGAAGGAAATCTTAGTGTCTCATTTAATAAAGTCAAAGATCTATCATCTTACAAACTAGCTGCCTATTTTTAAATATGGAATTTATTACCAAAAAATATAAAAATATTTTAATTTTACCATAAATATGCTAGGACTGATTTAAAAGTAATAAGTAGTATTGTTGTTGCTTTAAAATTAAAACATACCACTGATAATATTTAATCCAAGCATATTTGTATTTAGTTATTAATTGAGTACATCATACAAAGCTATTCCATTTTTTTAATTGCTTAAAAATATCATTTAGTTTTTGTTATCAGCATATATCACATAATAATCTTAGTCTAAATTACTTTTTTGAAATACTATTTATTTTGTTTCAAAATTCATTACAATTAAAGTATAATTAGCTGTACATCCTCCATATTTACCCATAATAAAACTTTTTTACTAAAATTCTTATCCTTAATAACTGTATTAAGAGTCAAATTTTGCAAAATCTTGCAAAATTTAAGTGTCAATTATCTCAAAATCTTAGCTAGCTAGAGCAAAATAACATCCAGATGCCCTTATGATATAATATTTTTACATAAATGTCTTAATTTGCATAACTCTTTAGTTTAAAGTCTCTGAGCTTCTAGTAATTTATGCACACTTGTTAATTTACTCACATATTTATGTTTTTTGGTTCTAATAATATGATGATGGGCAACTTTATACACACTCATTTTATGTAAAAGGTGAATAAATAAAGTCTAATGAAGAATCGCAAACACCTTATTAAATGATACACTTATTATTTAATAAATCGAGCTTTAAGTTAGCAGTACATTCAAGGCACATTTAATTTGAATCGCATTTAGTGCATCCTTCAACCAAACATTTTATACAGGATTCGTTTTTTGTTTAATTTTCTCCTTATTAGCAATTTGAAACGCAAGTAGAAGTATTTTAATAGCTTACTAAAAAGTTGGAAGCACAAGACATACATGAATCATAACCTGTGTTGAAGCAATCTGAGCAATTTTAAGAGCATGGTAAACATTTATTCATCAGCAAGTCATAAACTTATCCTTACTTACATTGAGCCCTAATAAAAGAAATTAGTAGATAAAATCCTATTAATTTTATATACATCATAATCCTTTGGTTAAATGAGAGTGTATTCTTCTTATTGATTATTTAAATGGATAAATTATATTTTAATTATTAATAAATAATATTAGTTTTTTTATTGAAATGGATCAATTTTTTATGTGGTTTTTCTTTTGAAAATCAAATTTTTGCTTTCTTTTTATGACTTAACTCACTTTAACATACATACACAAAGATTATAAAATTTTTGGATAATTTTCATCCTAAAAAATAAATATTGCAATTATTAATTTTAATTATTTTGTAAAAATGAAATCATTTTTAAAATATTTGAAGCTAATTAGATAAAAAATTATTTTTTAAACTTTATCTTTCGACCATAAAAAATCTTGAAATTATAATTAAAGTTTAATTTTAACTTTATCATGTAGAGCTTCATTTATTCTTCTCAACAAAGTATGTGCTAAAATAAAGATTTATAGAAAGATTGACTGTGCAGTAAAGATCTTAGTATAATTAGGTAAGAAATAAACTTTAAAATCTTTGATATTTAAGTAAATTAGTTTGAATAGCATAAATTATTTCTATTATATTAAACGAAATTACATGAGTTAAGGTCTAAGCTATCATGATAGATAATTGAGTATTAAAAAAAATTTTTGATTTATTTGTCTTTATACTTTTATTAATAAATTTAGGTAAGAAATTAAGAAAAAATAAATTAATTTAATATAAAAAATAACATTTTTGTTTCATTCGTTAAAATAAATTTAATATTATTTTATTCAAAATTAAAATTTGTAAAATGTTAAAATAAAATAATCATCAAGGTTTGATATTGATGTATTATCTACAATTGTTAAATTTTTTTTAACTTGAGAATGTTAGACAACAATATTACAAAATCTATTAATAAATTTAAAATATTTTAAACATACTATACTGTCTATTTAAATATCTATTCTAAAATTTGAACTAAAATTATAAATAAAAAAATTATTTAAATAAAATTTAATTAAATTTAAACATAAAAATTATTAAAAGTTTTATTCTAAATATGCCATTCAAAATAAAATATTTATATAAATGAAAATTAATATGATTTTGACACAATTTTAATTTAAAAAATAAATTTGTTGAATTTTTAATAAATCAAAGTTTATCTTGAAAATGATAGTCACAGCCATTTTTCTGTGTAAGCTTTACATCTAATTTATTATTTATTATAGATAAATATTTTTAATCATTCAAATAATTTTTTTAATATTTGCACAAATTTGAAATAATTTTAAAAAGAAAATAATTCTAATTAACTATTATTATTAAATTTAAGATTGGAAAAAAACTATTTATTTTATAGTAAAAAACTTAACGAAAATCTATCTTATAAACAATTTATTTTAATATTCATAATTAAGCATCTGATTAGGTGTTATGCATAGGAATAAATTTTTATGGCTTTGTGAAATAAAATAGATAAATTTTTTGCTTTTATTATAACAATATTCATTATTTTGATTATTATCACAAATTATTGTTATAAAAAACAAAAAATAATCAATTATTTCCATTTATAAAAATAACAACAATTTGAAATATTATCCATTCAAATATATAAACATAATTTATTCCCAACTAATTTAAAATTTATTCACAAGAAAAAATACACTCTTAATAAGCAAAAAATTTTAATGTATATAAAATTAATAGGATTTTATCTATTCATTTCTTTTATAAGGGCTCAATGTAAGTAAGGATAAGTTTATGACTTGCTGATGAATAAATGTTTACCTTGCTCTTAAAATTGCTCAGATTGCTTCAACACAGGCTATGATTCATGTATGTCTTGTGCTTCCAACTTTTTAGTAAGCTATTAAAATACTTCTACTTGCGTTTCAAATTGCTAATAAGGAGAAAATTAAACAAAAAACGAATCCTGTATAAAATGTTTGGTTGAAGGATGCACTAAATGTGATTCAAATTAAATATGCCTTGAATGTAATGCTAACTTAAAGCTCGATTTATTAAATAATAAGTGTATTATTTAATAAGGTGTTTGTGATTCTTCATTAGACTTTATTTACTCACCTTTTACATAAAATGAGTGTGTATAAAGTTGCCCATCATCATATTATTAGAACCAAAAAACATAAATATGTTAATAAATTAACAAGTGCGCATAAATTGATAAAAGTTCAGAGACTTTAAGTTAAAAAGTAACATAAATTGAGTCATTTATGTAAAAAAATTATATTTTAAGAGCGTTTGGTTGTAATTTTATTGTAGTTAACTAAAATTTTGAGATAATCGACTCTTAAATTCTGCAAAATATTACATAATCTGATTCTTAATATAGTTTTTAAGGCTAAGAGTACTATTAAAGAAGTTTTATTTTTGGAAAGTATGGAGGATGTACTGCTAATTATACTTTAACTGTAATGAATTTCGAAACAAAATAAATAATATTTCAAAAAAGTAATTTAGATTAAGATTACTCTGTCTTCGATACTGATAACATAAACTAAATAGTATTTTTAAGTAATTTAGCAAGTGGAATAGCTTTGTATGATGTACTCAATTAAAAGTTAACTTAATATACACTTGGATAAAATAGTATCTGCCATATGTTCTAGTTTTAAAGAAATAATAATACTAGCTATTACTTTTAAATAAATCAAAGTGTTTTTATGGTAAAATAAATTTTTTATTTTATTTTAAGTCATATTTTCAAAATTTTTAAATTAGGTAGCTAAATTATCTAATGACAGATCTTTGACTTTTTTAAACGAAACTCTAAATTTTCCTTCATAATTATAATACGTTTAGAAGGTATTTTAAAATAGAGAGTATATTGTTGGGATCTTCTATGACTATTTAGGTTATACTAATTCAATTTACAAACTAATACAAGTAAATTAAACTTATTTCTAGACTATTTTAATAGAAGCATTGTAAATGTCATAGTATCAAATATATTATAGCAATGTATTAAACTCCATAATATAATATGACACATATGGCTATAGCTTATAAGTACTTGCTCTAAGTGAATAATCTGATTAAATTGATTATTAATTTAAACTATCGTTGTAAACTTTAAATTCTTTTTAAATATTCTAAAATCAGGAATTCAATTCAACATTTGCATTTTTTATTTCCGATAGATTATAATTTGTCAATTTAACTGATTACTAAATCAAATTTAAAAACAAATAAATAAATTTGACTAATATTTTACCCAAAACTATTGATACTCCATTTATTACTCGTGAATCTACTATAACAAATGTTATTTTTTAGTCAAATTAAATTATTGAGATATTTTTAGCATAAATTATAAAATTTGAAACTTAGACTTATTAACAGGTTAGAATTCAAATTAATCTTTCAGAGTTTTAATTTTAAATCAAGTACTTAGATCCTAACTAAAATCAAAAACTATACTATATTTAAAATAGTAATTATATTGGTTAATATTAAAATATGTTTACAACAAAAAATTAATTCGATATTGATTCTTTTTACATTTATGATGCCAAATAAGTATTTCTTCAATAAGCTCTAGGAGTTTAAAAGATAAAGTTTAATTTGTAAAATCTATAAAAAAATCCTAGAATAAATACAAGATTAATAAATCTGAAAATGTAAGATAACTTATCATTTTATGATGATATAAAATTTATAAATAATCAGTATTTATTGCTAAGGAAAATATTTAATCAATAAATTAATGAATATGTGGTTGATATCTCATCTTATAAATAAATTTTAACTTACTCTTATGATCAAACACTAGGGTTTAGTTAGTTTTATTATATAAAAAATAGAAATTTATTAATAATTTAAAATATTCCTTAAATTTTTAGCTTAGATACATGCTTATAACTTATTTAGAATCCTTAGGACTATAATTTTTCTTTGTAAAATTTTATCATTTTGAATGATGATTAAATAGCATATCTATCAGTAAATGAGCTTAACGAATCAATTCTCTATCTAGTAGACTTTTAGTATTTAAAAATATCACAAATTTTTAATTTTGGTGTATAGCTTTAGTTGACTTTTTATACAACAGATAACAGTATTACTCCTTTAATTGCATTTAATGATTTAATTTACTTTTGTTTTGGAGTTACTTATTCTACTATTTCTACTTATACTGATTGTTAACCTTTTTCTATGAGTTAAAATGAACTAGTATACAATTTAACTAGGATGTAGTTTTATGCTTTATCAAGCCGTTCATTAATTTATTAAAAAACTGGTGATATTTATATCTTTAGTGAAAACGTAGTAAATATTTATTCTTTTGATTTATCTACTTATTAAATAATAACCTTAAATCTGTATTATCCAACCATTAATTATAGCCCTTTAGCCTTAACTTAAAAAGATCAATACGTATTTTATTTTGACCAAAATTATTTTGTTAGGTTTGATATGGATTTAAAATCTATCTCTTAAGTAAAAGCTTAAACAGATGCAGATTTGTATGATGATTAATTAATTGATTTTTATTAATTAGATGAAAATTTAAATTATATTAAAAAATCTTAAAGTATAGTAGACTCAAATAATATGGTAGTTATTAAAAGCTAAATGGATAATATTAACTATATTGGAAAATTATTGATAGATGATGATTCTTAGATTAATTGCTTTTAATCTGAAATTGGAGTTTTTTGGTATTTAAATTTGTTCAATAATCCATTTAACGTATTTAATTTCACTTAATATTAATTAATGAATTAATTATAGAATAATAAAATTTTATTTTATGATAAAATTAACAATATTATTATCTTTTATGATATTACAAGAAATAATGAACAATAATTATTTGTATCTATTGATTTCAGCTTTGATTTATAAATTACTGTTGTAGACTATGAAAGATTATCTTATATTTGGGTAAAGGAGGAAGTTATATATTTTTCTGATCAATAGGGTAATATACGATAATAAATTATAGCTTAATTAGATTCTAAAATTGAAGAATATTAATATTGCTTTGATTAAAAAATTATAATTGCTAAATCTACTTAGAAATAGTTATATTCAATCTAAGTAAGTAAACATAATTTTTTATTATTAAATTAGATCTAAAACTAAGTAAAAATTAATTTGAGAACAACTAACTAGGAAAACGAGATGAAATTTTACACAAATTGTGAAGAAAACCTTGTAGTAATTTACTATCCTTATATTTACATATTTGACTTCAAAACAGGAAACAATCCAGATGAATTTAAAGTAATTAAATATTTTACTTCATTTTATGCTTTTTAAATTTTTTAAATGTTTTTTCACAATTTTTCTAACTAAATAAATTGTATAAATTCTATTTTCTCAAAAATTTTATTAAGAAATTATTGTAAAAATTTTTTAATTAATATAACATTTAATAATTTTTATGATTAAGTCATTAAGATTTTTAACTTGAAATTTCAGGGTATATTTTAATTATATATTTTTTAAATATCTAAAAAGACAGTACAGCCGTATCTTTAAATATTTTATAATTTTATATAAGCAATACCTCTAGTTAGTAGATAAAATTCAATAGTAATAATATTTTACGGGTAAGATATGTAATTTTTTAATTTTAACTAGTTTTAATCTGGAAAATATTTGTTAAACTACTAAGTAAATAACACTAATCTTTATTATGATGTTTAAAATAAAATTTTGATTGGAGTAACAGGAAGTCTTAAATAGATTAACATAATTAATATTCCAGGATAGTAATAACTATCTACTTATGAAACTATAAATTAATTTTCTAAAAGTACTGTATACTATTCTCAAGTTAAAAATAGTTTAATAATAGTAGATAGCACCCCGATATTATACTTTTGTGATTATTTATCTTAGAATATCACTAACTTTAATATTGAATTAAATGAAATTAAAGGTATTCTAATGGATGAAAACAAAAATATTGTTTTTTTGTATTCAAATTAGTTTATCTTAACTTATAACTTTCCTAGCATGTAATTTATTGAGACAATTTCATTATAAAAGTATAATTATACATACATTTAAAGAGTTTTTCTTAACACTCAACTCTCTATAATGACAGTCTAAACTTTAACTCACATAATTTCGTTTGATTTGACTGAAATGCTTTATGCAAGTGAAACTAACTTGCTTTAATACCAAAAAATTTAAAGTTTAGTCCTCAATTAATAATATTTAGTTCTTTATAGTACAGTTAATCTTTCTATTAATCTGTATTTAAATACATAGCTAATTGATACTTTTCTTATTGAGTCTTTTTAGTAAAATATTTATCCTTATCTTTAACAGATAATTTTAATGAAGGATAACTAGTTTATTTTTATCTCATACTAAACATTAAATATAATTAAAGCTGACCTTTAGTAAAATAAGTTGATTTTACTAAAAAAACTAAAACTAAATCAAATGCCTGACAATTATTTTTATGATAAAATTTAAGATAAAATATTCATATTATATGAACAAAATTATCAGCTAAGTAGTTTTGACATAAATATTGAAAATATTTAAGAAATAAACTTGTTTAACTTCAAACAAGGAGATATTTAATAATCTATTATACTAAGCAATTATTTAATTATACCATCTACAAACTTCATTCAAATTTATGATTTAATATTGAATTAAAGTAGCCAGATTTCCTTCACAGTAGATAGTAATATTAAGTTTATTTTCAAACTCTAAAGTAAAAATTATCAAGATTACTCTACATATTGGTGGGATATTCCATTTGACTTTGAAGAAAGATATAACAATAATGATGCTTAAGATGAGAATGAAAAACTTTTGTGCTTGGTTTTATAAACAAAAAATAATTTTAATTTGTAAATTTTAAATATGGATAATAAGCAAATTATCTACATTTATCAATTAAATTATTGCAAAATTATGAATATCATCAGCGATCCTTTTAGAAAAATAATATATCTGATTAATGATTAAGGATAAACATTAATATTTACATATAAACTTGAATTAGTTATAACTCTTTAAAATGCTTGTTTAAAATAAGCAAAGATCTCATATGATTAGGACTTTATATATTCTATTTGCCCAAATGATGTAATAATTTTTAATGGTCTTAGCTTTTAATAGTAATTCCCTATAATAAACAAAGGATTATCAGAAGTACACAATTTTGTGAATACAAAATACAATAATTATTTTCTAGCTTTGCAAAAAAATAAATTTTCTGTTTTTAAATTAGAATAAAAAGGAAATTATGAAGTTATTTACGAAATAAATGAGGCATATTAATTTCTTTTAAACATGTAAATAAGCAAATAGTAATAATAATTAGGTTAAATAGAGTTACTTCTTATCTCTTATAAAAATATATAACTAGTTTAAATACCTTTCGATTAAAATTAGTTTTGTTTTATTGATATTTTTTAAGAAAATAACTCTTATGAAAATATTTTTAAAAATTTTAAATTAACTCAAAGCTTATTATCAATATAAAAATCTAATTAAAAGTTATAATTAATCTAAATCAGTTACTCAGCAGGAGATTGTATACAAAGTATAAATTAAGATTAAATTAGTGATAAAAATATTGATTAAACCTATTAAATTACTTTGGTTAGCACATCTAATACTCAGAAAGATAAAATTTGTTGGGATAGCGACTTTAATTTTCCAGAATATATTTAAAACTTTTATTTGAAAGATATGAATTTGTAAATTCAAAGCTCTATTAACTTAAACTAAAACAAATAAATGAAATATTTTTAAATGTAAAACGTGACTCTAAATTTAAAGAATTCTCTAACATTATCAGGTTTCGATTAAGTTTTATTTTAGAATATAACTTTTACCTACCAAGACATAGAATAGAGCTAGATCATTATTACAAACTGCAAATAAATTGTTATAAAATAAATAGAAATAGTAAATCTTAAAGCATAATATTCAATATTTAATATAACAAATAGCACTAAAGTCATTTTAGAATAAGTCATAATTTCAAATATGAAATAAAGTACAATTTTTACTTTGAATAATAATCAATAATTAAATATAGTTGGTTTTGATATTCTTGAATCTGTAGATATAAAAGTAATTTAAGTTTAGTAAACAGATTAACTAATTGCAAGTAATTTAAAAATTTCTTTAACAAATTATTCATCAGTTATAGATATATAAGGATGCACATTATCTTAAATTTAAAAAATAAATTTAGATAATTGCAATTAAGTGTAATTAATTTCAATTAATTCATTTAAAAATGGCGCATTTTAGTGGATATCATAAAATTATTTATTGTAAAATGTTAATTTGACAAACTCAGCTGATATTTGGTTAAGTTCATAAACTTAGATTTCATAATTTTCTAACATTTTCATAAACTAATTTAGCATTTCTTAGGATTGTTTTAATATAATTGCTGCTCAAGTAAATATCAGTAACATTAATTTATAAAATATAATAATTAGCAAAAACAAAAGTTAATAAAATTAAATTATAAACTAAGCAATCATTAAGATAAATAACTACAATGATTGTATTCTATCAGAAATAAATTCTTCTAATAATGAAATCAGAATTTTATACATTAATTAATTAAATTTTTTTGGAAATACTTTAATTGAGTCCTGTAAATTTTAAAATTCAAATTTGAAAAACTCTTTACTTTAATTGCTAAATATAGATAATCTAATTATAAACAAGGTTACAGTGAAAGATGTTAATTTATAAAGTCTAACTTATTAATCTATAGTCACTATAGATAATTGTAATTAAGTTCAGGTAATAAAAAGTGAATTTGAAAATAACAAAAATTCTAATGGATTTGCTGGGGCAATTTACTTAACAGATAATTCTGTAATTTAGATATAAGATACTATATTTTTATAAAATTAATGTCTTTCTTTAAATGGAGGAGCTTTAAGCTTTACGAACAATGTCTTTCCTGGTAATATAACAATATAAAATTGTATATTTAACAGTAACTAAGCTTTATTGTCAACTGGTGGTGCTATAAATCTGATTAATTCTAACTTGGTTTTATAAAATTCAACAATAATATCCAATTAAGCTTTAATAGGAGGAGGTATTTATTATCAATAAATTGTTCCTGACTTCGTTTTAGATTTAAAATAAGGTCTCCTAAACTCAAATATTATTTCTTAAAACTTTGCATTTCTATATGGAAAAAATATAGGTTCAACTTTGAGAAGCATATACATAAATTTAAATGATATAGTAACGTCAGAAAAAGCTATTATTTCAGAAAATTAAAATGGTGAAATATAAATAAATTAATTAAAAAGTGGCGATTAAATTAAATTCAATAAAATTCAAATAATTGATGAAGAAAATAACCCAATTTAAATTTCAAATATCAACATGAATAACTATTAATTATTTAGTATTGATGTCCAAGCAATAATAAGCTAATTGAGTGTTTCAATAATATGGGATTAGTAAAATTAATAAATCTAATGCACTGGAGAACTATAATCAAAATAGTTTGTTGAAAATGGATTTAACTTAAATATCTAAGTTATGTATAAACCTTAGAGTAATTTAGCTTTGCAAATTGTTTCTAATAGCTTCTCTTAACTTTAAGATTCAAAGGGAAAAAAATATATTTAATAAGGCTAACTTTACAAAAATATAACTTTATATTTTGGTGATTGCTAATTAGGCTAAATTATTAAAAAATAAGGTAATTCAATTTTTTGCGAAAATTGCTCTGAAGGTAAATATTCTTTATAGTTATCAGATAGCTAATGCTCCATATGTCCAGACTCTGCAGTAAAATGTTTTTAATCTACAATTATCTTAAAAGATGGATACTGGAGAGAGAACAATAAAACAGATTAAATTTTATATTGTAGCTAAAATCCTGAAGCTTGTCAACCAGAATTAAAATAATCAATAGTAATTTTTTTCTTTTCCAATTTTTATTTTTATTTATATTTCTTTTTAAATATTAAGTAAAATTTGAAAATAGCAAAAATATAATTAACAAAAATATTTATCAATTTTAATATATTGATAAAATTTAATTAGCTACTTCTAAAAAAAATTTTCAATTTTTTCAAATCAAAACATTATCATTAACAAAAATTTTGTTGGCTAGTATTTTTATTTTATTATTAATAAGCTTTTATGGTATTTTATTTTTAATTTATTTTATTAATCAGAATTATTGTGTCGAAGGATATTAAGGCCCTCTATGTCTTACTTGTGATACATATGGAGAAATTTGGGGAAAAAGATTTTCTTAGTCATTTAACACTCAAAAATGTTATAATTGTGAAGAAAATATTTTAATAATGATTATACAAAATCTATTACTATTTTTACTAATTTTCTATTATATCTTTGCTATTTTAAAAAGCATCATAGCTAAATTGTAAGCTAAGCTAGCTGGCCATTTTATTTCTAGATTAGATATGATATACTTAGGCTCAACATGTAATTTATTTATAACATATTTTAAATTGCTTAATTAAATAATTATTTTTTATTCAAGTAATTTAGTCTGATAAACCTTAAATTATGTCAAAAATATTAACTGATCACATATAAATACTCTCATTATTAAGCTTTTTTAATTTTAATATCCCTAATTACTTCAATATTCCAATTTAACTATTTGGAAATTCATTGAATGTTACTAGCAAGTCAATAGATTGTGTTTTCTCAAATTACCCTAGTTTAAAACCTTTATGGTTTTATTAATCATTATGGTCAATGGCTTTGCCAATTTCTATCTTGCTTGTTTATTCAGTATTTGGATTTTTTTATAAGTTGCTTAAAAATAGTAATATAATTTTAAGATACCTTGATACTGCTTGCATCTTCATATATCTCTACTTTTTCCCTATGGTCGTTACTATTTTAAGTAGATCTTTAAATTGCATAAAAATAGGAGAAAAATCTTATTTAGATTTAGATGTGAATATAAGATGCTTAGATCCAACCTATCATATACCTTTTATAATATATTTTAGCATACCTTTATTGGTATTATGGGTATTAGCAATACCTTTATTTTTATTCTTCAAAATTAGAAATGGAAAATAAAAATAAAGATCAATATTTATACAAATTAGATATTCTTTTATATTTGCAGGATATAGAGAAAAGTTTTTTTATTGGGAATTCGGAAAATTAGTTTACAAATCAATACTTACTTTAATTTCAGTATTGCTTTAATAGAATTGGATGTTGAAAGTAATTTTATTCATTTTTAAAAATTTTATTTCCCCTTATAGCTATTAAACATTAATATATTTTTGAAATTTAATAGATTTGCTTTATGAATGTTGTTATTTTATTTTAAGTTTATGTTACATTCAGATTTAAGCCTTATTTGATAAAGAGTTATAATATTTTAAAGTAATAATCTGCTATAATATGTGCCTTATCTTTAAATATAAGTTAAATCTTGTAAGTTTCAACAAATCTTAGCATATTTTAAAAGTATGTGATTATGTTAATTTTAGTAGCTCCTAATTTAAAATTCATATTTAATCTAATAATGGGAATCTTATTTATATAAATACCTGGTGATGTTAATTAAAGATCTATGATTTAGTAATGCCTCTACTATTTAAAATAAAAATTTCCTTATTTGTTTGAATTCATCTAAATTTAAAATTAAAATAAAATCAAGTCACTAATAAAACTTAAATTAGTTAAAAAAAAAATCAAAATGCTAGCTGAATATTTAAAAAATAATAATTTCTATGGTTAAGAATCATTACAAATACATTTTAGTTTAAAAAAAACATAACAACATTAAACGGTTGATTAAAGTTTTTAAAATAATCAGAGTAGCAGATTTATCTTTTAAAACTTAAAAGATAAGAAAAATTAATTTAAAAAAATTGACCCTTTATAGAATGTGAGGAATAATTGGTCTTACTACACAAGAAATTTTAAAGCTAGTTTTTCAAGTAAGAATATCATTATCTTTATTTTTTTATAATTTTATATTTCTTTTAAAAAGGCAAATAAAATTCAGTTTATGATGAGAATTTTGGGACAACAGCTTCTGAGTAAAATTTAAATTAAAAAAAATAAATTAGATGAGGCTAAAAATAAAATGTTTTTTTAGTATGAATTTTATTTAAATAGTATTTTTTATATTATATATTAACATTCCTATTTAAATTGTTTTATATTTTATAAGATTTGTATGCTTTTCTCCATATTACAATTAATTTGATTTAATTTCTAAGATCATTAAGGAGTAAAAATATTTGTTTTTACTAAGTTTGTAAATAGAAATATATCAATTTTGTTTTTCAGGCTTAAAAAAATTAATAAATATTTATGAAATTCTTTTTACAACACTTTTCTTGTTAAAATTTATTTTAAATATTTTATTTAAATTGATTTTTTTTAAATAAATTTTTGTTGAGTTTTTATATATTATATTTTTAATTTCACTTACGATTTAAAATTAATATTTGATTTACTATATATTTAGTTATTTTATAATAATGAAATCATTTTTAAAGCATTTGAAACTCTTTAAATAAAAAATAAAAAAATAAATTTTTAATAGTCTTTTTATAAATCTACCATTTCAACAAATTTACATTAATAAAAATAATCATTAATTTATATTCTTAGCTTAATTTTAGGATTTACAAATATAAAAATATAATGATAAATAAATCAATTTATTTTAGATTTAAAAAATTTTTTTTAATTTATCCATTCTATTTATCTATGTTTATCACTTATGCATTATCATTAGGAAATTTATTTGACAACTAATCTTTTAGCTTTAAGGTACTTGCTCAATATCTTTAATAATTGTGATTTATTAATATGATTTCCGCTATATATAGATATTAGAGATAAATTTTAATGAATAACATAAAAGTAAAAAGATAAAATATTTTAATGTAAGCAGTTTTTACTATAAATCAAGTTTCAAATTTGAGAGATTAGTGCAGTTTGCTAATCCAGAGCCTAAGCCTGAGGCACCTTCATCACCAATTTAATTTCTACTTTTTAAATATTGAAGAAAATATTAGTTAGTTAAAAGGAAAAATGAATAAAAATATGAATAAAGAATAAACTAGTAAATAATATATATCAGCAAACGTAAAAATGACTTAAATTAAAAAAGCATAATCAGAATCAAAAAGTAAATCAATCAAGTAAAATGATTGTTTTAGTTTTAATTCATTTTTATATAAATATAATCCGAATCAAGTAAGCAGTTTTTAC